>LR738709.1:83800813-83858674 GCA_902687465.1 Secale cereale
TTTCTCGGTCCCACCGAAAACTCCAACGTTCATATCTTTTGCACTTTCGGTCTCACCGAGATGGTATTTTCGGTCCCACCGAAAATCCCAACGTTCACTATATTTGAACTTTCGGTCTGACCGAGTTTTCACTTCGGTCTCACCGAGATGGCTCAAATATGTGTGTAACGGTTGGATTTTGTGTGGAGGCTATATATACCCCTCCACCCCCTCTTCATTCGTGAAGAGAGCCATCAGAAAGTCTACCACTCCTACCATACACTTTCTGAGAAGAGAACCACCTACCCTTGTGTTGAGATCAAGCTATTCCATTCCTACCATATGAAACTTGATTTCTAGCCTTCCCAAGTTGCTTTCCACTCAATCCCTTCTTCCACCACAGCCATATCAGTGAGGAGAGTTGAGTGTTGGGGAGATTATCATTTGAAGCACAAGAGCAAGGAGTTCATCATCATCAACAACATCTTTTACCTTTTGGAGGGTGGTGCCTCCTAGATTGGTTAGGTGTCGCTTGGGAGCCTCCGTCTTTGAGATGTGGAGTTGAACCAAGAAGTTTGTAAGGGCAAGGAGATCGCCTACTTCGTGAAGATCTACCCCGAGTAAGGCTAGTCCTCCGTGGGCGTAGGCCATGATGGAATAGACAAGGTTGCTTCTTCGTGGACCCTTCGTGGGTGGAGCCCTCCGTGGACTCGCGCAGCCGTTACCCTCCGTGGGTTGAAGTCTCCATCAACGTGGATGTACGATAGCACCACCTATCGGAACCACGACAAAAATCTCCGTGTCTCCAAACTGCGTTTGATCCTCTCCACCTCTCTTTACTACATGTGCAATTTACTTTCCGCTGCCCATACTCTAGAAGTGCATGTGTAGTGTGATACTTGAGTTGATCTTAATTGTGAAACTGCCAAAAACTTTGCATGATCAAAAGGCAGATTTTTTATATTGTCAAGTAGTCTAATCACCCCCCTCTAGACATACTTCTTCGATCCTACAATTGGTATCAGAGCTTTGGTCTCCATTGCTTTGGTTTACACACCATTGGAGGAAGATGGACGTGTCTACGGATGGGAGTGTTAGCCATAGAGTGCCTGTTCTTAATGGAAGGTTCTATAACTCTTGGAGGTCTGAAATGCTTAGTATCTTTAAGATGTACAATTTGTGCAAATATGTTGAGACCCCCTATGTGCCTCCTTTTGATCCCTTGCACCCTACCATGGATGAAGAGCTTGATTTGCTTCGTAACCTTAGAACTGTAAATCTTATCATTAGAGGGTTACCCGATGACTTGCTTAATCTTGTTACAAACTTTGAGTGTGCCTATGCTATGTGGAAATTCTTGGAAGAACTTTATCCAGACTACTCTTTGAGAAGTCTTGATGAAATTCTACACAAGACTATTGAATTTGATAAGTTGCACCCCAATGATCCCAACTTTGATAAATGCTTCTTTGAGCTTCGTGATCTTATGAAAAAGAAGGGTGATCCCGGTCTTATCAATGTTATCATTAGGAATGCTATTGCATTGCATTCCGAAGATTATTGTTCCATTGACCAAACTAATGCAAGTACTTATCAAATTGACCTAGGTATTGATGATGAACAATCTATGGGTCAATATGATGATGAGCATGAGCAAGACGATGATTACTCCGATTCGGACACCGAGCTAGACAAGGTCATGAAGAGTCTCAATCTCATGGCAAATATGAGAGACTACATGTCCGGCGGAAAAGAGTGGATTCTTGATAGTGGATGCACCGATCACATGACCGGTGACAAAGACATGTTTCGAGAGCTTGCAAAGAACGATGGCCCACGCAAGTATGTGACTTTTGGAGATAACTCCAAGGGTAAGGTACTTGGCCTTGGTAAGGTGGCCATATCTCATGATAGCTCTATTCAAAATGTCATGCTTGTAGAATCTCTTGGATACAATTTACTTTCCGTGTCTAGATTAGCTGACTTTGGATTCAATGTGCTATTCACCAAAGTAGATTGCCAAGTCTTTCGGCGTGATAATCAAAACATGGCTTTTACCGGTATCCGTAGAGGTGATCTATATATTGTTGATTTCACTAAGAAAGCCCAACCTAGAGCTTGTTTCATTGCTAAATCCTCTAAAGGTTGGTTATGGCATAGAAGGCTAGGACATGTTGGTATGCGTAATCTAGACAAGCTAATCAAAGGTGATCATATTCTTGGTGTTAAAGATGTTTTCTTTGACAAAGATAGACTTTGTAGTGCTTGTCAAGCAGGAAAACAAGTTGGTGGAAGTCATCCCGTGAAAAACATCATGACCACTAGGAGACCACTTGAGCTTCTTCATATGGATCTCTTCGGTCCCAATGCTTACAAAAGCCTTGGTGGTAACTCCTTTGGTCTAGTTATAGTTGATGATTATTCCAGATTTACGTGGGTATTTTTCCTTGATGATAAATCGCAGGTTCAGAGGATCTTCAAGACCTTTGCCAAAAAGGCCCAAAATCAATTTGAGGTGAAGATCAAGAAAGTTTGGAGTGACAATGGAACGGAGTTCAAGAACGCCAATGTAGACTCTTTTCTCGATGAGGAAGGAATTCTACATGAGTTCTCGGCTACGTACACTCCTCAACAAAATGGAGTTGTTGAGAGGAAGAACCGAACGCTCATAGAGATGGCAAGAACGATGCTTGATGAATACAAGACACCGAAGCATTTTTGGGGAGAAGCCGTCGAGACAGCTTGTCATGCCATCAACAGGCTTTATCTTCATAAGCTCCTTGGCAAGACATCATACGAGCTCCTCACCGGTAACAAACCCCAAGTGGGATACTTTCGTGTCTTTGGTTCAAAATGCTACATCCTTGATAAGCATCGTCGGTCTAAATTTGCTCCTAAATCTCATGAAGGCTTTCTTCTTGGTTATGGATCAAACTCCCACACCTACCGTGTCTACAACAATTTCACCCGAAAGGTTGAAGAGACGGTAGACGTGAAGTTTGATGAATCTAATGGCTCGCAAGTAGAGCAAATGCCTATTGATGTAGGAGACAAGGACCCATCTGAAGCTATCCAAGATTTATCTATTAGAAAGATCCGTCCCATGGAAGTGAAGGAGAGTACCTCATCTACATATGTGGAGCCACCTACCTCACGGCGAGATGAACCTCAAGGCAACATGGAGGCCTCCACAAGTGGAACTCACCAAGATGAGGAAATGCAACAAGAAGATCCACCACAGCCTCCTTCTCCACCACCTCAAGACAACACCAACAACAATGAAGAAGAAGAAGAAGAAGATGAAGATGATGAGGAAGCTGAGCCACAACATCAACAAAAGCTATCCCGAGTTCGAGCAAGAGTCAAGAAGAATCATCCCGTGGAACAAATGATGAACGACATCAACTCCGGGAGAATTACTCGCTCTAAAACTCGCTTAGCTAACTTTTGTGAGCATTACTCATTTATCTCTAGTATTGAACCTATGAAGGTAGAAGAAGCACTTGAAGACCCGGATTGGGTGAACGCTATGCACGAAGAACTACACAACTTCGAGAGGAACAAAGTATGGACTTTGGTAGAGAAGCCCAACGATGATCAAAACATCATTGGAACCAAATGGGTGTTTCGGAACAAGCAGGATGAAGATGGACAAGTCATCCGCAACAAGGCTCGTCTCGTAGCTCAAGGTTACACACAAGTCGAAGGTATGGACTATGGTGAGACCTATGCCCCCGTTGCTAGACTTGAATCCATTCGCATTCTTCTTGCTTATGCCAATCATCATGATATTACTCTCTATCAAATGGACATCAAAAGTGCTTTCCTAAATGGTGAAATTGAGGAGGAAGTATTTGTGAAACAACCTCCCGGTTTTGTGAATCCCAAAAAGCCTAATCATGTTTACAAGTTGCATAAAGCTCTTTATGGTCTTAAACAAGCTCCTAGAGCTTGGTACAAATGCTTAACTAGCTTTCTTCTTGAAAAAGGCTTTGAAATTGGAAAGATAGACTCAACGCTGTTCACAAAAAGGGTTAATGGTGAACTATTTGTGTGCCAAATATATGTTGATGATATTATCTTTGGTTCAACTAACCCCCATTTTAGCAAGAAGTTTGGACAGCTCATGTCGGAGAAGTATGAGATGTCCATGATGTGTGAACTCAAATTCTTCCTTGGGTTGCAAATCAAGCAATCTAAGGAGGGTACCTTTGTCTCACAAACAAAGTACACCAAGGATCTCTTCAAGAAGTTCAACATGCAAGAAAGCAAAGGTAAGAGTACCCCCATGCCTACTAGTGGACATAATGACTTGACAAAAGATGGAGAACCCGTTGATCAAAGGGTTTACCGTTCTATGATTGGTTCTCTACTATATCTTTGTGCTTCTCGTCCTGACATAATGTTGAGTGTATGCATGTGTGCGCGATATCAAGCAGCCCCTAAAGAATGTCATCTTAAAGCTGTTAAAAGGATAGTGAGATACTTGATACACACACCAAACTTTGGCATTTGGTATCCTAAGAGGGCCTCTTTCGATCTTGTTGGCTATTCCGACTCGGACTATGCCGGTGACAAGGTTGATAGAAAGTCAACTTCGGGTACGTGTCAATTCCTTGGTCGATCCCTTGTATCTTGGTCCTCCAAGAAACAAAATTCGGTATCCTTATCCACTGCCGAGGCAGAATATATTGCTGCTGGTTCGTGTTGTGCTCAATTACTATGGATGACACAAACGCTTAAGGATTATGGGATACATGTGAGACGTGTTCCCTTGCTTTGTGACAATGAGAGTGCTATTAAAATTGGACACAATCCAGTGCAACACTCTCGAACAAAGCATATTGAAGTTCGTCACCATTTTATCCGTGATCATATTGCCAAGGGTGATATTAATCTTAAGCATGTTCGTACTGACAAACAACTTGCTGATATCTTTACAAAACCTCTTGATGAGAGAGTGTTTTGTCGCTTAAGGAGTGAGTTGAACATCATTGATGCTTCAAACTTGGAGTGATAACTCCATTGATGCATGCAAGGCATGAGCTCTCTTGACTAATCCTTGATATTTCTCTTATGATGATGATCATACGTCTTGGACACATTTGCCTCCTTGTATTGCATCTAACTCTTTGCAGGTACTTGGATGATCTACATTCCACAAGATTACCACACACTCAAATCATGAGTAATCTTGTCATTAACCAAGTATCTAGCCCTTCGGGATGTTGAGTTCAAGGAACAAAATTCCACATATCCTTTTTGACATCTTATACATCTAGTATTTCACTCTTGTCATCTTGGATATCCTCGAGTATTTCCTTGCTTGCCTAACCCATGTAGGAAGATGAACTACACAAGTAGAAATGGCGCTCCAACTCCACATTCAATGAGCACCTACATCGAGCTTACCTACATGAGCAAAGCAACAACAAAGCCCAAGGTATGTTCTTCACATCTTTAAGGAGCTTTACTCAAAGTCATGAGTACAAGCAGCTTCATAAGATGTGATCACATCAAATGCTTAATCGAAAAATGGCAACCCCATTTTGAGCTTAAACGATGAGTATGACCTATGATCAAATGTCTTCATTTGACTCCTAAGTCAATATTCTCAAACATAGGTGACTTTGTCGCCGACCTTTATCTAGATGAAGTACATATGCTTTTGGAGTTTTTCTGTTTTCTCTCATGTTCTCTCATTGAGTTTTTTTCCAAAAAAAAAAAAAAAAAAACTTCATCTAGGAATCTTTTTATTTCTTTTCTTATGTTTCTTTGTGAATATCCTTCTGGCTCTGATCAATTCCTTGAAAATCTTTTACAAATTCATTGCAAATCTTTTGAAATACTCCTCGCAAAGTGAGCTGAATTACTTCTGTATTTCCTTGGAATAGACTCGGCGTCACCGATTTGAAATTTTCGGTCTAACCGAAAAGGATTCGGACCCACCGATCCATCTAATTCGGTGTCACCGATTTATTTTCCTTGGACATCTACTTCTGCAGCTCCACTCAAAATTTAAATCTTAGAGGGGAGAAGACTCAAACTGTTTCTCTGATTGTTCTTATTTGCCCTGTTGTGATTCTTAAGGATCCCACTTCTTTCCTTCTTTCTCTCTTTCCATTTTTCCTGCCCTACCTTGTTTGCTGTCCTTTTCGGCACTTGATGTCAAAGGGGGAGAGGACTTAGGGGGAGTAGGGGGAGTAGGGGAGAAGAGAAGACTTAGGGGAAGAAGAAAAGCAATCTTATCTTAAGGGGGAGAGAATCACATAAAAGCTTTGTCGTGTTTTACATTGGACATTACAATTGGCATCATTCTTTTGATTTTGCTTTCCATAACAAAATCTCTCAGAGTTCATTGAAAATCTTTTAGTTTCGGAGACATGTTTGCTGATTCAAGCCTGTGCTCAATATGAGACACTCTTTGTACATGTCCTCCCTGGCTTGGTACTCTTGATGTTCTTGCAGTTGGTTGAAGGAATACTCTTGTGTTATCTAACCTTGTTTTCTCAAGTTTATCCCTTCAGGTACAATGCCAAGGAACCTCAAGGTAAGTATATGCATCTTGCAGAATGTGCATGATGGTGACTTGCTTGTAAATACTTGTTTGCAAGAAATCACCATGCACATATGCATTATCACTCACTTCCTTTCATCTGCTCTGATGCATATAGCCAAGCTGCATGTAGCACATCTTGCTTATCTCTCTTGTGTGCTTGTGGTAGTCCAAAACCATAATCTATGAAAATCTTGCACACTTGTAGGGGGAGCCTGTGTACTACATGCTTGTCAAAGCTTTCATGATAATTCTGTCTTTCTTTCAATAAGCTTTGATGTCTTACTTAGTATAATTTCTGTGTGTTGCCATCAATTACCAAAAAGGGGGAGATTGAAAGCATATTTGCTCCCTGGGTGGTTTTGGTAATTAATGACAACATACTTTGTGGTTGGACTAATGCTTTTATCAAGTATGTTTCAGGAAATCCAATCACATTGGTATGGCAAGATGACTGAAGAAGTGGACCCCTCAAATGCTAAGGCAAGCATTGGCAAAAGCTCAAGACTCCATTTCTGGTTTAGTGATCAAAGATCATATTGAGTCCATAGGAAAAGCCAATACTATTAAAAGGGGATGAGGTTGTGTTGATGATCTGGTTGCTCAAGTGCTTAGTGATATATCTCCTTCAACTATCAGCACCTTTCACTTCTATACACACCCATAAGTAATCTCGGACAAACCGATTCTTCCAACTCAGTCCCACCGAGATGAACCACTTCAGCCATATTCCAAACCCTAGAAAAATCGGTCATTCCGAGTTTGAGATCGGTCTCACCGAAACTGAACTGCCAAGCTTCTGTAACCATTTCACATCATTTCGGAATAACCGAGTTTGTATTATCGGTCTCACCGAAATGGGCAAGCTTCTGTCTTGGCTCAAATCGGTCTCACCGATATTGCATTTTCGGTCTCACCGATTCTGGCATGTTCCTGTCTTTTCTCAAATCGGTCTAACCGAGTTTTGTTTCTCGGTCCCACCGAAAACTCCAACGTTCATATCTTTTGCACTTTCGGTCTCACCGAGATGGTATTTTCGGTCCCACCGAAAATCCCAACGTTCACTATATTTGAACTTTCGGTCTGACCGAGTTTTCACTTCGGTCTCACCGAGATGGCTCAAATATGTGTGTAACGGTTGGATTTTGTGTGGAGGCTATATATACCCCTCCACCCCCTCTTCATTCGTGAAGAGAGCCATCAGAAAGTCTACCACTCCTACCATACACTTTCTGAGAAGAGAACCACCTACCCTTGTGTTGAGATCAAGCTATTCCATTCCTACCATATGAAACTTGATTTCTAGCCTTCCCAAGTTGCTTTCCACTCAATCCCTTCTTCCACCACAGCCATATCAGTGAGGAGAGTTGAGTGTTGGGGAGATTATCATTTGAAGCACAAGAGCAAGGAGTTCATCATCATCAACAACATCTTTTACCTTTTGGAGGGTGGTGCCTCCTAGATTGGTTAGGTGTCGCTTGGGAGCCTCCGTCTTTGAGATGTGGAGTTGAACCAAGAAGTTTGTAAGGGCAAGGAGATCGCCTACTTCGTGAAGATCTACCCCGAGTAAGGCTAGTCCTCCGTGGGCGTAGGCCATGATGGAATAGACAAGGTTGCTTCTTCGTGGACCCTTCGTGGGTGGAGCCCTCCGTGGACTCGCGCAGCCGTTACCCTCCGTGGGTTGAAGTCTCCATCAACGTGGATGTACGATAGCACCACCTATCGGAACCACGACAAAAATCTCCGTGTCTCCAAACTGCGTTTGATCCTCTCCACCTCTCTTTACTACATGTGCAATTTACTTTCCGCTGCCCATACTCTAGAATTGCATGTGTAGTGTGATACTTGAGTTGATCTTAATTGTGAAACTGCCAAAAACTTTGCATGATCAAAAGGCAGATTTTTTATATTGTCAAGTAGTCTAATCACCCCCCCTCTAGACATACTTCTTCGATCGTACACCATGCATGATCATGTAGTTGACATCGTATTTGTGGCAAGGCCACCATACATAATTTATCATACATGTCACTCTTGTTTCATTGCACATACCGGTACACCGATGGAGGCATTCACATAGAGTCATACTATGTTGTTGTAGTATCGAGTTGTAATATTGTGTTGTAATGAAAGTGTGATGATGATCATTTTTAGAGCATTGTCCCATGGGAGGAAAGGCTGAATCTATAAAGCCCCTCCGCAAAAAAAAAGGAAAAAAGGGAAGGCCAAAGAAAAAAAAGGCCCAAAAAATAAGAAAAAAAGGAAAAAAAGAAAAGAAAAAAGGGACAATTGCTACTATCTTTTTCCACACTTGTGCTTCAAAGTAGCACCATGTTCTTCATTGTAGAGAGTCTCATGCTTAATCACTTTCATATACTAGTGGGAATTTTCTTATAGAACTTGGCTTGTATATTCCAACGATGGGCTTCCTCAAATGCCCTAGGTCTTCATGAGCAAGTAAGTTGGATGCACACCCACTAGTTTCTTTTGTTGAGCTTTCATTCATATTTAGCTCTAGTGCATCCGTTGCATGGCAATCCCTACTCACTCACATTGATATCTATTGATGGGCATCTCCATAGCCCGTTGATACGCCTAGTCGATGTGAGACTATCTCCCTCTTTTTGTTTTCTCCACAACCACCTCTATTCCACCCATAGTGCTATGTCCATGGCTCACGCTCATGTATTGCGTGAAAGTTGAAAGGTTTGACAAGATAGAGCATGAAAACAAATGCTTGGCTGAAATCGGAGTTGTGCATGATATGAATATTTAGTGTGATAATAAGGGAGCATAGCCAACACTATATGATTTTGTTGGGATAACTTTCTTTAGCCATAGTATTTTGAGAAGACATGATTGCTTTGTTAGTATTGCTTGAAGTATTGTTATTTCTTATGTCAATATAGACTTTTGTCTAGAATCTTTCCGATCTGAACATTCATGCCACAATTAAGAGAATTACATTGATAAACTATACTAGTTAGCATTCCACATCAAAAATTCTTTCTTTATCATTTACCTACTCGAGGACGAGCAGGGATTAAGCTTGGGGATGCTTGATACGTCTCCAACGTATCTATAATTTTTTATTGTTCCATGCTATTATTTATGAAGTCTTGGATGTTTAATGAGCTTTATCATTCACTTTTATATCATTTTTGGGACTAACCTACTAACCCAAAGGCCCAGTCCAGATTGTTGTTTTTTGCCTATTTCAGGGTTTTGTAGAAAAGGAATATCAAAAGAAGTCCAAACGGAATGAAACCTTCGCAGGAGATATTTTTGGAGAAAATCACGCGAGATAAACTTCGGGGCCAAGCCAAAGGACAGGGGGCCCACCTTCAAGGGTGGGGGGCTGATACGTCCAAAACGTATCTATAATTTTTGCTTGCTCCATGCCTCTTTTGTGTGATATTGCTATGATATTTATACACTTCCATACACTTTTGATCATATTTGGACTAACCTATTAACTCAGTGCACCCCAGTGCCAGTTTCTGTTTTCTGCTGTTTTTGTATTTCAGGTTTTCCCATCACGTAAACTGCCAGAAAAATCCCGGAACAATTATATAAAAAATCAGTGTTCCGGAAGCTTCCTTGCGGCCAAAGTAGGGCCGGAGGGGGGCCACCAGGGCTCCAGGCGCCCTGGTGGCGCGGCCCCCCTCCTGGCCGCGCCGGGGGGGGTGCCTGGGCCCCCAGGTCTCCGCTGATGCCCCCCTTTGGCATATATTTACACCGCGTCCCGAAACCCTCGAGGACGGAACCCTTTTTCGCGATCTCATCTCTGTTCCGCCGCCGCCGCGCTTCCAAGATCGGGAGCACCAGGAGAACTCTTCCCGGCACCCTGCCGGAGGGGAGAATCACCACCGGGAGCCTCTCCACCACCATGGACGCCTCCCGGATGAGTTGTGAGTAGTCTCCCTTGGACCATGGGTCCATGACCAGTAGCTATGTGATGTTCTCCTCCCCTCTTTGTGCTTCACTAATTAGACCTCGTGAGCTGCCCTACATGATCGAGGCACATATGTAATCCTTATGCTGTTGCTATGTTGAGTTTGCTGGAATCCGATGGATTGTGAGATTATGTTCAGATTGTGTGTGAGTAATATATTTGATTTACCTCTTTTATATTTATGTTCTTGAGTAATTCTTGCATGTTCTCCGTTGCTATTTATTGCTTTGGCCGAGTAGTAGGTAGTAACTCCAAGAGGGAACGTTATGCTTGATTGTGGGTTCATGCCCCTCGATGACTAGTTTGAGTGACAGAAACATGAGTCTAGGGGATGTGCTGTTGCCACACGGGGGAAAACAACGGTGCTTGTACTCGCGGGTGCAAGGATTGTTTACTTTACGCAAAGTTCTTTTAATGCAGTTGTCTGTTGCTTTGAGATTACACTATGGGTGGGACTCGCAACTTAATACCAGCGAGATGTTCTGGATAGATATCTCAAGGTGGATGATTAGTAGTAGATGCAGATGGATTTCGGTCTACTTGCCTTGGCGTACCGCCCATGCTTTGAACCTCAACCTTTCTTGCAGCATAGTTAGCAATGGTTTGCGTACATAATTCTGTCAATTGCCCAGCTATAATTCGTTTACCTCACATAGCTGTTTTATCGTCTTTTGGGAGAGAGACATCACTAGTGAACATCATGGGACCCCGGTCCATATTACCATCACTGATCACATCCGCTATATACTTTCTGCTTTTTACTTACTAGTTGCAGCAATACCTATCACTATTATCTCTTGCGTTTGACCCTTTGTAAACGACAAGGCCGGAGGGATTGACAACCTCTCTGTACTCGTTGGGAGCAAAGTTATTTGTATCTGTGTGCAGGTCCAGTTAATTGCTAAGTATCTGGCGCCATTAGCAGTTGACACCTTCTTGTTGAACCTTGAAGTCTCAGGGGAATTCGATCCTTGGTATCTTTGCCAAGGGAAAACTACCGCTACACTGCATCTCAAACCTTCCACTTGGGGTAACCAACGAGGGGCGAGAAGCCATCAAGCAAAGTTTTCTGGCGCCGTCGCCGGGGACTCCACTCTTCAAGATAGGGGAGTTTCACGCTATCTTTTACCTTTGCTTTTTAGTCTTGTTAGTTTACCTTTCAGTTTTGCTTTAGTATCTTTTATCGGAAATCACAAAAAAAGTTATCTTGCTTGCTTGCTGCTATGGGTTCCACCAAAAACACTAAATGGGAGGAGTACACCCCTTCTTCCATCACGCCAATCACCACTGTCGGGATCTACAAAAGTAATAAACCTTGTGATTATGTTAGTCTTAATGGAGAGTTATGCCCATGGCATGGTCTTCCAGGAAAAGAGTATGAGCCTCAGTTTAAAGTTGCTCCTATGCTTCCCCAAACTTGGGAAGACGTTCAAACTCTTATAATAGAGAGCAATTCAAACAAAGAAGATGACACTACAATTCTGCTCAATAATGATAAAATTGATTTTGATAATTGTAGTATCTCGGAAGTTGTCACCTTTCTACAAAGAATGGCTAAAGATCCCCACACTAGCACGCTTAATCTTGCCTTCACAGAGCATATCACTAATGCTCTCATCAAAGCTAGGGAGGAGAAACTTAGAGTAGAAGCCTCCATACCTAGAAAGCTAGAAGATGGTTGGGATCCTATGATTAAAATTAAGTTGAATAACTTCTCTTGCTATGCTTTATGTGATGTTGGAGCTAGTACCTCTGTTATGCCCAAAAGAATATATGATATGCTTAAATTGAAACCTTTTGATTCTTGTTCTTTTGGTGTTCGTCTTGTCGATTCTTCCATAAAGAAACCTTTGGGGAGGATCGACGATGTTCTTATCATTGTCAATGACAATTACGTTCCCGTTGATTTTACTATTATGGATATTGAATGTGAACCTTCTTGTCCAATTATTTTGGGACGTCCTTTTCTTCGCACCGTTGGTGCTATCATTGACATGAAAGAGGGGAATATAAGATTCCAATTTCCTCTCAAGAAAGGGATGGAACAATTCCCTAGAAAGAAGATTAAGTTATCTTTTGCGTCCGTTATACGGGCTAGCTATTCTTTTACACTTGATAAAACTTGATCTCTTTGCATTATGCCTAGCTTAAAGGCATAAAAGAAAGCGCTTTTGGGAGGCAGCCCACAATGAATAAAATTTTATTTTTCTTTTGTTGTGTCCTGATGGTGTTACTACAGTAGCATCATCATTGTATCTTTACTTTTCAACTTTGTGCCAAGTGTAGCCTCTGATTGCAAGAAAGTTCAAAAGTTGTGACGTGCTGTCCAAGAAACAGATTCTGTCCTTGGACAGAAAAATTCGTATAAAATCACCAGATCATCTTTTTGGTCTGAATTTTTTCGACAGCGTGCTCTATACAATTGTCTTTCGGGCGTCTGTTCTGAGTTTTTTTTATTAGAGTTGCAGAAGTGCCCCGAAAAAAATCATTTACTACCTGCTGGTCTGTTTTTCACAGATTCTGTCCTGTTTTGCCTTTCCTTCATTTTGCAAACCTTGAGCTTGCTTTTTCTTTGCAAAAACCTTTTGGCAATCTTGAGAAACAGTAGACCTTCAAGAATATCCTTATTTCCAGCAAGGAACAATTACTTTATTATGGGTACTAACCTCGCTAATAAGATTATGATGAGTTATGTATGAAGGGAGTTTTCAAGTGTGCGAGGGAAGATGATAAAAAGATTCAGGAGTGTCAAACGCTCAAGCTTGGGGATGCCCCCATGCACCCCCAAGAACTATTCAAGGAGACTCAAGCGTCTAAGCTTGGGGATGCCCTCGTGCATCCCCTTCTCCATCAACATTATCAGTTCGTCTTTCGTTCCACTATATTTTTATCACTTCATGTGTTATGTGCTATGCTTGGAGCGTCTTGCTTTTAGTTTTCCTTTTTAGTTTTCTTTAGCTTTGCTTGCTTTTCATAACGAGTTGGAACTCAACTTTCTTTGTGTGGGAGAGAAACACGCTCCACTTCAACCTAGAACATAACATAGAATTTTCATGTCTATCCTTGATGTGTGTGTTCTTTGTCTTTCAATAGATACTATCATGCTTAGCTCTTAGTTTCCATGCTTATCTTTTTAAAGAGCTTTTGTTTAGTTGGTCGCTGGAACTCTCTTTATTTATCATGCTTATCTTGTTAAGAGAGTTGGCTTCTGTTGCACTGGTCGATATGTCTATGATAAAAATGCTACGTGCATAATGGAGCTTAGTAGTTCATGTTTTCTTATGGTTAGTCTCAAATAGCTGGGGGGTTCCCAATGTGTTATTGGAGTACCAACATGATTTGTATGCCTATGATGTGGTATGGTTTAGTGATATCTTCCTTCAAGAATTTATTTTGATTGACTTGGCGTATGCTCACGCATATTAAAGACTGTAAAGAAAGTCTGTCAAGCCTTGATGATCTTTTATTTCTGAGTAGCGATATAACTTCCATGCCTGATTCAATGTTGCTTTGTCGCTCTGCATGATTATGACCGTCATTGCTCATTTAGTTGGTCGCTCCCAGTCTTTTGCTAACCTTCGCCTGTACTAAGCGGACTGACTGCTTGTGCATCCAAATCCTTTAAACCAGTTATGCCATATGAGTCCACCATACCTTCCTATACATGGTATTTACCTGCCATTCCTAACGAAGACTTTCATGTACCATCTCGAAATTATTCAAAAAAAAGCATTTCTATTTTGTGCCTCTGTTTTAGTTCATGAGGAAGTAGTAGTTAATTCATGATCTTTTTAAGTTTGGACAAGCTTCACCCCGGGATTGCATGTCTAATGTGCAAACCCATAATACGAGAAGGAACTAGCATAGAGTGCGCCCGGTTCATTAAAAAATAATACAAACAAACAAACCCTCCTTCACGCTTTGTTCATGAGAAATCAGAATACGTTGGCAGTGATAAACAAAGGAGATTAAGAGGTTGTGATCGTCCTCATTCGGGAGCCGTTCCTCGAAACTTGTCCATCTCAAGAAGTAATTGAGTTATCTGCTAGCATTCGTTGACGAAACATGCATATTCAAAAAAAAATATTACCTTTGTTTTTAAAACCAAGAGCTTTGGTACATGTTTAGTTTTTGTTTCCGACCACGGTTTTCAACCTTGCCAACAAAAGCCACGGTTCGAGAGTCTCCACCTTCTTTAAAGCACCAACTACTGAGAGCATGATTGTCATTCTGAGTGTAATGTGCATTGTCCCAAAGTAGCATTGTCTTTTGCATGATTATGATATCGTTTATTCTGAAATCATTGTATCTAGTCGTCACTTAAACCTTGGAGGTACCCCTGCATTTATGTTTTGCTTCACTAAAGGGGGCAAGCGAGATACCACTTTGTCATATTTGCACACCATGCTCATTACAAATCTATTTGATGTTTCAGTATCATATTGTAAACTTTCAGTTCTTTGTGATTTTCTCATAAGGCAACTTAATTACTACAGATTCATTGTCTCAGTAAGCTTTTGTCATGTGACTATGAAAAGTCCTTATATGGTTAATAGCATGTCACCACAGAAATTATACTTGTTATCATTTACCTACTCGAGGACGAGCAGGAATTAAGCTTGGGGATGTTGATACGTCCAAAATGTATCTATAATTTCTGCTTGCTCCATGCCTCTTTTGTGTGATATTGCTATGATATTTATACACTTCCATACACTTTTGATCATATTTGGACTAACCTATTAACTCAGTGCACCCCAGTGCCAGTTTCTGTTTTCTGCTGTTTTTGTATTTCAGATTTTCCCATCACGTAAACTGCCAGAAAAATCCCGGAAAAATTATATAAAAAATCAGCGTTCCGGAAGCTTCCTTGCGGCCAAAGTAGGGCCGGAGGGGGGCCACCAGGGCTCCAGGCGCCCTGGTGGCGCGGCCCCCCTCCTGGCCGCGTCGGGGGGGGCGCCTGGGCCCCCCAGGTCTCCGCTGATACCCCCCTTTGGCATATATTTACACCGCGTCCCGAAACCCTCGAGGACGGAACCCTTTTTTGCGATCTCATCTCTGTTCCACCGCCGCCGTGCTTCCAAGATCGAAAGCACCAGGAGAACTCTTCCCAGCACCCTGCCGGAGGGGAGAATCACCACCGGGAGCCTCTCCACCACCATGGACGCCTCCCGGATGAGTTGTGAGTAGTCTCCCTTGGACCATGGGTCCATGACCAGTAGCTATGTGATGTTCTCCTCCCCTCTTTCTGCTTCACTAATTAGACCTCGTGAGCTGCCCTACATGATCGCGGCACATATGTAATCCTTATGCTGTTGCTATGTTGAGTTTGCTGGGATCCGATGGATTGTGAGATTATGTTCAGATTGTGTGTGAGTAATATATTTGATTTACCTCTTTTATATTTATGTTCTTGAGTAATTTTTGCATGTTCTCCGTTGCTATTTATTGCTTTGGCCGAGTAGTAGGTAGTAACTCCAAGAGGGAACGTTATGCTTGATTGTGGGTTCACGCCCCTCGATGACTAGTTTGACTGACAGAAACATGAGTCTAGGAGATGTGTTGTTGCCACAAGGGGGAAAATAACGGTACCTGTACTCGTGGGTGCAAGGATTGTTTACTTTACGCAAAGTTCTTTTAATGCAGTTGTCTGTTGCTTTGAGTTTACACTATGGGTGGGACTCGCAACTTAATACCAGAGAGATGTTCTGGATAGATATCTCAAGGTGTATGATTAGTAGTAGATGCAGATGGATTTCGGTCTACTTGCCTTGGCGTACCGCCCATGCTTTGAACCTCAACCTTTCTTGCAGCATAGTTAGCATTGGTTTGCGCACATAATTCTGTCAATTGCCCAGCTGTAATTCGTTTACCTCACATAGCTGTTTTATCGTCTTTTGGGAGAGAGACATCACTAGTGAACATCATGGGATCCCGGTCCATATTACCATCACTGATCACATCCGCTATTTACTTTCTGCTTTTTACTTACTAGTTGCAGCAATACCTATCACTATTATCTCTTGCGTTTGACCCTTTGTAAACGACAAGGCCGGAGGGATTGACAACCTCTCTGTACTCGTTGGGAGCAAAGTTATTTGTATCTGTGTGCAGGTCCAGTTAATTGCTAAGTATCTGGCGCCATTAGCAGTTGACACCTTCTTGTTGAACCTTGGAGTCTTAGGGGAATTCGATCCTTGGTATCTTTGCCAAGGGAAAACTACCGCTACACTGCATCTCAAACCTTCCACTTGGGGTAACCAACGAGGGGCGAGAAGCCATCAGGGGCGCGCCCCCCTTCCCAGGGCGCGCCCCCTGCCTCGAGGGCAGCCCCTGTGGCCCCTGGTGCCCCTCTTTCTCCTATATATGCCTACGTACCCCAGAAACTCCAAACACAGAGAGAAAACCCTAATTCCATCGCCGTAGCCGATGTTCCCATGGAGATCCCATCTTGGAGCCTGTTCCGGGAGGGGGATCCATCACGGAGACCTTCATCATCATCATCATCGCCCTCACCATGAGTTGTGAGTAGTTTACCACAGACCTTTGGGTCCATAGCTAGTATCTAGATGGCTTCTTCTCTCTCTCCGGATCTCAATACAAAGTTCTCCTCGGTCTTCGAGGAGATCTATTCGATGTAATCTCTTTTTGCGGTGTGTTTGTCAATATCCGATGAATTGTGAGTTTATGATGAAGGTTATCTATGAAAGATATTTGGTTCTTCTCTGAACTTTTATGTGTGCTCATAACATCCTTGCAAGTCTCTTCGAATTATTGGTTTGGTTTGGCCTACTAGATCTATAGTTCTTGCAATGGGAGAAGTGCTTGGCTTTGGGTTCAATCTTGCGGTGTCCTTTCCCAGTGACAGTAGGGGCAGCAAGGCACGTATTGTATTGTTGCCATCAAGGATAAAAAGATAGGGTTTTCATCATATTGCTTGAGTTTATCCCTCTACATCTTGTCATCTTGCTTAAGGCGTTACTCTGTTCGTCTGAACTTAATACACTAGATGCATGCTGGATAGCGGTCGATGTGTGGAGTAATAGTGGTAGATGTAGAATCGTTTTGGTCTACTTGTCTCGGACGTGATGCCTATATACAATGATCATGCCTAGATAGTCTCATAATTATTCGCTTTTCTATCAATTGCTCGACAGTAATTTTTTTACCCGCCGTAGAATATTGCTATCATGAGAGAAGCCACTAGAGAAAACTATGGCCCCCGGCTCTATCTCTATCATATTACATTCCCGTCAATTTCTGCCGCCGTTATTTATTTGCTTTCTTTACTTTCTGTTTCTATACCAAAAATACCAAAAATATAATTATCATCTCTATCAGACCTCACTATCGTAAGTGACCGTAAAGTGATTGACAACCCCTTATCGCGTTGGCTATGAAGTTCTTATTTGTTTGTGCAGGTGCGAGGGCCTGGCGCGTGGTCTCCTACTGGATTGATACCTTGGTTCTCAAAAACTGAGGGAAATACTTACGCTATTGTGCTGCATCTCCCTTTCCTCTTCGAGGGAATACAACGCAAGCTCAAGAGGTAGCAGTCTTCCTCTTAAAGGTCCATCTATTTTCAATGGCTTTCCATTCATCGGGCAAGTCAACCAAAGTCCACACTTTGTTCTCATACATGGATCCCATCTAAGATTTCATGGCCTCAAGCCATTTTGCGGAATCTAGGCTCATCATCGCTTCCTCATAGTTCGTAGGTTCATCATGGTCTAGTAACATGACTTCCAGAACCGGGTTACCGTACCACTCCGACGCGGAACATACTCTGGTTGACCTACGAGGTTCAGTAGTAACTTGATCTGAAGTTTCATGGTCATCATCATTAGCTTCCTCATGGATTGGTGTAGGAATCACTGGAACTGGTTTCTGTGATGAACTACTTTCCAATTCAGAAGAAGATACAATTACCTCATCAAGTTCTACTTTCCTCCCACTCACTTCTTTCGAGAGAAACTCCTTCTCTAGAAAGGATCCATTCTTAGCAACGAATATCTTGCCTTCGGATCTGTGATAGAAGGTGTACCCAACAGTTTCTTTCAGGTATCCTATGAAGACACATTTCTCCGACTTGGGTTCGAGCTTATAAGGTTGAATCTTTTTCACATAAGCATCACAGCCCCAAACTTTAAGAAACGACAACTTTGGTTTCTTGCCAAACCACAGTTCATACAGTGTCGTCTCAACAGATTTAGATGGTGCCCTATTTAATGTGAATGCATTTGTCTCTAATGCATAACCCCGAAACAATAGTGGTAAATCAGTAAGAGACATCATAGATCGCACCATATATAATAAGGTACGGTTACGACGTTTAGACACACCATTACGCTGTGGTGTTCCAGGTGGCATGAGCTGTGAAACTATTCCACATTGTTTCAAATGAAGACCAAACTCATAACTCAAATATTCGCCTCCGCGATCAGATCGTAGAAACTTTATTTTCTTGTTACGATGATTCTCTACTTCACTCCGAAATTCTTTGAATTTTTCAAATGTTTCAGACTTGTGCTTCATCAAGTAGATATACCCATATCTGCTCAAACATCAGTGAAGATGAGAAAATAATGATACCTGCCGCGAGCATCAACACTCATTGGTCCGTATACATCAGCATGTATTATTTCCAATAAGTCACTTGCTCGCTCTATTGTTTCAGAGAACGGAGTTTTAGTCATCTTGCCCATGAGGCATGGTTCGCAAGCATCAAATGATTCATAATCATGTGATTCCAGAAGTCCATCAGCATGGAGTTTCTTCATGCGCTTTACACCGATATAACCTAAACAGCAGTGCCACAAGTATGTTGCACTATCATTATCAACTCTGCATCTTTTGGCTTCAATATTATGAATATGTGTATTTACTACGATTGAGATCCAACAAAAATAGACCATTCATCAAGGGTGCATGACCATAAAAGATACCACTCATATAAATAGAACAACCATTATTCTCTTATTTAAAGAAATAACCGTCTCGCAACAAACAAGATCCAGATATAATGTTCATGCTCAACGCTGGCACCAAATAACAATTATTTAGGTCAAAAACTAATCCCGAAGGTGGAAGTAGAGGTAGCGTGCCGACGGCGATCACATTGACTTTGGAACCATTTCCCACGCGCATCGTCACCTCGTCCTTAGCTAATCTTTGTTTAATCCGTAGCCCCTGTTTCGAGTTACAAATATTAATAACTGAACCAGTATCAAATACTCAGGTGCTACTACGAGCATTAGTAAGGTACACATCAATAACATGTATATCAAATATACCTTTGCTCACTTTGCCATCCTTCTTATCCGCCAAATACTTGGGGCAGTTCCGCTTCCAATGTCGAGTCCCTTTGCAGTAGAAGCACTCAGTTTCAGGCTTGGCTCCAGACTTGGGTTTCTTCATGGGAGTAGCAACTGTCTTGCTATTCCTCTTGAAGTTCCCCTTCTTTCCCTTGCTCTTTTTCTTGAAACTAGTGGTTTTGTTAACCATCAACACTTGATGCTCCTTTTTGATTTCTACCTCCGCAGCTTTGAGCATAGCGAAGTGCTCGGGAATAGTCTTCTGCATCCCTTGCATATTATAGTTCATCACGAAGCCTTTATAGCTTGGTGGCAGTAATTGAAGAACTCTATCAATAACGCTATCTTCATCAACTTTGCAACCAAGTTGAGTCATGTGATTGTAGTACCAGACATTCTGAGTAAATGTTCACCGATAGAATTGTTCTCCTCCATCTTGCAGCAATAGAACTTATTGGAGACTCCATATCTCTCAATTCGGGCATTTGCTTGAAATATTAACTTCAACTCTTGGAACATTTCATATGCTCCATGATGTTCAAAACGTCTTTCAAATCCAGATTCTGAGACGTAAAGCATGGCACACTGAACTATCGAATGGTCATCAGAACGAGTTTACCAGACGTTCATAACGTTTGGAGTTGCTCCTGCAGCAGGCCTGTCACCTAGCGGTGCTTTCAGGACATAATTCTTATGTGCAGCTATGAGGATAATCCTCAAGTTATGGACCCAGTCCGTGTAGTTGCTGCCATCATCTTTCAACTTATCTTTCTCTAGGAACATATTAAAATTCAACGGAACAACAACACGGGCCATCTATCTACAACAACATAGACATGCAAAATACTATCAGGTACTATGGTCATGATAAATTAAAGTTCAATTAATCAAATTACTTAAGAGATCCCACTTAGATAGACATCCCTCTAAGTGACCATGTGATTCATATCAACTAAACCATGCCCGATCATCACGTGAGATGGAGTAGTTTTCAATGGTGAACATCTTATGTCGATCATATCTACTATATGATACACGTTCGACCTTTCGGTCTCTAGTGTTTTGAGGCCCATGTCTGTACATGCTAGGCTTGTCAAGTTTAACCCGAGTATTCTGCATGTGCAAAACTGTCTTACACCCGTTGTATTTGAACCTAGAGCTTATCACACCCGATCATCACGTGGTGTCTCGGCACGATGAAATTTCACAACGGTGCATACTCAGGGAGAACACTTGTACCTTGAAATTTTGTGTAAGGGATCATCTTATAATGCTACCGCCGTACTAAGCAAAATAAGAAGCATAATAAGATAAACATCACATGCAATCAAAATATGTGACATGATATAGCCATCATCATCTTGTGCTTTTGATCTCCATCTCCAAAGCATCGTCATGATCTCCATCGTCACCGGCTTGACACCATGATCTTCATCGTAGCGTCGTGGTCGTCTCACCAACTATTGCTACTACTACTATCGCTAACTCATAGTGATAAAGTAAAGCAATTACATGGCTTTTGCAACTCATACAATGAAGAGACAACCATAAGGCTCATGCCGGTTGCCGATAATTTACAAAACATGATCATCTCACACAATAACGTATAACTCATAACGTCTTGACCATATCACATCACAACATGCCCTGCAAAAACAAGTTAAAAATCCTCTACTTTGTTGTTGCAAGTTTTACGTGGCTGGTACGGGCTTAGCAAGAACCGTTCTTACCTACGCATCAAAACCACAACAATTTTTCGTCAAGTGTGATGTTTTAACATACACAAGGACCGGGCGTAGTCATACTCAATTCAACTAAAGTGAGAAAGACAGACACCCGCCGGTCACCTTTAAGCAACGAGTACTCGTAACGGTGAAACCAGCCTCGCGTAAGTGTACGCGTAATGTCGGTCCGGGCCGCTTCATCTCACAATACCGCCGAATCAAAATATGACATGCTGGTAAGCAATATGACTATTATCGCCCACAACTCATTGTGTTCTACTCGTGCATATCATCTACGCATAAACCTGGCTCTGATACCACTGTTGGGGAATATAGTAGTTCAAAAAAATTCCTACGATCACGCAAGATCTATCTAGGAGAAGCATAGCAATGAGCGGGAGAGTGTGTCCACGTACCCTCGTAGACCGAAAGCGGAAGCATTTAGTAACGCGGTTGATATAGTCAAACGTCTTCACGATCCAACCGATCAAGCACCGAATGCACGGCACCTTCGCGATCTGCACACATTCAACTCGGTGACGTCCCTCGAACTCTTGATCCAGTTGAGGCCGAGGGAGAGTGTCGTCAGCACGATGGCGTGGTGACGCTGTTGATGAAGTTACCAACGCAAGGTTTCGCCTAAGCACTTCGACAATATGACTGAGGTGTGAAACAGCGGAGGGGGTCACCGCACACGGCTAAAACAATTGTCAACTTGTGTGTTCTAGGGTGCCCCCTGCCCCCGTATATAAAGGAGCAAGGGGAGGCCGGCCGGCCCCGCCCCAAGAGGGGGAGTCCTACTAGGAATAGGAATCCTATTTCTAGTAGGAGTCCACCAAGAGGGAGAGAGGGGGAAGGAACGAGAGGGAGAGAGAGAGAAGGAAAGGGGGCGCCCCCCTCCTAGTCCAATTCGGACCCAAGGGGGAGGGGGCGCGCGGCCTGCCCTAGCCGCCCCTCTATCTCTCCACTAAATCTCCTGTGGCCCATTAGTTCCCCCAGGGAGTTCCGGTAACCCTCTAGCACTCCGGTTTTATCCGAAACTTCTCCGGAACACTTCCGATGTCCGAATATAGTCGTCATATATATCAATCTTTATTTCTCGACCATTTCGAGATTCATCATCATGTTCGTGATCTCATCTGGGACTCCGAACAACCTTCGGTACATCAAAACACATAAACTCATAATATCGATCGTCATCGAACGTTAAACGTGCGGACCCTACGGGTTCGAGAAGTATGTAGACATGATCGAGACTAATCTCCGGTCAATAACCAATAGCGGAACCTGGATGCTCATATTGGTTCCTACATATTCTACGAAGATCTAACAACATACGTTGTTCCCTTTGTCATCGGTATGTTACTTGCCCGGGATTCGATCGTCGGTTTCATCATACCTAATTCAATCTCATTACCGGCAAGTCTTTTTACTCGTTCCGTAATACATTATCTCGTGACTAACTCATTAGTCATTTTCTTGCAAGGATGTGTATTACCGAGAGGGCCGAGAGATACCTCTCCGACACTCGGAGTGACAAATCCTAATCTCGATCTATGCCAACACCACAAACACCTTCGGAAACACCTGTAGAGCATCTTTATAATGAACCAGTTATGTTGTGACGTTTGATAGCACACAAGGTGTTCCTCCGGTATTCGGGAGTTGTATAATCTCATAGTCAGAGAAACATGTATAAGTCATGAAGAAAGCAATAGCAATAAAACTAAACGATCATAGTGCTAAGCTAACATATGGGTCTTGTCCATCACATCATTCTCCTAATGATATGATCTCGTTCATCAAATGATAACACATGTCTATGGTTAGGAAACATAACCATCTTTGATTAACGAGCTAGTCTAGTAGAGGCATACTAGGGATACTCTGGTTTGTCTATGTATTCACACATGTACTAAGTTTCCGGTTTATACAATTCTAGCATGAATAATAAACATTTATCATGATATAAGGAAATATAAATAACAACTTTATTATTGCCTCTAGGGTATATTTCCTTGAGATTAGACTTCAGTTGAATTCCCTCGGGCGTAGATCCTCATCAGCGATCTCCAAACCTTTTACAGACTTTCTTCGCAAACCACAATTACTCTTGGTTGCTGAAGACTTTGCTTGGTGTGGACATTTACTCTTGGACACTCAAGCCAACACCTATCGATCTGAAGAGTGTGCTGCTCTCAAGAGTAACAGGTACAAGAACTCTCAACTCAAATCTATTGTGATGCTCAACCGTTATCTAAGTTTCGGCTCTTGATTTTCTCTCAGTGGGTCGTAAACTCAAATCTCTCGCGATGGTTGCACAAACAATCTTCTCAAAATCTCAAGCGGAGCAGCCAACAAGAAACATTGGAGTGCGGTGGCTATTTATAGACGCACCTTCTCAGATGGGAAATGACCATTATATTGAGGACAGGCAGTCCAGCCAGTAACAAACCAACATATTTTCAATGGTCAGATTTTTTAGCACATCGTAACTTTACTTGAGGAATAAGTAAAGCTGACTCCTCGGTACGAAAGATATCTCTCGCAACACAGATGAACAACATCTCTGACTGGCAAGCAAACTTCGCAGCACAAAAAGATTTCTCTCAGTCTTTCATAGGCTTTGGCTAATCATCACAACATTCTTAAGTCTCCTATACCCCTCTTAATAGTACGGTGGTCTTACGACTCAAACAAGTACCACGTCTTCGCTTCGCCTTCAATCTTCTCGACAACGTTCTTTCTTCTTCGGACACATCGAAATAGAATTGCTTCACTTCAACAATATTTTAAGGCCAATACCTTCACACAATATTCTCGAAACACATATATCTCTTCTCTTCAACGCAAATACTTCTCGGTGAAGTTCTTCAAACTTCTCTTCTGAATATAGTATTCTTCTTGATACATCTGGGACTGTTTCTCTCTGTATGCACTAGCAAACAAATCAGTCCCATACTATTTTTGGCAACAATCTCCAAAACCCAAGGGGACAAGACAGTGCACCAACAATGGTGGATGCTGGATAAGGCAAGAGAAATGTTGTGAGGAGCCAGCACGTCGTGTGGGCATGGGAGTGGAGGCGGCGCGTTTGAGGGTCGACAGTCAAAGAAACGAAAGGAGAGGAGAGAGTGAGGGGGTATGACGTGAATGCGGAGTGGACGATGAGAGGAGAGGAGGGAGTTATTAGACATCTGGTTGTCTCCCGCGCTTCCTAAGTCATGCAGGCGAGAGGCACACATGACTTTGAAAAAACGGCGGATTCGGTCATTCCCCCTGGTTCTGACTCGGAACTACTTTAAACATAATGTGAGAAAAAAAAATTGTTGCAGTCCAGACAACCAAACAGACCAAACTTGTGTAGCCCGGACATTGTTGGGCAATATGCAGGCTACCAAACGCCTAGGTGAAGTATGCATTCAGGCACCATCATCTTTCATGTGTTTCCTGACATGAATGTCCAACACTGAGGTACCACTTTCCTCAGGATTTTTCAGCAAACTACCTCCGTCTTTTGAGCCTTTTCTTTTTTCTTTTATCAGAAAGAGCACATGTAGAGAGGGAAAGTGAGGCCGTGTGGGGGCGGGAGCCCGCTTATAGCTTTATTTTCTTCTTTATTATGCCTGAGCTGCTGGAGTGCTGCCTCCTCGGCGCCTCCGGCCGGCGGCCTCTGCATATATATACGACCTCTCCCCCTCCCCTGCACACCCCAACCTATCACCATTCACCACCATTATAAACCAACGGCCAGCTAGGTAGTAGCTAAAGTTACCTCCTGTGAACTAGAAAAGCTCGCCAAGATCAGCAGTGCTGTAAGCGACAGGCACTGACCCAGAGCCAGGAAAGATGGCGTCCGAGACGAGCGTCGCCGACGAGAAGGCACCCGCCGGGCTGAGCCGCTACGAGGCGGACGCGGAGGACGGGCAGGAGGGCGGCGACGGCAAGTCCCGGCTGTCCGGCCTGCTGTGGCACGGCGGGTCGGCGTACGACGCGTGGTTCAGCTGCGCGTCGAACCAGGTCGCCCAGGTCCTGCTGACGCTCCCCTACTCGTTCGCGCAGCTGGGCATGGTGAGCGGCATCCTGTTCCAGCTCTTCTACGGCCTCCTCGGCAGCTGGACCGCCTACCTCATCAGCATCCTCTACCTCGAGTACCGCACCCGCAAGGAGAAGGACAAGGTCGACTTCCGCAATCACGTCATCCAGGTACGTGCCTCTCCCTCCATTGCTGCTGCATGCATTCCAAGCTACTCCGGCCATGTACGTCTAGGTAAGGTAGCCACCATGAATTGTTGTTGATGGTGGTTTGCAATGCAATGCATGCAGTGGTTCGAGGTGCTGGACGGGCTGCTGGGCCGGCACTGGCGGAACGTGGGGCTGGCCTTCAACTGCACGTTCCTGCTGTTCGGGTCGGTGATCCAGCTCATCGGCTGCGCCAGCAACATCTACTACGTGAACGACCACCTGGACAAGCGGACGTGGACCTACATCTTCGGCGCCTGCTGCGCCACCACCGTCTTCATCCCCTCCTTCCACAACTACCGCGTCTGGTCCTTCCTCGGCCTCCTCATGACCACCTACACCGCCTGGTACATCGCCGTCGCCTCCCTCATGCACGGCCAGGCCGACGGCGTCAAGCACTCCGGCCCCTCCACCATCATGCTCTACTTCACCGGCGCCACCAACATCCTCTACACCTTCGGGGGCCACGCTGTCACCGTGTAAGCCGACACGCCCCCACTTGCTTGCCTTTTTCATTGCATGCACTACTAATCTTTTTCCAAAGCTGCTGATCGATCTGGTTAGTTCTAGTTTATCCGTCGTATAAAATGTTGTAACGGTCACTGCTCACGGAGCGTGCACGCTACTAGCCAGCTCGGGGTCACGTGCAACGGGAATGTCGTCTGATATATATGCAACGGCCGTCAGTTGGGGACCATCTAGACCTAGACATGCACGCACGGTGCCATATGCGAGCATGCAGTATACCCCAAGAACACACACGTGCTACCCACGCATCAACCGAGCATGGTGGGAGTGTATACGGTCTCGAATTTTCAACATAAACAAAGTTGAAACCTGAGCCTGCAGGATAATATATCTATCTAGGATTATTATTATTTTTACCCTTAAAAAAGGATTTAGGGTTCATATTTGTGGTATACCACACTAGCCAGCCAGCTTGTAGGCTTAGCACAAGATTATTCGTTTACACTTTTTCGTACTCCTATATCAACAGTGTTCTTGTGGTGGTACTCCTACTAGCTAGCTCGTAGGTTTAGCACAAGATTATTCGTTTTGTACACTTTTTCGTACCAGCAGTGTTCACGTTGGAGTTTGGAACATCATAGGCATCTGCAAAGAAACACACTGTTTCAGAGCAGTACTACAAAGTGCTGAATGCAAGACTGGGTACCGATGCTACTGCAAAGTGCCGGGCCTTTGGCTTTGACGCCCCTCTTTTTCCACAGCCAGTAGAGCTGAATGCATGCACATTTACATTTTGCATCTCTTGTGCAGTATTGTACTATATCTTGCGTCCCACAAAGAAAACAGAAAACACCATTGCATGCATGATACATCAGCTAGGTAGGCCCACTTCCTGTGGCACAGCGAGCTGCCTCCCGACACCTGGGTCCCGTCGCCATGTTCATGCTACCTTGTCACGGCAAAGCCCAACCACGTCCACGTCCATCTCCATCTCGCTTACGCTTTGTTTGTGTCGTGGTACACTGTACATGTATCGCTAGATAGTGAAGATTGCACGAATCTTAGAGCACGCCGGTAAGCATGTACGCCGTCTGATCCATGCATGTGTGTTTGTGTGCGTGCAGGGAGGTGATGCACGCGATGTGGCGGCCGCAGAAGTTCAAGGCGATCTACCTGCTGGCGACGCTGTACGTGCTCACCCTGACGCTGCCGTCGGCGTCGGCGGCGTACTGGGCGTTCGGCGACGAGCTGCTCACGCACTCGAACGCGCTCTCGCTGCTCCCGCGCGACGCCTGGCGCGACGCCGCCGTCGTCCTCATGCTCATCCACCAGTTCATCACCTTCGGCTTCGCCTGCACCCCGCTCTACTTCGTGTGGGAGAAGCTCATCGGCCTCCACGACTGCCGCAGCCTCTGCAAGCGCGCCGCCGCCAGGCTCCCCGTCGTCGTCCCCATCTGGTTCCTCGCCATCATCTTCCCCTTCTTCGGCCCCATCAACTCCGCCGTCGGCTCGCTCCTCGTCAGCTTCACCGTATACATCATCCCCGCCATGGCGCACATGGTCACCTTCCGCTCACCGCAGTCCCGCGAGGTTCGTCGTCTTTCCTAGCTACTACTCGTACTACACTTGTTATTACCCTTTGCTTGTGCTATCACTTTCTTTTTCTAATCTAATAAACACTGACACTGTAGTACGAGATGTAGTACGAGATATTGATCGATTGATCTAGACGCCGGTGAGATTTATCGACATGCAAGCATGGGTGTTTTTGTTTGTTCATGGCTACACACCTGGGCTCCATGCGCACAGCTGCTCCAGCAGCAGCTAGCTATAGGCTAGTCGCCATTGTTGCAGATGATGTAGTACATGTCTGGGAATAGTGCAACTGTGAACACTAGGGGGGAACACGACCTGTCACTCATGGAAGGAAACTACTAGGCTCCTTCACAAGGTGCATGCATGCATGAACAATTGCTGGCTCGTCGCTGTCTGATATATGTTTCTCGATCCATTAACTGGTGACACAAAAACATTCCATAAAAAATACAGTAATATTTAGCAGTAGTAGTTTGAATACTGTATATACTCCACTCCGATGGAGTATACATTGTCTGCGTATCTGCTGCAGCATGTTATGATGTCCCGCCGAACGCAAGACAAAACCGCAGCATGCATGCATGCATCCAGCTAGCTTAGCAGTGAAGTGATCGAGTGTCAGCCAATTCCTCTCAGCACCAGCTAGCGATGATAACTTCAAAAAAAGCACACCCACCACTCACCGTCGTGCACAGTACCGCAAAGTTGAGAGGAAAGTGCGGTGAAATGCGAGCGTGGTTTTGTATCATCTGCTGTCGGGGAGCCATTGGCATCGATCGACGGATGGCGCACGCAGCAGGCGGGCAGTCTGCACATAATTCTGTCCGTCCAGACACCGATGCCGCCATTGTCTAGAAAGCAACAAAAGCAGCGGTAGAGTAGAGTACTCCGCCACTTGAGCACTTGGGGCTCTCAGCTCCACGCGCCGGATGCCCCCTTCACCTGTGACATCATTATTATTACCACCGTTTTCGTTTTCACATTCCCATGCCGTTTTGTCATGGTAAATTACAGTGTATATGTGGATTTATCTTTCTCTGACGAGGGATGCAAAAATGCATGCAGAACGCGGTGGAGCGGCCGCCGAGGTTCGCCGGCGGCTGGACGGGGGCGTACGTGATCAACTCGTTCGTGGTGGCGTGGGTGCTCGTCGTCGGCTTCGGCTTCGGCGGCTGGGCCAGCATCACCAACTTCGTGCAGCAGGTGTCCACCTTCGGCCTCTTCGCCAAGTGCTACCAGTGCCCGCCGCACCCCGCCGCCGCGTCGCCGCTGCTGGCGCCGCCCATCGCCCCGAGCCCGTCCATGCCGTTCGGCTTCAACATGACCGGCATGTTCGCCCCGATGTCCGCCCCGTCTCCGGCTCCGGCTCCGGCCCCGATGCACTTCGGCTCCCTTCACCACCACCACCGGCACCACCGCCACGGTCTGTGATCGATCGGAATGACGACGCGCACGATGGATGGTTCGACGGCCTGGAGTTCGACTTCGATCTAGTTTCTAGCTAGCTAGTTAATCAGCAGTGTTACCTCGATTAGCCCTAGTAAAATCTTTTCTGTTGTTGTGCCTCTCTTGTTCTTCTTGTGCTGGTGGCGAGGCTTACTGTTAGTGCGAGGTGGCCTTAGCTGCCCTGTGTGTGGAGCTGCTTTTCTGGCAGAAAGAAGAATGTAACCCGACGGAGGGAGATGCTCCTGCTCCTGCAAGTTTGAGTTTTTCTCAATAATAAATTCACGCCTATTGCTGCCTGTTTGATTCATTAAGGAACCAAAGTGCTGTTGTTCTCTGGTCGATTTTTTTTCGGAACTACTTCATAGCCAAGCTAAATGGACAGCGGTTCATGCACGATTGATGATTAAATGGCCGTGATGCACTTCATTCAATAATTTGATGGCTGGATACTTAGAATCGTGCAGCAGTCTTGCATGGAGTGTCGTGCATTACTATTTATTTTTTTCGCGAGTACACAATGGTTTTGTATCTTTTCATCAATAGAAGACGAGAGTAGACCTGGCCATGGGTAGCACGGCCCGGTCGGCCCGGCCCGACCCGGCCCGACCCGGCCCGACCTTGTCTGCGGGCCGGGCTCGGGCCTAGATTTCAAGCCTGACAGCCGGGCCGGGCTGGGCCCGGGCCCGTCATTTTGCATGTTAACGAAGAGGCCCGGCCGGTGGCCCAAAGCCCGGCGGGCTTTTAATATGATGGGTCGGGTCCGGGCCCGATTTTTAGGCCCGACGGCCGGGCCGGGCCGGGCTCGGCCCTGGGTTTTTTGCGTCGGACTTTGACAGGCCCGGCCCGAAGCCCGACCCAGCCCGACAGATGGCCAGGTGTAGACGAGAGTTAGCATGGAAGAAAGCGTAAGAGTAATACAAACTATGGGGTTGCTCAGCCCAAGAGAAAAAAAACTAACTAAGCGCAGGGGATGATGTTTTGTTGCCTAGTGGCGCCTGCCTTTGCTCAACATGGCATGTCGCATGACGACCGCTGCATCCTCTACGACCAGGTGGTCGAAACCCTCAATCATCTCCTTCTGCACTGCTCGTTCTCCAAGGCTATATGCCACAAGGTGTTTGCGTGGTGCCGCGCCCCCGTCCCCCTCCTTCGCGACGACGGTCGTTTCCTGGACTGGTGGGCCTCCATCACCTGCCAAGTGGCTGCTGGTATGCGCAAGGGCCTCGCTTCCCTCACCATTCTCGCCGTCTGGTCTATCTGGCGTCACTGCAATGCATGCATCTTCGACAATGCGCACCCTTCTGCCATGAACCTGCTGCAGACGATCAAGGACGACGCTAGGTCCTGGGCCATCTCCGGAGCCAAGGACATCGCCAGTTTTTTGCCTCCATGATGTACTCTATTTTTTGGGCTGAGCAACCCTTTCTAGTTCTGCTCTCGTAGCACCTCTTTGCGCCTGCTGAGCGTATGCTGAGTTGCTGCTACCCTTGTACCCCCCCCCCACCAACTCTCTTGCTCCCTATCTATCAATAGAATGATACACATTTTGCATATTCACGAGAAAAAGTCAATGTAAATAAGCATCGGTTATGTATGACAGCGTCGACGGTGGGTGAGTGATGTCGAGGCCACGTCATGATTGCGGTTGTCGGTTTTTCTTCTGCGTCCATGGGTTCATTTCACATTTTTTGTTCGTGCAAAGTCGAAGCTACAGCGGCGGGTTTGGGTGGCAACGATGACAAGTCTTAGGTGGTACCACTGTGATCTTCCATGTTGCCAGCCTTGTATAGTTTTTCTCGTAGGTTCCTTCAGATATGAAGCTTATGATATGCCCATCATGGGTGGTTGATTAATTGGCATGGAGTTTCATGTGGCTTCACCCAGCCACTTTCGAGCGGGCTAGCTATCATCTACGGTGAGGTTGAGTCGCTTGCTCATAGAGCAGGGATTCGATGACGCTGGCTCCGGGAGAAGTGATCACAATGATCTATTGTTTGTTAGCTCAACGAGGCTTTATTCACGGTGGTGTGTGAGGAATATCTTGTGTGTACCTCTCACCAGATTGTGTCGTTTTTTATCCGGTTTTCCGGGAATAACTGAGTAACTCTATTCTTCTTAATTAATGGATGCCGCAAAATATTTCGCCTCTGTTTATCATTAAATACATACATAGTCTAAAAACATAATAGAAATAAGATATGATAGTTGATAGTTATGCAAATGATGACAATTTTACATTTCATAGTAAAAAATGCTTACAAATTGTCACTCCACAATATAAGCCCAAATAGGTCTTTGTAGTCCACTCATGTGTTCTCCGCCAGTTGGGCTCACTTTCCTAGCTTCAGGAAAGCCCACACGAAATGGGCTTTGTGGTTTGAATGTGTGTTCTCAACATATTGGACCCTCTTTTTTGGATGCCCTAACGCATGTGTACTGGCAGGAGGCATATGTGTCTTTATTGCATAGCGCAAGCCGACCAAAATGGGGCTTTGTGGTTCACTCATGTATTTTGTGCCTGTTGGGCCCATTACCAGTGCCCAAACATGTGCTCGCGCTAGGGAAGGGAGTCGGTGTTTTCCTGGCTCAGTATAAGCCCACCCAAAATGGAGCATTGTGTTGACTCATGTATTTTCCTCATGTTGGTTCTATTGTCAGTGATCAAACATGTGTATATTCGATGGTGGAAGGGCTATGTGTCTTTCCTAGCTTGGGGTGAGCAAACCTGAAATGAGGCTATGTGGTTCACTCCCATGTTTTTTACCTGTTGGGTCCAATTAACTTACCTCAACATCGAGTCGCCCCATGGGAACCATATGTGGAGCGGATAGTAACCATGGCATGATCATCTGGGTCTAACCATCTCGACATCGGTGTCGTAGGCCTCGACTATTTTGACGTGAGCGATCGACCGTAGAATTGCGCTCACCCTGCGTGTTATCCCTTGTTTGTGTTAGCAATTATACATAGTATGTAGGTTCACCTCTTCCTGGTCAATGGCCAAAGCTCATTCAGCATTATTACAACAAGGACCCTCGATCATCAAACTAATATCAAAACTTGTCATCTCTGGGGTGACCCGTGATCCAATAGGCTAGATCACTTGTCATGGCATCTTTGGTCATGAGGAGAATTTTCGACGGGTGTTCTACACGTTCGTCATGGTGAGTTCGTGATGCCGTGCAACAACCTGTTCAGTTCCATCAATTAGCAAAATCCATGCGATCCCCATGCTAAACTTACATGATTCTTAAGATCTCAGATCCAGGGTGTAATCTCTATCCATTGTTCAGTCCAACGGGCCATCAACTGTGACATATAATTCTCTCAACTAGGATGGTGTTAGCTCCCAAGTACAAGGGTTCGTAGCATGCGACAGTTTCCCTTAAGTGACCTCAAGGTATGTCAAACCAACATGAGTTTTGTCACACAAGAAATGATCAACACTTGTACACACAGATACAAAACTATCTTGACCCCCTACAGACAAGAACGTAAAAGATCCTTAATTAAGATTGAAAGAATATTGGAAGAAGATGGACTAGGATCCATTGGTTCACTAGAGGTTCCTTTCCAAAAGAAAGCATGGTGTGACAAAGAGGTTACAGTTGAGCATCGATTAAATAGCAGTTTTTATAGCTATGACTACCCATGGAAGATTCAACATATGAGCATCACGTCTCAATATATATGGACCGTTATCCAACCGCATCTATATCTAATACTCCACCCAACACAGCTATCCAGCATGCATCCAAAAGTATTAAGTAAAAACAGAGTATTGCAATAATTATGATGCCATGAAGTAGATGGTATATTGTCTTCATTCTGCGTTCAAGGGACAACTACGCAACCATATTTTTAACCCTAGTGACAGCAACACAATACATGCCTTTTCCACTTTTTATCACTGCGGTAGATTAATTACTTGCCAAGTTGAACCCCAACTATCTACACAACTGACTCTTGGAGATAAAACCTCAAACTTGGCTAAAGAAAGAAGAATAGATTTAAGAGCATATATGTATAAGAATTATGTAAGAAACCAAAAAGATCTAAAAAATATTCATGGATAAATCTGACAGTAAAGTGACAATTCATGATATCCTAACAAACACACACCTACATATTACATCAGATGAATCAAAATCATGCAGGTAGCTCATGTGATCTTTGTATTGAGAAACATGAGAGTGTAAACCAGCCATTTGCTACTATGGCTGCAGAGTCCAAACATGACTACTCACGGGTGATCATAATGGACTTCAAGTTGACGGAAATGGCCACTGTGAAGCCGAAAAAGGCCTCCAGATTGGATCGTCCAAAAATAGATATTTGTAGTGTGTGTGTGTGTGTGTGTGTGTGTGTGTGTGTGTGTGTGTGCGCGCGCGTGGGGGGGTTATGTTTGAAAAAATTTCGAGCATTTTCACAAGTACATTACAAGCATAGGCATTGAGAGACGATAAAACGGATCACCAGGGGACCCACGCGGGCTCACCACATACTCCCCTTGGTCGCGTGATGGGGGCGCATCGGGGGTGTGTGTCATCTCATGGCCAATTATCATGGCCACCAAAAGCTTCATGATGCAAAACTCTACTTATCACAAACTGCAATATCCCCGTGAACTTGCAGGGCATCACCAACTTGAGGTGGGCTACTGATGACCCTCAACCGTAAGGGATCTATTGCAGCGTTTTCGATAAGTAAGAGTGTCGAACCCAACGAGGAGCAGAAGGTATTGATAAGCGATTCTGAGCAAGAAATTACTGCAAGCACTGAAAGATAACTTTTAGGGGTTTTCTCGGTATAAGCAACAGGAAAGTAAAAGCGAGTAATGTAAAAGATACTGAGAGTAACAAGTGTCCCAATCCTTCCTTAGCAAAGGAGAGGCCTAGCAACTGAACTTATAAAGACTAAAGCGTTCCTGAGGACACACGGGAGAGGTAGTCATGTGCTTTCGCCATATTCCGTATCGATACTATGTTATGTGTTGATAAGTGTTGAGTGGGTGGATCTATGCTAGTGCACTCTCTAGACTAAGATGAATGCACTCTTATGATTAAACACCTTGCAAGCATCTGCAAATACAAGATAGAATTTAAGGCAAAAGCCTAACCATAGCAATACGATCGAGGATCCATTATTCCCTTATGCAAAAGCGTGCGAACTGGGGTTCAGGTTTCTGTCACTCCGGCAACCCACCATAAGCATTCTTTATACACAATGTATTCTCCTAGGTCCTTAATAAGGCGAAGTGTTGGGTGTTCGACTCACACAGCACCACTAGTAGAATGACAACACAACTTAAATATCAAACAACACATATTACTTCAACAGCATATGACTACTAACAACAAGACTTTCCCCATGTCCTCAAGAACTAAGGTAACTACTCACAAGACATAAAAGAGATCATGATCAGTGGGGATAAATATGTGATAAACAATCTGGACATAATAATATTTCTCCAACAAAACTCAATAGCATTCACCACAAAGTAGTAATCAACACCGATGGAGTAGAGAGGATAGGTAGTACGAGTTACAACACGAGTTGCGATTGTAAGATGAGATTTGGATGAAGATGGAGATGGTGCTGGTGTTGGGGATGATGTTGATGATGATCTCGATGATGCCCGTGACGATGGTGATGACGATGGCGACGATCTCCCCTTCCGGGAGGTGATCTCCCCGGCGGAATCTGCCCGCCGGAGATGCCCTTTTCTTCTCTGTAGGTTTCCGCCTCGAAGCGGCGGCGAAACTCCGTAAAAAGTCCTGTCCCTAGGGTTTCTGGATAACGGAGAGCATATATGCAAAAGGGGGCATCCGGAGGTGGGCCAGGGGCTCCAGGCGCCCCCCCGGCGCGACCAGGGGGGGCCCCAGGCCGCCTGGGCACCCTGTGGCCCCCCTCTGACTCCCCTTTTGTGTGTCTTCGTGATTTATCTGAAAAATACCTCCCGTCAATTTTCAGGTAATTTGGAGGTATTCTTCTTCAGCAACTCAGCATCCACTTTTTCCTGCTGAATCCTGCGTCTGCTGTTCCGGCATCAGAAAGTTGCAAACTGTGTAAAATAGACCAAAACAACATAAGAACATCATCATAATGTGAAATATATCAATGAATAGGGATAAATTATGATACGGACAATGCATTTTGGACGTATCAACACCCCCAAGCTTAGACCTCGCTTGTCCCCAAGCGAATATGAACTCGGTAAACCTGTCCACAAGTTTAGAGAGTGAAGTGTCGATAAATAGAATACGGACAAGAAGCATCATAGTTTCTTTACCAACTCAAATATCATCAACAGCAATCTTCAACTCATAAGGCCCTTATGAAAGAGTGATAACACTTATATTCGAAAGTAGGGCTAAGGAAACTAATTATATCATGGCAAACATGTCCTTTGGTCAAAGAACAACAAATAGTTTTAACTTTTGCTCTTATATTTTGATGAGATCAATTGAAGCTTTTTGAAATGACATGTTAATAGGCAAAAAGTGAAAGTGTTAACACAAAGGAAGATATTTGCCTTAGCTGGGCATGACAAACAACTTACTTATCGAATGATAATGTCAACAAGGATATGATATGACAAATCTTAATGCAGCTTTATATGAATGAATCCTTATCAACATCAAACATCTGCTCTCTTTGAGAAATAGAAGGAAGTAGAAATAACTGACTCAACTTAAAATTAAAAGATAGGCCCTGCTCTAGGGTAGTAGGGAAAACTCATGTGCTATCCTCAAATCAAACAGAATGAAAACAAGTTTTGGGAGGTGCATGATTTGTCAACGAATGCTAATAGATAACTCAATTGCTTCTTGAACTAGACAAGTTTCAAGGAACGACTCCCGCACGAGGATGATAACATCCTCTTATTCTCCTTTGTTTATCACTGCCAAAGTTTTCTGATTTCTCATGAACAAAGCGTGAAGGAGGGTTTGTTTGTTATATTATTTTTAAGCTGGGCGCACTCTTTGCCAGTTCCTTCTCATATTATGGGTTTGCACATTAGACATGCAATCCCGGGGTGAAGCTTGTCCATCTCAAGAAGACTATGAATTAGCTACTACTTCCTCATGAGCTAAAACAGAGGCACAAAATAAAAGATTTTGAACATTTAAGGATAACACAGAAATTATATACTTAGGAAGTGGTATTGGAATACCACGAGTAGGTAGGTATGGTGGACTCATATGGAAGGTATTGAGTTTAAGGGTATGGATGCACAAGCAGAATACCGCTTAGTACAGAGTTAGGCTAGCAAAGGTTTTGAGAGAGCAGACAACTGATGATGACTAAGATGCAAAGCAATATAAAGCATGAACATTGAAATAAGCACAACACATCAAGTTGTCTTCCTTGTCAACATAACACTTCAAGCATAATAACATAAAGGTTTTGGCTATGTTGATACTTTAAGAAAATCATGCTTGTTGTTATGACCAAAGCTATGTTTGCCAAGATTAAATAAAGTTTTCACAGCCATACCTGACATAAGGTCAATACTCCCCATAAGAATCATCATATAAGGTCGATTGCGTGAAGAGAATACCGAGTGCAATAAAAGGAACCAATAAACTTCTCATTAATATTCCATCATGGACGACTCCACACTCACGGATACAATTCTTCACCGAAGGAGCGATAGACCTTAATGCACACACCTATCTCATATAACAACCTCCCTAGACATGATACGACTCTACTTGACTCTAAAAGACAAAAGGTAAAGATAATGATACCGGGCACTCCCCCAAGCTTGGAACAAGCTAAGGGAATGCCATTACCCCAGGAGATTTCACTCATCATCCTTGTTGGCGTTGATCAAGTAGTCCTTGGCGAAACGCTTCCATGGCAGGGGTTCTCCAGTCTCATATGAGAAGCTTGTCTCCTGGATCCTGCATTCAGCACCCAAACCCATGCGCAGAAACCTTAGTTCATACTCACAGTTCTGGTTATGTAGATCATTAATTTGCCCTTGGAGCTTTATAATTCTTTCTTCAGATGCGGTGATTCTTTCCCACATCTCCTTCATCTCCTTCAGGAAGTAGTTCTTCAGCTCGTTGGTGATGTCAAAGTTAGCTTCGACACCACGCTCGATCATCTTCTTGTACTCGAAGACTTCTTGCTCCACTTCTTCCAGCCTGGCCTAGATGCTCCCCTCCTTGATAGGTCCCTTCAGATCATCTCGATGAAGGACGTCGTCCTTCATCTGAACAACCTGAGGGTGTTTCTTCACCTCAGCGAGGTAAGGGTTGATGACGTTGACGACAAACTTGTCCTTGGGGGAACTTGGAGAAGCCATGGCACCTAAATTTAGCTGAAATATTTCCTGGCAGAAACAGATCGAAGAGAAAACACGCGAAATCGCAAGATACGTTGCCGGAACAATCCGGGCAAATATATAGGAAAAATTTATGCACAGAAAGGAAGGTAACGGACCAAAGCGGGGTCGGAGACGGACTCCCGGGTGTCCAGGCGGCCTCCCGGCGCGGCCCAGGGGGGGGGGGGCAGGGGGGCGCCTGGACTCCCTGGAGGTCGTCTCCGGCTCCACTTAGGTTCGGAATTTTACTAATTTTGCAAAAACTCGTAATACGGAACTTTTATGGCGGTTCGCGATGTTTCCTTACCATACTACATACCTTTTCTTTATTCTGCTTCTGCTGGCGTCTGAAACAGGGCTGCAACATGTTCTTCATGGGTTGTTGTGTATATTATATTCACATCAACATCGACAGGGTCTCCTGCTATGTAATGTTTAAGTCTTTGCCCATTCACAACTTGAGGTTTGGTGCCTTCAAAATTATTAATCTTAATTGCACCAAACCGATAAACTTCTTCAATATGAAATGGTCCTTCCCACCTGGAAAGCAGTTTACCTGGAGAAAACCTGAAACGAGATCTAAACAACAAAACTTTATCACCAACATTAAATTCACGTTTCAGAATCTTCCTATCATGCCACCTTTTTACCTTTTCCTTGAACATTTTAGCGCTCTCGTAAGCTTCACTCCTCCATTCATCTAGAGAAGTCAAGTTCATGAGACGCTTCTCACCAGCTAGTTTTGGGTCAGCGTTAAGCTCTCTAACAACCCAGAAAGCTTTGTGCTCTAACTCTAATGGCAAATGGCAAGCCTTGCCATACACCATCTTATAGGGGGACATGCCCATGGGGTTTTTGTAAGCAGTTCTATATGCCCACAAAGCATCTCCTAACTTATTTGACCAGTCCTTTCTATTTCTGTTTACTGTTTTCTGCAAGATCAACTTAATCTCTCTATTGGTGAGCTCAACTTGCCCACTAGTTTGAGGATGATAAGGTGAAGCAATTCTATGATTAACATCGTATTTAGCCAAAGCTTTTCTAAAAGCTCCGTGCGTGAAGTGTGATCCTCCATCGGTCATGAGGTACCTTGGTACACCAAACCTAGGAAAAATTACATCTTTAAGCATTTTCAAAGATGTCTTGTGATCAGCACTTTCAGTGGGGATTGCTTCAACCCACTTGGTCACATAATCAACAGCTACTATGTGACGCCCGAGACCGACGTCCCAGAAGATTCCAGAAGATTCCCGAAGATTCCAGATGTTCCGGGTTGCCCGTGTGTTCTTTTGTGCTTGTGTTATTTATTTTTGCATTGCATCATGTCATCATGCCATCATGTCATTTTTTTCTTTGCATCTCAACCTAAATAAATTGTGTGGACCTTCGGTCCATTTAAATCGAGGGAAGAATGTCTTCTCTTTATAACATATAAAGCCTCTCAATATTATTAGGGAGCTATATTAAAAATATTCCAATTGTTTGGGATCACCATAACACACTTGCATAAATTCCCCATGCTTTCCTACTTCGAGTTTTTCCTTCAAAGACCTTGCCAATATTTTCTTTTCCGTTGTTTCGAGGTTCCTCCAAAAATTTGAACATTTTTGGACACTTCAATAATCACGTCTTAGTTCAAACCTATTTGAATTAAATTCAAATATGTTTGAATTATTTTTCCGATCTGGCCTTTTGTATTTTTCTCCGGTCGTGCTCATTTTTACGAGCCCGAGAAAAATTATCATTGTGCTAGTTTTGCCCAAACCCCCTCCTTCTCTTTCTTTTCTTCTTGTTTGACTCTCTCTATTTCTTTTTCTGTAAAAGAAAAGGGATAGATCAGCAGCAGAAGAGAGTCCAGCAGCCCAGCTTGGATCTCCAGGCCGCACTCCCTTCTCGGCCCAGCCGGCCCATCTCCTCCTCCCTGCGGCCCAAGACTTCCCAGGCCCATCCCCCTATCCTAACCCTAGCTAGCGCTCAGGTTTCCCTCTCTCCCTCATCTCGCACCCCCTCCGCCGCCAGGAGGCCCGAAACCCCCCGATGCGCTCGCAGCCTCCCATCGCTCGCCCCTTCTTCCCGATCCCCTGCTTCGATCCTCCTCGCCCCGATCTCCCGTGGCCTCCCTCGCCAGGAACTCCCACACTCCAGCGAGCTCGACAGGGCATCGCCCTCCTCCCTCGCGTGGCTGCAGAACCGCCTCCGCGCCTCGGGCCTTCGCCACCGCGGCCCTCTGGCCTCCTTCCCGAGCGCGCCTGGCTCTCCACCGCATCGCCATGGGAGCCGCCCCGTAGCGCGCCTCCTCCCAAGCGTCTTCCCCTCGGCCAGGCAAGCGCACCACCCCGCCGGCCGCAGACCACCACTCCCCTCCGCCGTCCCGTCCTCCTGGACCGCCTCGAGGCCTGCAGATCCTTCCGCGCCTCGGCGCCCTTCCATCGCCGGCCCAGCGAGGCCTCGTCCTCCGGCTTCCCTCCTCGCAGTTGGACCGCGGGTCCTCTCCTCTCCGACGCCCAAGGCTAGCAGCGCCTCCCTCGCGCCAAGGCACGAGCGCCCCCGCCTCCGGCTCCGTTCCTCCCTGCGGGTCGCCTCCAGCCACCTCTCCTGCACGTCCCTCCGTCACCGTCCAGCAGCGCCTCGCCCCTTCGTCCTCTCCAGCCTTCCCTCGCCTCGATCTGACCGTGCCGCCGCATCCCTGCCTCTTCTCCAAGCGCGCCAACACGTGCTGTAGTTTTTGTGTTGTTTTGGTTGCTTGTGTTCTTCACAGAGAACGTGTACAACTACGACTCGAGACCGAAGATTCAAGTACCTCTACGGCCCGAACGTCTACGAACCGTGTACGAGATCGACGGCCCGAACCTCTACGGGAAAACGAGCTCCAAGTTCGACTACTTCACGGGACCCGTCAAGTCCGACTACTACATGTACAAGTACCTCGACGCCCGGAGCACTCGAGAACGACAAGTACCCCGACAACATGTGTACCACTACTGTCGCCCCGTGAACGACTACCGAGGCGCCAAGTACCTCTACGGAACGACTACTCGTTGGCGACTTCGTGAAACGGCTACTTCCTCTTCGGAAACGTGAACAACTACTTCCTCTTCGGAAACGTGAACAACTACTTCCTCTACGACCGCGAGTACCACTACTTCCACTACGATCTCGAACGCTTCGAAGGTATAACCCCGTCGATGACCCGTGGATGCTTGTTGTGTTGTATGAAATGTCTCCCGTGTGTGCGCCGTGCCCGTTGTGCCGTTTCGTCCGTTTGTCATGTTCCTCGGTTACCTCGTCACCGACTCGTGGGAACCCGGTAACGGGATCAACCCACTTCCATCTTGCTCAACTCGCTCACGCCGCCCTTCATCTTTTGCACCGGACTCTCACGAGTTACCGGAACCGATATGTTGCCGTGGCATCATTTTCGGAATTGTTGCCGTGGCACCCTTTTCTTCCACCACGGTGACGATGCTTCATATCATCTTCTTGTTAACCTTTAATAATTGCATAAACTTGATCATGTCATCCGCATCATGTTAACAACCTTATATGTGTGAATTGTTGTTGCTTATAATTATTAAACATGCTCATGGGGATTTTCCGGATATGTTGTTATTTTCCGTCCTCATTTAAAATGCCTAAATAGTGTAGTTTCTTTATGCTTCACCTCTTGCCATGTTAAAAACATTTAACCTTGTCTTGTAAATAATGAGAGTCAACTACATAATTAAATGTGGTGTTTCGTCAATATGCAACTCGTTGCATATTGATCTCCACTTAACTTGTAGTATTTGTTTGTGCACTTTGCCATGCCTTGCATATTTAAACCGGACATGCATCATGCTTGCTTGTGCATCTTATGCCATATTTATGATTTGTGTGTTTACCGAGTTGTTTGTTTCTTTCCGGTTGCTTCTCTTGTTAGCTTCGGTTTCGTTCCGGAGTTGTGAGGATCCGCTCGACTGTTGCTCCGTCTTCTCCTTGGATCCGTTCTTCTCCCTTGTGGAATCCCAGGCAAGATGACCGAACCCGGATACCATTACTATTTTTGCCTCTTGCTAGAAGTCTCGATCTATAGTTTTGCCTCGATGCCCATGTCTTCTTGTCAGCCTCCTACTTGTAACCAATTGCCATGTTTAACCAACCTACCTATGCAAACCGTTGCTTGGCTAAGTACGCTTCGCTCAGCCCTTCTTATAGCATTGCTAGTTGCAGGTGAAGATTGAAGATGCTTGCTTCATGTTGAAGCTTGGTTGGGTTATATCACACTATATAAATGCTTAAAATGAAATCATCTATATACTGGCAGGGTGGAAGGCTAAGCCTTTTGCTTGGTGTTTTGTTCCACTCATGCCGTTAGGAACCGTATAAACCGGTGTTATGTTCCTTGATTATGCGTTCCTAACACGGTTGGGGTGTATGGGACCCCCTTGATAAACCGCTAAGTGCTAAGTCTTTTCCAGCAAATCCCAACATTGGTACTATTTGCCTCATAATAACAACTTAATTAATTAATTAAAATTGCATAGGGGGTCGCGTCCCCGAGGATTCTTAATTCTACATAGCAGGGGGGGCCAGTGCTGATGGCGTTGGTCCCAAACGGGGAGCCTGCGGGGCCGCCTTGGGGAAACCCGAGGTATCTGGTATAACCCGTAGCTTCACCCATCCGGTCGTGTCCTGAGACTTAGATACGCGCGGCTACTATCAGGGTGTCGACTCGCCGGGAGGATTTGCTGGATTAGCCTTACCTTAGTTCGGTTTAACTTGAGCACGGGATTCCGAGAATACTCGGGTCTTCCCACCTATGGAGTTGCGACTTCGCGGATCGTGGGCTTGTGATGGGCCAAGTTGGAACACCCCTGCAGGGTTTGAACTTTCGAAAGCCGTGCCCGCGGTTATGTGGTAGATGGGAGCTTGTTAATTCCGGTTGTAGATAACTTGACACAATGTTTCTAATACACTACCAACGTGTGTACCGTGACTGTCAATTTCCGAATAGGGATTCGGGAGTTGAACACGGTGGGGTTATGTTTGACCGGCTTTAGTTAGGATCACTTCGTGATCATCTTTCGACCGATGCACTTCTCTTCTCGCTCTCTATTACGTAAGTTAGTGCTAGTTGCTGCTGCAGACTCTTGTTGTTCCTTCACCTCTCGTTCTTTTCTTCAGCCTTGTCCACACCCAAGGCTTAAATAGTCGTGTTACCCGGGAACGGGATTGCTGAGTCCTCTGTGGCTCACAGTTACTTCACCACACCAGATGCAAGTTCAGCCGAGTTTGATGCAGGAGTTGGATCCGTTATTCACCGGGAGCTCGATGAAGAGTTTTGGCTGTTTGCTTGTGACGCTTCGTCGATCAGTAGTGGTTTCTACTAGGATTCGATCCTGACCTGTGGCTTTATGTTGTTTTGGTATCTTTCTTTGGATCTTCGCCCGTAGTCGGGTTGTGATGTTTTGAATGATGTTATGCTTATGTAATGTATTGTGTGAAGTGGCGAGTGTAAGCCAACTATCTTCTTTTGCAATTTAATCCCTCTTTTACATGAGTCGTGCAAAGATACCAAAACTTGAGATCATTCTAGGATGGGCTTATATCTTTAAGTCGTGCCTCGACACGTAGGAGATATAGTTCCATCCTGGGCATTACAAGTTGGTATCAGAGCCTTCTCCGACCTAGAAGCCCCCACTGATTGATCGAATCGTTGACGGTTGAGTCTAGGCACACACTTGAAAATGTTTGAGTCCTATATATATATCGGAGAGTAGGATTTCTGTTTGCTTCTCATCTCTGTTCACTCTGGTGAGGACTCCTGACGACTACTCTTGTCTCTCCTATCTTCAAAAATTGCACAAAATTTTTTTAGGATCCCGCGAGTATTCTGGGATTGTTTCGATGTTCTTGTGACAAGGATATTGTTCTCGATGCCTCCTGTTACCGAGGAGTTGAGCTTCGGGGTATTGTTGTCACAAGCATATCGCGGCAGTACTAAATACTTAAGACGGCCGACATCGAAAATCTCTCCTATACGGCCAGTGGCAAGATAACCCCGACATCACCCAGTACTGGGGAGGTAGTTCGAGAGTATTGCCATAGCTTGTTATAGTGGATGCTTTTCGAAGGTCCGAGGTAAACAGTTTCCGAGAAAGACTGGTTATGTGTTGAAGGATGGATACACCTGGATGTAGGTTTAGAGTTGATTGCGCGGTGCTTCCCGTGTATCCCCAACACCTGATTGCATAACTGGAAACTTTCGGAAATCTATAGGTGGGTTAATCTAGTAGTTCTAGACCTTCTTCCAACGGATGCTCGATATGAAGTTTGGGGTTCTGCATTGAGTGAAGTGGTTTTATGGACTTGTTCTGATCGGGAGTTGCATCTTAAAGGGTCCTTGGCTATGCTGATCCGGGGATGACAAAACCCTTTTGTAACACGTTCCATGAGCTTTCAGCACGAATATGTCGAATGAAGCTTCTATCTTGTATTTGTTCTATCTGCACCTTGTTCCTTTTTATTTATCTTTTGTTCTCTAAGTGGCTTCTCGTCTAGTTGATGTACCTACGAAATTCATTCGTTCAATTCTCTGTTCGGATGATGTTGTGAAGATCATGTTGCATACCTACCCTTTGTTCTTGTTTTGATTCTGGTATTCGAGTTGCTTCGATGTCAAATGTTGATTCCATACCTTTCGTAATCGGTGTTCTCATATTTCTATGAGAGTGCTAGTCCTTCTTGACCATCGAGATTTTCATGTTAATCCTTTCCAACCGGTGTGCCTTCTCTTCAAGTTATTCCATACGGACGCCGTTGAGAAATCCGACGATTTGTCTGTTTCATTCATCCCAAGTTGTCTTTGTTTTCCCCACCCTCCCACCCTTCTTCTTTATGAAGCCAGCAATTCTTAAATGAAATATCCATTTTATTCATGTGATATTTCTTCATTCTTTTCCTTCAATGTTCTTATCCGGTGATTTATCGTGAAGATGTTCAAGAGCTCCATGTTCACCATTCTTTTGTTCTCAAATTCTGTCGGTGGATGTAATTCAAGATTTCGGTGTTGATCTTATCCTTTTCCTCATTTCACAATGTTTTCTTATTCCGGTGCATCAATTAATCATTCTCCTCTTGCTATTCATATCCGGAGTGCTGAAGATTCATAATTCCATTCTTAATCCGTTCAAGCTATTTTGAGGATTGTCATCTTACTCAAGCCATTTAATTCAACCGGTGCATTATCTCTTAAACAATCTTTTTCAACGGTGATTTCTTCGAGTGGGCCCTAACCCACAGGTCTTTTTCCAGGATCTTACCTGACTCTTTTTTTTTCCGGAGTACTCTGAAATTCTTTTCAAGTGTGACGTAAGAATGATTTCCATCAGTCATATGCCTTCTCCAAGCTTGTTTTCAATTATTTCCATCTTTAGCTCCACCTTCCTATTGTCATTCGTTCGGAGTATCTCGAAATTCTTCATGGCATTTTTCGTCTTCATTCTCAACATTTGAAGACCGGAGAAGAATTTTCTCTTAAATCTTGGCCCGTTCTCTTGAAGATTTGTGGTTCTAGCTTCATGCCATCCTCATAGTTGTTTCGATTGTGAGGAATTCTTTTATACCCATCCGAAGAATTCTTGAATTCTTTTCTTTGTGATCCTCCGAAGGCCATCATTTCAGAATACTTCTTCGTTCTCAGTTTTTAACTTCATCCTCCAAATATTCTTCATTGATGTCTCTTCGTTCGTCTCCATATTTTACGGTGGTTCTTTCAAGATTCCTCTTCCGTTGTTATCATTTTAATTCATTTGTTCTTTTCATAATCCTACCGGTGCTTTGTTGAATACTTATCCAAGGTTGTGCTAGATCTCTCTTTAATTCTTTGCAACGGGAATAAGTAGTATGCCAAATCCTTTGGTTGTCATCAATTTAAATTGGTGAAGGAGATGCATGACATAATTCTTATTCTTATTCCTTCAAGGTGATTTAATTCTTTTGTCTGGAGCTTGTTCATCATATCATATTCTCGGTTTAAAGTTGTTCATCTTGTTTTCCGGAGTTCCAAGTTATTTCTATTATATCATTTCAAGCTCCATCTAATTCATCGCAGGCCCTGAATCTTATTCTTTTCATCTTTCGCTTCTCATGCTTTCATTACCGGAGTTCTTCATGGTGGTTCATCATGTTTTAATTCATCCTCGAAGTCTTCATCAAGATTCTTGTTGGAGCTCATTCATTCTTCATCATGCTTTCCGAGTGCAATTCTTTTCCCCTTATCTTTTGAGATGGTGTTATGTCATTCTTGACAATTCCTTCATGTTTCATGATTCACGAGTTATCAAGAGTGAGATAATTAAAACCATCATTTTCCTTGTTCAGGAGATCTTGCCAACCCTTCAATTATTCGTTGGTGTTATCTTGGGTTATAATTCATCTAAAAGCTTTCCTTGAGAATTGTTGCTATTATGGTGCTTATTAATGACCCAAGTTCTTCATTTATCATTCCGGCGAGATAAGTTTTTCGTCTCAGTGTTGATCTCAATCAAATCAATTGTTTAAGTTAGTGGCCGGTTGTCACCTCATAATTTTGAGATGTTTTCCATAAGCCCACATCAAGCTTATTCGTTTTGTTGTTGATTTTTCCAACAACTCCGTTCAACCCTTCTTTGTAAGGATGCTCTTTCAAATTCAGTTTTGGGAGAAGTTGTCATTTTCTTCTCTGTTCAATTCTTTCATTGATCTTTATGCTATTCTTTCATTCCGGAGGCATTGTGATGTTGTTTTCTTTAACCATCATCTCGTTTGTATCAAGATCATGTTCTTTTCCTTTGTTTATCTATTTATCCGGAGTGTGGTATTCTTAATTCTAGTTCCCTCATCTTTTCATGTTTTGCCTGTCTCTTAACCGGAGTGCTGTCTGAATCTTTCTTACCCTTGTGCCATTCTTTTAATTGTTTCGGAGACAATATGTTGTTGTTTTCATCAAGTATCATTCCATCTCCTCAATTTCTTGTTAATTCCCTCCATTTTCAGACGGAGTGCTGTCCGAATTCTTTCATTCTTATTCCTTGGCTATACCATTGCGGTTTCTTATTCTTTTGGTCCGTGAGCTCTTGTTTCATGTCTTTCAACCTTCAAGGTTCTCTTTGTGTTCTATGTTCCTCCTTTTACCGAAGTGCTCTTAACTTCGATCATCTCCGTTGCATTCTTTCTTTCAACTTGTTTAACCTCTCAAGGTTCTTTGGTTTCACTCGTCTGTCAAAGAAGCAACTTTGTTTTACCTCTTCCTCTTCCGTTTTTACCCGGTGATATCTCTAGGATCTCGGGTCAAGATCCTCTGTTAGTGTGGGAGAGTTGTGACGCCCGAGACCGACGTCCCAGAAGATTCCAGAAGATTCCCGAAGATTCCAGATGTTCCGTGTTGCCCGTGTGTTCTTTTGTGCTTGTGTTATTTATTTTTGCATTGCATCATGTCATCATGCCATCATGTCATTTTTTCTTTGCATCTCAACCTAAATAAATTGTGTGGACCTTCGGTCCATTTAAATCGAGGGAAGAATGTCTTCTCTTTATAACATATAAAGCCTCTCAATATTATTAGGGAGCTATATTAAAAATATTCCAATTGTTTGGGATCACCATAACACACTTGCATAATTTCCCCATGCTTTCCTACTTCGAGTTTTTCCTTCAAAGACCTTGCCAATATTTTCTTTTCCGTTGTTTCGAGGTTCCTCCAAAAATTTGAACATTTTTGGACACTTCAATAATCACGTCTTAGTTCAAACCTATTTGAATTAAATTGAAATATGTTTGAATTATTTTTCCGATCTGGCCTTTTGTATTTTTCTCAGGTCGTGCTCATTTTTACGAGCCCGAGAAAAATTATCATTGTGCTAGTTTTGCCCAAACCCCCTCCTTCTCTTTCTTTTCTTCTTGTTTGACTCTCTCTATTTCTTTTTCTGTAAAAGAAAAGGGATAGATCAGCAGCAGAAGAGAGTCCAGCAGCCCAGCTTGGATCTCCACGCCGCACTCCCTTCTTGGCCCAGCCGGCCCATCTCCTCCTCCCTGCGGCCCAAGACTTCCCAGGCCCATCCCCCTATCCTAACCCTAGCTAGCGCTCAGGTTTCCCTCTCTCCCTCATCTCGCACCCCCTCCGCCGCCAGGAGGCCCGAAACCCCCCGATGCGCTCGCAGCCTCCCATCGCTCGCCCCTTCTTCCCGATCCCCTGCTTCGATCCTCCTCGCCCCGATCTCCAGTGGCCTCCCTCGCCAGGAACTCCCGCACTCCAGCGAGCTCGACAGGGCATCGCCCTCCTCCCTCGCGTGGCTGCAGAACCGCCTCCGCGCCTCGGGCCTTCGCCACCGCGGCCCTCTGGCCTCCTTCCCGAGCGCGCCTGGCTCTCCACCGCATCACCATGGGAGCCGCCCCGTAGCGCGCCTCCTCCCAAGCGTCTTCCCCTCGGCCAGGCAAGCGCACCACCCCGCCGGCCGCAGACCACCACTCCCCTCCGCCGTCCCGTCCTCCTGGACCGCCCCGAGGCCTGCAGATCCTTCCGCGCCTCGGCGCCCTTCCATCGCCGGCCCAGCGAGGCCTCGTCCTCCGGCTTCCCTCCTCGCAGATGGACCGCGGGTCCTTTCCTCTCCGACGCTCAAGGCCAGCAGCGCCTCCCTCGCGCCAAGGCACGAGCGCCCCCGCCTCCGGCTCCGTTCCTCCCTGCGGGTCGCCTCCAGCCACCTCTCCTGCACGTCCCTCCGTCACCGTCCAGCAGCGCCTCGCCCCTTCATCCTCTCCAGCCTTCCCTCGCCTCGATCCGACCGTGCCGCCGCATCCCTGCCTCTTCTCCAAGCGCGCCAAGACGTGCTGTAGTTTTTGTGTTGTTTTGGTTGCTTGTGTTCTTCACAGAGAACGTGTACAACTACGACTCGAGACCGAAGATTCAAGTACCTCTACGGCCCGAACGTCTACGAACCGTGTACGAGATCGACGACCCGAACCTCTACGGGAAAACGAGCTCCAAGTTCGACTACTTCACGGGACCCGTCAAGTCCGACTACTACATGTACAAGTACCTCGACGCCCGGAGCACTCGAGAACGACAAGTACCCCGACAACATGTGTACCAGTACCGTCGCCCCGTGAACGACTACCGAGGTGCCAAGTACCTCTACGGAACGACTACTCGTTGGCGACTTCGTGAAACGGCTACTTCCTCTTCGGAAACGTGAACAACTACTTCCTCTTCGGAAACGTGAACAACTACTTCCTCTACGACCGCGAGTACCACTACTTCCACTACGATCTCGAACGCTTCGAAGGTATAACCCCGTCGATGACCCGTGGATGCTTGTTGTGTTGTATGAAATGTCTCCCGTGTGTGCTCCGTGCCCGTTGTGCCGTTTCGTCCGTTTGTCATGTTCCTCGGTTGCCTCGTCACCGACTCGTGGGAACCCGGTAACGGGATCAACCCACTTCCATCTTGCTCAACTCGCTCACGCCGCCCTTCATCTTTTGCACCGGACTCTCACGAGTTACCGGAACTGATATGTTGCCGTGGCATCATTTTCGGAATTGTTGCCGTGGCACCCTTTTCTTCCACCACGGTGACGATGCTTCATATCATCTTCTTGTTAACCTTTAATAATTGCATAAACTTGATCATGTCATCCGCATCATGTTAACAACCTTATATGTGTGAATTGTTGTTGCTTATAATTATTAAACATGCTCATGGGGATTTTCCGGATATGTTGTTATTTTCCGGCCTCATTTAAAATGCCTAAATAGTGTAGTTTCTTTATGCTTCACCTCTTGCCATGTTAAAAACATTTAACCTTGTCTTGTAAATAATGAGAGTCAACTAAATAATTAAATGTGGTGTTTCGTCAATATGCAACTCGTTGCTTATTGATCTCCACTTAACTTGTAGTATTTGTTTGTGCACTTTGCCATGCCTTGCATATTTAAACCGGACATGCATCATGCTTGCTTGTGCATCTTATGCCATGTTTATGATTTGTGTGTTTACCGAGTTGTTTGTTTCTTTCCGGTTGCTTCTCTTGTTAGCTTCGGTTTCGTTCCGGAGTTGTGAAGATCCGCTCGACTGTTGCTCCGTCTTCTCCTTGGATCCGTTCTTCTCCCTTGTGGAATCCCAGGCAAGATGACCGAACCCGGATACCATTACTATTTTTGCCTCTTGCTAGAAGTCTCGATCTATAGTTTTGCCTCGATGCCCATGTCTTCTTGTCAGCCTCCTACTTGTAACCAATTGCCATGTTTAACCAACCTACCTATGCAAACCGTTGCTTGGCTAAGTACGCTTCGCTCAGACCTTCTTATAGCATTGCTAGTTGCAGGTGAAGATTGAAGATGCTTGCTTCATGTTGAAGCTTGGTTGGGTTATATCACACTATATAAATGCTTAAAATGAAATCATCTATATACTGGCAGGGTGGAAGGCTAAGCCTTTTGCTTGGTGTTTTGTTCCACTCATGCCGTTAGGAACCGTATAAACCGGTGTTATGTTCCTTGATTATGCGTTCCTAACACGGTTGGGGTGTATGGGACCCCCTTGATAAACCGCTAAGTGCTAAGTCTTTTCCAGCAAATCCCAACATTGGTACTATTTGCCTCATAATAACAACTTAATTAATTAATTAAAATTGCATAGGGGGTCGCGTCCCCGAGGATTCTTAATTCTACATAGCAGGGGGGCCAGTGCTGATGGCGTTGGTCCCAAACGAGGAGCCTGCGGGGCCGCCTTGGGGAAACCCGAGGTATCTGGTATAACCCGTAGCTTCACCCATCCGGTCGTGTCCTGAGACTTAGATACGCGCGGCTACTATCAGGGTGTCGACACGCCGGGAGGATTTGCTGGATTAGCCTTACCTTAGTTCGGTTTAACTTGAGCACGGGATTCCAAGAATACTCGGGTCTTCCCACCTATGGAGTTGCGACTTCGCGGATCGTGGGCTTGTGATGGGCCAAGTTGGAACACCCCTGCAGGGTTTGAACTTTCGAAAGCCGTGCCCGCGGTTATGTGGCAGATGGGAGCTTGTTAATTCCGGTTGTATATAACTTGACACAATGTTTCTAATACACTACCAGCGTGTGTACCGTGACTGTCAATTTCCGAATAGGGATTCGGGAGTTGAACACGGTGGGGTTATGTTTGACCGGCTTTAGTTAGGATCACTTCGTGATCATCTTTCGACCGATGCACTTCTCTTCTCGCTCTCTATTACGTAAGTTAGTGCTAGTTGCTGCTGCAGACTCTTGTTGTTCCTTCACCTCTCGTTCTTTTCTTCAGCCTTGTCCACACCCAAGGCTTAAATAGTCGCGTTACCCGGGAACGGGATTGCTGAGTCCTCTGTGGCTCACAGTTACTTCACCACACCAGATACAGGTTCAGCCGAGTTTGATGCAGGAGTTGGATCCGTTCTTCACCGGGAGCTCGATGAAGAGTTTTGGCTGTTTGCTTGTGACGCTTCGTCGATCAGTAGTGGTTTCTGCTAGGATTCGATCCTGACCTGTGGCTTTATGTTGTTTTGGTATCTTTCTTTGGATCTTCGCCCGTAGTCGGGTTGTGATGTTTTGAATGATGTTATGCTTATGTAATGTATTGTGTGAAGTGGCGAGTGTAAGCCAACTATCTTATTTTGCAATTTAATCCCTCTTTTACATGAGTCGTGCAAAGATACCAAAACTTGAGATCATTCTAGGATGGGCTTATATCTTTAAGTCGTGCCTCGACACGTAGGAGATATAGTCCCATCCTGGGCATTACATACTAAAATGTGAGTGTACTTGTGCGAAGAAGGAAAAGGACCCATAAAGTCAAAACCCCAACAATCGAAAGGTTCAATCACTAGTGAGTAATTCATAGGCATCTCATTCCTTCTACTAATGTTACCAACTCTCTGACATTTATTACAGGCTAAAACATAATTTCTAGCATCTTTAAAGAGAGTAGGCCAATAAAAACCTGATTGAAGAACCTTATGTGCAGTCCTTTCACCGGCATGATGTCCTCCATAGGGACTATCATGACACCGTCTGAGAATGTCCTTCTGCTCATGTTCCGGAATGCATCTTCTCACGATCCCGTCGGGACCTTCTTTGAAAAGATGTGGGTCATCCCAAAAGTAGTGCCTCAAATCATGAAAGAACTTCTTCCATTGCTGAAATGTTAGACCTGGAGGCAAATACTTTGCAACAATAAAATTAGCATAATCTGCATACCAAGGATCGGAAAAAGATTGTACTTTTACAACGACAAGTTGCTCTTCTGGAAAACTATCGTTAACTGGGATGGGGTCGTGCGGTATATCTTCCATCCTTGAAAGATTGTCCGCCACCGGATTGTCTTCCCCTTTCCTATCAACAATCTGCAAAACAAATTCTTGAAGAAGGAGTACCCATCTGATAAGCCTTGGCTTGGCATCCTTCTTTGTCATAAGATACTTAATGGCAGCATGATCAGTATGAATAATAACTTTGGAATCAACAATATACTGCCTAAACTTATCACAAGCAAAAACTACAGCTAAGAATTCCTTCTCAGTAGTAGCATAATTTCTTTGAGCACTATCAAGGGTTTTACTAGCATAATGTATAACATTCAATTTCTTATCAACTCTTTGTCCTAAAACGGCTCCAACAGCAAAATCACTTGCATCACACATAATCTCAAAAGGTAAATTCCAGTCAGGTGGTTGTACTATATGAGCAATTATTAAAGCTTTCTTAAGGACTTCAAAAGCTTCCTTACAATTTTCATCAAATACAAAAGGAACATCCTTCTGGAGAAGATTAGTGAGGGGTCTCGAGGTTTTAGAAAAGTCTTTAATAAATCTTCTATAAAAACCTGCATGACCGAGAAAACTGCGAATACCTTTGATGTCCCTTGGATAGGGCATCCTCTCAATAGCTTCGATCTTGGCCTTGTCCACTTCAATTCCCCTTTCGGAAATCTTGTGACCAAGAACAATTCCTTCATTAACCATAAAGTGGCAATTTTCCCAGTTGAGTACCAAATTTTTCTCCTCGCATCTCTGCAAAACTTTATTAAGGTTGTGAAGACAATGGTCAAAAGAAGTTCCATACACTGAGAAATCGTCCATGAAGACTTGCATAATATCCCCGCAGAAACCATGAAAGATAGCAGACATACACCTTTGAAAAGTAGCAGGGGCATTACATAAACCAAAAGGCATACGCCTGTAAGCATAAGTACCAAAAGGACAAGTAAAAGTGGTCTTCTCTTGATCGGTAGTGTTAACATGAATTTGAGAGAAGCCAGAATAACCATCAAGATAACAAAAGTGGGTATTTTTGGATAACCTTTCAAGCATTTGGTCGATGAACGACAACGGGTAGTGATCCTTCCTGGTTGCCTTGTTCAACTTCCTGTAATCAATACACATTCTATATCCAATAATAATCCTCTAAGGTATTAATTCATTTTTATCATTAGGAACCACAGTTGTTCCTCCTTTCTTAGGAGCACAATGTACCGGACTTACCCACTTACTATCAGCTATAGGGTAGATAATACCTGCGGCTAGAAGCTTGTGAATCTCAGTTCTCACAACATCCATCATCTTCGGGTTCAACCGTCGTTGATGATCAACAACTAGTTTAGCATCAGGCTCAAGGTTGATAGTATGTTGACAGACCGATGGACTAATCCCCTTAAGGTCATCAAGGGTGTAGCCAATTGCGCCTCGGTGTTTACGAAGTACTTCCAATAATCGCTCCTCTTCATATCCTGAAAGGTTAGAATTGATAATAACAAGATACACTTTCTTTTCATCTAAATAAGCATACTTGAGCGTATCGGGAAGAGGTTTAAGATCGAACACCGGGTCTTCTTTCGGTTTTGATAAAATTCCCAAAGTTTCAACCGGAAGGTTGTGCTTCAGGATGGCAGGCTGCCTCAAGAATATTTCATCTAGTTCATTTCTTTCCTGCATATGCAAATCATTCTCGTGGTCCTCCATGTATTGCTGCAAAGGATCATTAGGGGGAATAGCAATAGAGGCAATACTTTCAATAATTTTATCATCGCTAGGTAAATCAGTACCACGAGGCTGCTTAGAGAACTTAGAAAAATTAAATTCATATGGCTCACCATCGAATTCAACAGAAACTTTACCTTTCTTGCAATCTATTATAGCTCCACAAGTTCTAAGAAAAGGTCTACCAAAAATAATTGGAAAAAAATTGTTTCTCTCTGAACCAAGTACTAAAAAGTCGGTAGGGTATTTTACCTTTCCACATAGGACTTCAACGTCCCTCACAATTCCGATAGGAGAGATAGTTGTTCTGTTTGCAAGATGAATAGTAACATCAACTTCTTCAAGTTCACAAGGGGAAATCTCACCGATGATCTCTTCATAAAGCGAGTAAGGAATATCACTTGCACTCGATCCCAAATCGCATAGCCCATAATAATTGTGATCTCCTATTTTAACAGATACCACTGGAGTACCTGAAATTGGGCCTTTATTTTTGGCTGTGACAAGGTTAGTAGAAACAGCACAAAAATTTATATTGGAATCCAAAACATCATCAGTAGCAAGGTCTTTAATCAATGCAACTTGAGGATCGACCCTGATCTGGTCCTCAGGCTCATCAACTCTTCTCTCACTTTTATTTATTATGCCTGTCACAAGAGAGTGCTCCCTTATCCTCGTGGGAAAGGGAGGCTTTTCATATATAACTGCAGGCAAAATAGGGTTAGCAACATAAATATCAATAGGTGGTTCTTTAAAAGGTTCATGGTGCTGGTCTCTCTTCTTTTTAAAAGAATCAACGTGAGAGGCAAAATTCTTACACAAATCAATCACTAGATGGGAATCAAGACCAATCTTAGAGCAAAAAGTATTGAAGTAATCAGTTTTCACATAGCTCTCAATATAATCATATTCATAATTTATAGCGGGTTCAATACCTTTATCAATTTCCTAATCTTCGGTATTCCTCTGGATTCTTTCAAGGAGATCCCACCTTTCTTCAACACTCTTCTTCTGAAACACCCCACTAGAGGAGGCATCCAGCATCTCCTTATCCTGACGAGAAAGCCTGGCATAAATATTTGTAAGTATAATTTCCTTGGGAAGCTTATGAATAGGACATTTGAGCATTAGAGACTTCAATCTCCCCCAAGCTTGAGCAATGCTTTCTCCGTCACGAGACCTAAAGTTATAGATATAATTCCTGTCTCGATGAATTTCATGAAGAGGATAAAACTTAGTATAAAAGAGAGACATAAGCTCCTGCCAGTCCAGCAAGTGTGAGTTATTGAGAAGCCCATACCAATCTGAAGCTTTATCTATAAGTGATACGACAAACAATTTCCTCATGACAAACTCCCTCGATACACCTGCAAGCTTAAATAATGAACATAGTTGTGACAGATATAACAAGTGTTCACCGGGATGTCTGTCTCCTGCGTAACGATTAGCCAAAACATAATTGATAATACCAGCTGGTATTTTATAAGGCACAATTTCAGTAGGGGGAGGATCAACCACCACAGGTGTGGGGCGTCTTCCCGCAAGCAACGATCCAACAATAGGGTTGTCCATAAGGACAAGGAGCAGCAAATAGCAAAAATAAAGACAGAATTATAAAAAAAACTTTCTTACCAGTTTCACTTTACCAATAGCGCTACGCTCCCCGGCAACGGCGCCAGAAAATGGTACTTGATGACCCTCAACCGTAAGGGATCTATTGCAGCGTTTTCGATAAGTAAGAGTGTCGAACCCAGCGAGGAGCAGAAGGTATTGATAAGCGATTCTGAGCAAGAAATTACTGCAAGCACTGAAAGATAACTTTTAGGGGTTTTCTCGGTATAAGCAACAGGAAAGTAAAAGCGAGTAATGTAAAAGATACTGAGAGTAACAAGTGGCCCAATCCTTCCTTAGCAAAGGAGAGGCCTAGCAACTGAACTTATAAAGACTAAAGCGTTCCAGAGGACACACGGGAGAGGTAATCATGTGCTTTCGCCATATTCCATATCGATACTATGTTATGTGTTGATAAGTGTTGAGTGGGTGGATCTATGCTAGTGCACTCTCTAGACTAAGATGAATGCACTCATATGATTAAACACCTTGCAAGCATCTGCAAATACAAGATAGAATTTAAGGCAAAAGCCTAACCATAGCAATACGATCGAGGATCCATTATTCCCTTATGCAAAAGCGTGCGAACTGGGGTTCAGGTTTCTGTCACTCCGGCAACCCACCATAAGCATTCTTTATACACAATGTATTCTCCTAGGTCCTTAATAAGGCGAAGTGTTGGGTGTTCGACTCACACAACACCACTAGTAGAATGACAACACAACTTAAATATCAAACAACACATATTACTTCAACAGCATATGACTACTAACAACAAGACTTTCCCCATGTCCTCAAGAACTAAGGTAACTACTCACAAGACATAAAAGAGATCATGATCAGTGGGGATAAATATGTGATAAACAATCTGGACATAATAATATTTGTCCAACAAAACTCAATAGCATTCACCACAAAGTAGTAATCAACACCGATGGAGTAGAGAGGATAGGTAGTACGAGTTACAACACGAGTTGCGATTGTAAGATGAGATTTGGATGAAGATGGAGATGGTGCTGGTGTTGGGGATGATGTTGATGATGATCTCGATGATGCCCGTGACAATGGTGATGACAATGGCGACGATCTCCCCTTCCGGGAGGTGATCTCCCCGGTGGAATCTGCCCGCCGGAGATGCCCTTTTCTTCTTTGTAGGTTTCCGCCTCGAAGCGGCGGCGGAACTCAGTAAAAAGTCCCATCCCTAGGGTTTCTGGATAACTGAGAGCATATATGCAAAAGGGGGCATCCGGAGGTGGGCCAGGGGCTCCAGGCGCCCCCCCCCCGGGCGCGGCCAGGGGGGGGGGCGCCCCCAGGCCGCCTGGGCACCCTGTGGCCCCCCTCTGACTCCCCTTTTGCGTGTCTTCGTGATTTATCTAAAAAATACCTCCCGTCAATTTTCAGGTAATTTGGAGGTATTCTTCTTCAGCAACTCAGCATCCACTTTTTCCTGCTGAATCCTGCGTCTGCTGTTCCGGCATCGGAAAGTTGCAAACTGTGTAAAATAGACCAAAACAACATAAGAACATCATCATAACGTGAAATATATCAATGAATAGGGATAAATTATGATACACAATAGTGATGCATTTTGGACGTATCAGCTACTGAAGGAAATATGCCCTAGAGGCAATAATAAAGTAGTTATTTTATATTTCCTTATTCATGATAAATGTTTATTATTCATGCTAAAATTTTATTGACCGGAAATTTTGATACATGTGTGAATACATGGACAGACACTATGTCCCTAGTGAGCCTCTACTTGACTAACTCGTTGATCAAAGCTGGTTAAGGTTTCCTAACCATGGACATGAGTTGTCATTTGATAATGGGATCACATCATTAGGAGAATGATGTGATGGACAAGATCCATTCGTTAGCTTAGCATAATGATCGTTCAGTTTATTGCTATTGCTTTCTTCATGTCAAATACATATTCCTCCGACTATGAGATTATGCAACTCCTGAATACCGGAGGAATGCCTTGTGTGTTATCAAATGTCACAACGTAATTGCGTGATTATAAAGATGCTCTACAAGTATCTCCGAAGTTGTTTGTTGAGTTGGCATAAACCGAGATTAGGATTTGTTACTCCGAGTATTGGAAAGGTATCTCTGGGCCCTCTCGGTAATACACATCATAATAAGCCTTGCAAGCAAATGACTTATGAGTTAGTCTCGGTATGATGTATTACGTAACGAGTAAAGAGACTTGCCTGTAATGAGATTGAACTAGGTATGAAGATACCGATGATCGAATCTCGGGCAAGTAACATATCGATGGACAAATAGAATAACGTATGTTGTCATAACGGTTTGATATATAAATATCTTCGTAGAATATGTAGGAGCCAATATGAGCATCCAGGTTCCACTATTGGTTATTAACCAAAGAAGTGTCTCGGTCATGTCTACATAGTTCTCGAACCCGTAGGGTCCGCACGCTTAACGTTCGATGACGATATTGTATTATATGAGTTATGTAATTTGGTGACCGAACATTGTTTGGAGTCCCGGATGAGATCACGGACATGACGAGGAGTCTCGAAATGGTCAAGAGATAAATATTGATATATAGGATGCTAGTATATTCGGACACAGGAAGTGTTCCGAAGTGTATTGGGTAATTATCGG
>LR738709.1:83867449-83950460 GCA_902687465.1 Secale cereale
ACTTACTAATCCAGTGCATCCCAGTGCCAGTTTCTGTTTTCGGCTGTTTTTGTATTTCAGGTTTTCACGTTTCGAGAACTGCCCAGAAAAATCCAGAAAAAATATATAAAAAATCAGCGAACCGGAAACAACACTGCGTCCGAAGGGCAGCTTGGGGGGGGGGGCACAGGGGCTCCAGGCGCCCTGTGGGCGTGCCCCCCCTGGGCCGCGCCGGGGGGGGGGGCGCCTGCGCCCCCCGAGGCTCCCCCGGTGCCCTACTTTGGCATATATTTAAAGGGTTCCCCGTAACCCTCAGAAGAGGACTTCTTTTCGTGATCCCATCTCTGTTCCGCCGTCGCCGCCGCTTCCAAGATCGGGAGCACCAGGAGAACTCTTCCCGGCACCCTGCCGGAGGGGAGGATCACCACCGGGAGCTTCTCCACCACCATGGACGCCTCCCGGATGACTTGTGAGTAGTCTCCCTTGGACCATGAGTCCATGACCAGTAGCTATGTGATGTTCTCCTCCCGTTCTTGTGCTTCACTAATTAGTCCTCGTGAGCTGCCCTACATGATCGAGGCACCTATGTAATCCTTATGCTGTTGCTATGTTGAGTTTGCTGGGATCCAATGGATTATGAGATTATGTTCAGATTGATCTTGAGTAACATATTTGATTCACCTCTTTTATATTTTAGTTCATAAGTAATTCTTGCATGTTCTCCGTTGTTATTTATTGCTTTGGCCGAGTAGTAAGTAGTGACTCCAAGAGGGAACGTTATGCTCGATTGTGGGTTCATGCCCCTCGATGACTAGCTTGAGTGACAGAAACATGAGTCTAGGGGATGTGCTGTTGCCACAAGGGGGAAAACAACGGTGCTTGTGCCCGCGGGTGCAAGGATTGTTTACTTTACGCAAAGTTCTTTTAATGCAGTTGTCTGTTGCATTGAGTTTACACTATGGGTGGGACTCGCAACTTAATACCAGCGAGATGTTCTGGATAGATATCTCAAGGTGGATGATTAGTAGTAGATATTGATGGATTTCGGTCTACTTACTTTGGCGTACCGCCCATGCTTTGAACCTCAACCTTTCTTGCAATGTAATCAGCATTGGTTTGCGTTCGTGGTCCTGTCAATTGCCCAGCTGTAATTTGTTTACCTCACATAGCTGTTTTATCGTCTTTTGGGAGAGAGACATCACTAGTGAACATCATGAGACTCCGGTCCATATTACCATCATTGATCACATACACTATTTACTTTCCGCTATTTTATTTACTATTGCAAAACACTATCTATCACTACTATCATATTGCTTTTAACCCTTTGTGAACTACAAGGCCGGAGAGATTGACAACCTCTCTGTACTCGTTGGGAGCAAAGTTATTTGTATCTGTGTGCAGGTCCACGTTGATTGCTAATTGCGCCGTTAGCAGTTGACACCTACCTGTTGAACCTAGGAGTCTCTGGGGATTCGATCCTTGGCATCTTTGTTAGGGGAAAACACTTCTACTTATTGCATCTTACACCTTCCACTTGGGGTAACCAACGAGGGGTTCGAGGCCCATCAAGGAGTATTTTCTGGCGCCGTTGCCGGGGACTCCACTCTTCAGGATAGGGGAGTTGCATGCTATCTTTTACCTTTGCTTTTTAGTCTTGTTAGTTTACCTTTCATATTTGCTTTAGTTTTTTTTATCGAAAATCACAAAAATAGTTATCTTGCTTGCTTGCTACTATGGGTTCCACCGAGAACACCAAGTTGTGTGACTTCACTAGTCACAACAACGATGACTTTGTCAGCACACCTATCACTACACCTGCCACTTCAGCACCTTCATATGAAATTAAACCTGCTTTACTGAACTTAGTTATGAGAGAACAATTCTCCGGTGCTGGAGATGATGCTGCTTTACACTTGAACAACTTTGTTGAACTTTGTGATATGCAAAAGTACCAAGAAATAGATGGTAATATTGTTAAGCTTAAGCTTTTTCCTTTCTCCTTGAGAGGAGGAGCTAAAATTTGGTTTCAGTCTTTGCCTAGAAATAGCATAGATTCATGGGACAAGTGCAAAGATGCTTTTATCGGAAAATACTATCCACCTGCTAAAATTATCCAACTTAGAAGTAACATCATGAATTTTAAACAATTGGTTAATGAACATGTTGCCCAAGCTTGGGAACGTATGAAATCTCTTATCAAAAACTGCCCTACTCACAGTTTGACTACTTGGATGGTTATCCAAACTTTTTATGCAGGCTTGAACTTTACCTCGCGGAACTTGTTAGACTCGGCCGCGGGAGGAACCTTTATGTCAACTACACTTGGTGCTGCCACAAAGCTTCTCGATGAGATGATGACTAACTATTCCTAATGGCACACCGAACGCGCTCCAACAGGTAGGAAGGTAAACTCTGTCGAGGAGATTTCCTCCCTCAATGAAAAAGTTGACTTGATCATGTCTCTACTTTCGAAGCAATCTACTGTTGATCCTCGTGATGTTCCTTTAAATTCTTTGATTGCTCAAGAACAAGTAGATGTGAATTTTATCTCTAGAAACAATTTTAACAACAATGCTTATAGGAGTAACTTTGGTAACAATTCTAGACCGTTCCCCTCTAACTCTTATGGGAACAACAATGCTTATCCTAGTACCAAGAACTCCAATACTGAACTAGAGACCATGCTTAGAGATTTCATCACTACCCAAAAAGCCTTTAATAAGAATGTAGAAGAGAAACTACATAAACTAGATGATCTTTCTTTTAAGGTAGACCACTTAGCCAATGAGGTAAAATTGCTAAAAATTGAAACTTCTCCACTTAAGGAGAGGGAAGTCATCCCTATTAACGCTACTCAAGTGCAAATCAATGAAAACATTAGGATGATGGCTAAGCTTAAAGAAAGATGGGCTAGAGAAAGGGAGGAAAAGGAAAGAATTAAGAGCCTTCCTACCTACCACACTGTTGCTACTATCCAAGTTATTGAGGATGTTCACACTCTTAGCACCCAATGTACTCCTGGTCCCAATGGACCTATTAATGGTGATGCTATAGAAACTACCAAACAGGTGAGCCTTAAGGACACCACTACCACTTTACTTGATGCTCGTGACCTTGATTTTGATAATTGCACTCTTACCGAAGTTATTGATTTCCTTCACAAGATGTCTAGAGATCCCCGCACTAGCACGCTTAACCTTGCCTTCACAGAGCATATCACTAATGCTCTCATCAAAGCTAGGGAGGAGAAACTTAGAGTAGAAGCCTCCATACCTAGAAAGCTAGAAGATGGTTGGGATCCTATGATAAAAATTAATTTGAATGACTTCTCTTGTTATGCATTATGTGATGTTGGTGCTAGTACCTCTGTTATGCCCAAAAGAATATATGATATGCTTAAATTGAAACCTTATGATTCTTGTTCTTTTGGTGTTCGTCTCGTTGATTCTTCCATAAAGAAACCTTTGGGGAGGATCGACGATGTTCTTATTGTTGTCAATGATAATTATGTGCCCGTTGATTTCGCTATTATGGATATTGAATGTGATCCTTCATGTCCAATTATTTTGGGACGTCCCTTTTTGCGCACCGTTGGTGCTGTCATTGACATGAAAGAGGGTAATATAAAATTTCAGTTTCCTCTCAAGAAAGGGATGGAACACTTCCCTCGTAATAAGGTCAAGTTACCTTTTGAGTCCGTTGTACGGGCTAGCTATTCTTTTACTCTTGATAAAACTTGATCTATGCATTATGCCTAGCTTAAAGGCATAAAAGAAAGCGCTTTTGGGAGGCAGCCCACATGAATAAAATTTTTGTTTTTGTTGTGTCTTGATGTTGTTTACTGCTGTAGCATCATCATTGTATCTTTACTTTTCATATTTGTGCCAAGTATAGCCTCTGATTGCTAGAAAGTTCAAAAGCTGTGAGGTGCTGTCCAGGAAACAGATTCTGTCCTTGGATAGAAAAATTCGTATAAAATCACCAGATCATCTTTTTGGTCTGAATTTTTTCGACAGCGTTCTCTATATAATTGTCTTTCGTGCGTCAGTTCTGAGTTTTTTGATTGGAGTTGCAGAAGTATCCCGAACAGGTCAATTACTGCCTGCTGTTCTGTTTTTCACAGATTCTGTCCTGTTTTGCCTTACCTTCACTTTGCAAATTAAGAACTTGCTTTTTCTTTGCAAAAACCTTTTGGAAATCTTGAGAAACAGTAGAACTTCAAGAATATCCTTATTTCCAGCAAGGTATAATTATTTTATTAAGGGTACTAACCTCGCTAATCAGATTATGATGAGTTGTGTATGAAGGGAGTTTTCAAGTGTGCGAGGGAAGATGATAAAAAGATTCAGGAGTGTCAAGCGCTCAAGCTTGGGGATGCCCCCGTGCACCCCCAAGAAATATTCAAGGAGACTCAAGCATCTAAGCTTGGGGATGCCCCCGTGCATCCCCTTCTCCATCAACATTATCAGTTCGTCTTTCGTTCCGCTATATTTTTATCACTTCATGTGTTATGTGATATGCTTGGAGCGTCTTGCTTTTAGTTTTCTTTTTAGTTTTTCATAACGAGTCGGAACCCAGCATTCCTTTATGTGGGAGAGAAACACGCTCCATCTCTACCTAGAACATTACATAGAATTTTCATGTCTATCTATGTTGTGTGTGTTCTTTGTCTTTAAATAGCTACTATCGTGCTTTGCTCTTAGTATTCATGCTTATCTTTTCAAGAGCTTTTATTTAGTTGGTTGCTTGAACTCTCTTTAATTACCATGCTCACCTTATTAAGAGAGTTTGCTTCCGTTGCATTGGTTAATGTGTGTATGATAAAGATGCTACTTTCATGATGGTGCTTAGTAGTTCAGGTTTTCTTTTGGTTAATCTCAAATAGCTGGGGGTTCCCAATGTGTTATTGGAGTACCAACTTGGTTTGTTTGCCTATGATGTGGTATGGTTTAGTAATATCTTCCTTCGAGAATTTATTTTGATTGACTTGGCGTATGCTCACGCATATTCAAGACTGTAAAGAAAGTCTGTCAAGCCTTGGTGATCTTTTGTTTCTGAGTAGCGATATAACTACCATGCCTGATTCAATATTGCTTTGTCGCTCTGCATGATTATGACCGTCATTGCTCTCTTAGTTGGTCGCTCCCAGTCTTTTGCTAACCTACACCTGCACTAAGCAAATTAACCATGCAATACATAGCTCATGGGAAAGTAGCCGAAAAACTATTGTGGTAAAGAATATGTTGCCTATGTATCTTATTTCTTATGAGTTGCTTGCTGAGCGGTAACCATGTTTCTGGGGACGCCATCAATTGTCACACTTTTGTTGAATACCATGTGAGTTGCTATGCATGTTCGTCTTGTCTGAAGTAAGGGTGATTTACCGTGGGTTGAATTAATATGCATATTGTTAGAGAAGAACATTGGGCCGCCAACAAAATCCATGCATCATGGTGGAAGTTTTAGCTTGGACCTTAATCCTCAATCTCTCATGAGAATATGCTTATGCATTAAAGAGGAGTCCATCATCTATTTTCTATGTTGTCCCGGTATGGATGTCCTCAAGTTGAGATCTATCAAAAACGAGAAATGAAATGCGAGTTATCTCCTTGGACCTTTGTACAGGTGGCATAGAGGTACCCCTTTGTGACACTTGGTTAAAACATATGCAATGCAATGATAACCCATGGGGATCCGAGCTAATTAGGACAAGGAGCGAGCACTATTAGTATTCGATGCATGAGGCTTGCAACTTATAAGATGTTTTATACATGACACATATGAAGTACTACTACCGTTGACACAATTGCTTCCATGTTTCAAAATAAAAAGCTCTAGCACTTCAAGCACCAACTACTGAGAGCATGATTTCTGAGTGTAATGTGCATTGTCCCAAAGTAGCATTGTCTTTTGCATGATTGTGATATCGTTTATTCTGAAATGATTGTATCTAGTCATCACTTAAACCTTGAAGGTGCCCTTGCATTTATGTTTTGCATCACTAAAGTGGGCAAGCTAGATATCACTTGATCATATTTGCACATCATGTTCATTGCAAATCTTTTTGATGTTTCAGTTTCATGTTGTAAAACTTTCAGTCATTTGTGATTTTCTCTTGAGGCAACTTAATTACTTTAGAATCATTGTCTCAGTAAGATTTTTTCATATGACTATGAGAAAGTCCTATATGGTTAATAGCATGTCACCACAGAAATTATTCTTGTTATCATTTACCTACTCGAGGACGAGCAGGAATTAAGCTTGGGGATGTTGATACGTCCAAAACGTATCTATAATTTCTGCTTACTCCATGCCACTTTTGGGTGATATTGCTATGATATTCACACAAAAGAGGCATGGAGCAAGCAGAAATTATAGATACGTTTTGGACGTATCACTAGGCATCTCCTAGATAGATCTTGCGTGAGTGTAGGAATTTTTTTAAAATTGCATGCTACGTTCCCCAATAGTGGCATCATGAGCTAGGTCTATGCGTAGATGATATGCACAAGTAAATAACAAAGAGTTGTGAGCGGTGATATTCATATTTCTTACCACCAATGTGTTATTTTGATTCGGTGGTATTGTGGGATGAAGCAGCCCAGACCAACCTTACATGACCGCGTTCATGAGACCGGTTCCATCGACAGACATGCAACCAGTTTTGCATAAAGGTGGCTGGCGAGTGCCTATTTCTCCTACTTTAGTTGAATCGAATTTGACTGTGGCTGGTCCTTGAAGAAGGTTAACACGACAAACTTGACAAAATACCGTTGTGGTTTTATGCCGTAGGTAAGAACGGTTCTTGCTAGAAGCCCGTAGCAGCCACATAAAACTTGCAACAACAAAGTAGAGGACGTCTAACTTGTTTTTGCAGGGCATGTTGTGATGTGATATGGTCAAGACGTGTTGAGTTATATGATATTGTATGAGCTGATCATGTTTTGTAAATTATCGGAAACCGCCAGGAGCCTTATGGTTGTCTCTTTATTGTATGAAATGCAAGTGTCATGTAATTGCTTTACTTTATCGCTATGGGTTAGCAATAGTCATAGAAGCAATAGTTGGTGAGATGACCACACCGCTACTATGGAGAATAAGGTGTCAAGCCGGTGACGGTAGAGATCATGACGATGCTTTGGAGAGGGAGATCAAAAGTACAAGATGGTGATGGCCATATCATGTCAGATATTTTGATTGCATGTGATGTTTATATTTTATGCATCTTATTTTGTTTCGTACGGCGTGATACGTCTCCAACGTATCTATAATTTTTGATTGTTCCATGCTATTATATTATCCTTCTAGGATGTCTAATGGGATTTTATATAAACTTTTATATGATTTTTGCGACTAACCTATTAACCTAGAGCCTAGTGCCAGTTTCTGTTTTTTCCTTGTTTTTGAGTTTTATAGAAAAGGAATACTAAACAGAGTCCAATTGACGAGCCAATTTTTGATGATTTTTCTGGACCAAAAAAAGCCCCCGAAGTAAAAGAGTTGGGCCAGGAGAGCCATGGGCTTCCCACGAGGGTGGGGGGCGCGCCCACCCCACCCCCTATCTCGTGGACAGCCCGAAGACCCCCTTGACTTGTGCCCTACACCAAAAAATCCTATAAATACCAATGTTGAGGATATCGCTTATCGTTATCGTCTCGGTCAGCTCTGGATTAGAGATTAATCGGAAATCGGCCGATTAATTGATTTTATCGGTCGACTATTAATCAGTCATTTTTTTGCAAATCCGAGGTTCCCAACACTAACATATGCTATATTCAACTCCAAAACAATATTGGACATACGTGTTACCTTGATTCCTAGCCTATGAATCCTTCTATAATGATGAACAAAATAGTACAAGAGTACATATTGCATAACAAGTTCCAGAAAACGCAAATAAACATAGTTTTTGCAAACATAGTGCTATGAATAGGATCGATTTATTGGTAGATTCCCAATAAATCGCTTGTCATGGCGATAAATCATCCCAAATGATAAATGGTGAAGATAAGGCATAATCTTATCGGTCACCCCAAGAGTAGCCATAAATCGGACGATAAATCGCTGAATCAGAAGATTTCTTGAACAATGATAAATATTGTAACCTCCGGAAAATAACCTAGATCGGGAGATCTGCCGCCGAAAGCCTCTGTTGCCACCGAAAATCAATCTAGACCCGTTCTGGCACCTTGTCGGAGGGGGTATCCCTCTCCGGTGGCCATCTTCATCATCCCGACGCTCTCCATGACGAGGAGGGAGTAGTCCATCCTCGGGGCCGAGGGTATGTACCAGTAGCTATGTGTCTGATCTCTCTCTATCTCGTGTTCTTGAGATGGCACGATCTTGATGTATCGCGAGCTTCGCTATTATAGTTGGATCTTATGATGTTTCTCCCCCTCTACTCACTTGTAATGGATTGAGTTTTCCCTTTGAATTTATCTTATCGGATTGAGTCTTTAAGGATTTGAGAACACTTGATGTATGTCTTGCGTGGGATACCCGCGGTGACAATGGGTATTCTATTGATTCACTTGAAGTATGTTTTGGTGATCAACTTGCGGGTGCCATGACCTTTGGAATCTATGCATAGGGATTGGCACACGTTTTCGTCTTGACGCTCCGGTAGAAACTTTGGGGCACTCCTTGAAGTTCTTTGTGTTGGTTGAATATATGAATCTGAGATTGTGTGATGCATATTGTATAATCATACCCACAGATACTTGAGGTGACAATGGAGTATCTAGGTGACATTAGGGTTTTGGTTGATTTGTGTCTTAAGGTGTTATTCTAGTACGAACTCTGTGATAGATCGAACGGAAAATAGCTTCGTGCTATTTTCACTACAATAAGAACCCCCCTTAAGCAACACATGCATTGCAATGTTCTAGTGATGTGTTGCAACGTACCTGCCATAGCTACGCATATATGTGTTGGGAAGTCGATGTGTTGTTGATGATATGAAGAACAACAGATGATATCTGATGCAGTCTATGCGTTGCCATCTACACACATGACATCCATGATTATATAAAGCCCGAACCATTTTCTAGTGGGCTATGTGTTGTAAGAAACTATTTGTATCTAATATAAGTTGTTATATTTCTAAAATTCTGACATCATCCATACGTGTTTACAAATAATAACCCCTTTTCTTCATTTTGATGACAAGTATTTGTGGACGGAGGGAGTAATAAAAAGGGCCAACCAAGTACTCGAACCTGTATCCTCAGGCTTGGTAGAAGAAGAACCCAACCAACTGGGTTAAGTACAGAATGTGTTAGGTTCTAGATTTCCCTTCCTCTGTGTAGTTCCCCACTGTGAGCAATTAACCAACTCCGCTCAGCTGGGCCTGGTAAAGCACGGCCCCATTGTGTGCACCGGGGAAGTCGCGGTGAATCGAGCCGCCGTTGATTGATTTTTAATGTCACGTAAGTTATTTGTGCTCCCCTAAAAAAAGTTGATATTTGTACTCGATTCAAGTACAACAAAAAATTACTTTACTCAAAAAAAGTTGGTACTTGTACGAATTCTCAAAATATAATGCTACTTGTACAAAGTAGTTCTACTTGCCGCTTTTACGTTTCGTAAAAAACTATTGCTACTTTTATGTTCATTAGAAATCAAGCCATAAGAAAAAAATATTTTGCTAATTTTATTTAAATAGGTCCAAAATAATAATTGTTTTTTATCAAATAAATAAAAAATAATTATGTCATTTTAAAATGTTTTCACGCTCTCTGAAAAAGTTCATGGAAGTTTAAGTGTTCACCCATATAAAAAGCAAAAAAATCGTGTATTAAAAATCAATATGTATTAAAAAATCATTTACGACTGAAATGTTAATCGTGTATTAAAAAATGTTCATCGTGTTTGTCAAAAACATTCATTGTGCGTTTCGAGAAAATCAAAGTGAATTTAGCTGTTCATCGTGTACTTCGTGCAACTTGTATATAGAAAAGCTCATGGGATTTAAAAAACTTTCACACATTTTAAAGGAATATTTTTTTGTTTAAATGTTCGTCATTGACGATGAATCCACTCATCGGGGTCTAAAGGAGGAACCCAACCTCCTTTAGGAGCCTATAGCCATATCATTGGAAGCCCGTGATATGCCCTAGGGAGCCAAGAACCTAGACTTTGTAACCTAAGCTTCACTGGGAATATAAGGCAATGTCAGGGACTCTTTTAAGGGGAAATAGAAAAGACCTACAAGCGGTACCCTCTCTTTGACACAAGGAAGAGAGAATGGTAACTAGGAAAACATATCTCATTGGCGAACAGATTGGTCCCCGGAACCACCAGGGTAAGAAACACACTACTAGGAAAAAACCCTATAGAAAACCACTTATAGTGGCGCGGGTTATTAGGAACATGCTACTGCTAATTAGTAGTAGCGCGGGGTGAAAAATGCGCTACTGGTTGGTCATAGTAATAGCGCGGCCATGGACGACCCTCGCTACTACTAAGTGGTCTCTATCACCTCCCGGGACAAGCCATAGTAGTAGCGCGGGACTAATTTGATAGATCTAGTGCGGGTGTGCAACCCGGCGCTACTACTATGGATAGACGGGGGCAGCTGGTGGGCCCCACATAGTTGCAGCGCGTATGCTAGAGGCCGCGCTACAACTACCGCGCTTAGTACCCATGCCATCTCTAGCAGCACAGACATTCTATTGTGCCATCGCGCAACCACCCCAGACCAGCCCGCCGTTGTCGTCGTCCCCGCATTCTTGATCGACACCCGCCTAATCCAGCGTTTCCCGTCAAATTTGTCATATTGTCTTCCTTTCCCACCTCTACCTCAAAGCCACATCTTGTTTGCTCCCTGGCGCTCTCACTGCTTGCGATCGTGTTAAACCCCATCTACTCCAAACCCTAAGGGCTTGGTCGACTACAGCAGCGAGAGCCACTAGGGTGGCTGGTGATGGTGACATCGATGATGACTTCAGCGACCTTGTCGACTTTAGCCTCAACTAGACAAATGGCATGGGGACAACAATGACATCACCAACTAACAACCCTTTTATCTTCTTTTGAAGCAATATATGAAGATATATTTATCTATCTTATTTACTTCCTTCGTCCCAAAATAAGTTTCCTCGATTTAGTACAATTCGTACAAAGTATCTTCTTCAAATTAGTTTTCATTTGAGCAATTTTTAAAATTTCATAATACTTGTAATGTAATAATTTGAACAATTTTTAAAGAATTTAAAATAATCTTATTTTTAAGTAGAAGCACACAGAAGTATTTCCCCATCTCTTATTCCCTTCGAGTAACATTTTTCATCCCTCGAAAAAAGAGTATCAATTTTCCTTTCTCTTAACATGTCAATTACAGTAGTTTTTTCTGAGACTCGCATGTCAATTAGTTTTTTTTGAGACGCACATGTCAAATAATTAACCAGTTTATTCGCAAAAAAAAATTGTTAACAAGTTTACCAAAAGGTTACCGGAAATTCAGTCCTGCCATTTTTTTCTTATCTCCTTCCATTTTTCCCACGTCAACGATTCCCCTCCATCTAAAAAATAAAAACTGAAATTGCTCGGTTGTTCCACAAAATCTGCCCCTCATCTACCTGATCACCACGCGCATGGTTCCATCTTTCCCCATCGACGCCTCCACTCATCACGAACCCCGCCGTCGTCGAAAAGCTCATATTCCTCGACGCGCCATCTCTCTCCACCTAGCAGCCTCTGTCGCCGCCCTCTCTCCACCTAGCTGTGCCGCGGGCAAGCCTTCTGCATGTCGTTGCTGCAGAGGAATGCCACCCTGTATGGTAGGTCGCGCCTCCGGTGGCAGCATGACCGACCACGCCACGGAGGCGATGCAGCTCGTCATCCCCAACCCGATTGACGTGCTCACCTACCTCGCGTGGAAGATCTCCGAGTTCGCAGGGTGCCGCGTGATTGGCTCCGTCACCAACCTCCACTCCTTCAAGTCCATATTCCTCATCGCCAGCAATCTAGCACCTCGACGTCAATGCGCAGGACGTGCAGGTAACTCAAATAATCTTCCTGAATGTAACCATGAATCCATGATCAATTACCTCGGTCGAGCTTGAGTCGAAGTGGTTGGCATTGCCTTCCCTGCACATCTTCTACCCAGTGGTCGATTTATGAGTTAATATCACCATAAGTACATGAACTTACACGGCGATAACAGATCCATACAAAAACTTGAAAAGCAAAGAAAATGGTCACTTAAGTCTTGATGCGATAACAGTTTGATACAAAACGCTGATCAACTGCCAGATCAGACGCTATGTCATCAACTGGCACGCGCTCGTGCTCGTTTTTGTTTTTGTTAAAACCCCCTGATTGAATGACATATATTTCCGACAAATTATTAGCAATGAGATGGGATGAAAACTTGTAAAACGACCTTGTTTTGCAATGAAACGACCTTCGTTTGTTGGTCTTTTGGCGTTTGCCTATTCATCGGCGGTCGACGGGCGGCACATTGGAGTCCTCCGGCGGCGATCGAGGCGGCATGGAGCCTATCCTCCAGGACCCTGACTCCTACCCTCAAGAGTATAGTATGCACTCAATCTGGCTGCTTCCCTCAATAGATTGGTGCCTCAATTTTGTTAGGTTTCTACCCGCATATATGATCAGTTCATGTTCTCCATGATCCTTGCGCGTATATTGGATTTTTTGGTAGGAAGTGATCAGTTTGTACCCGAAGTACAGCTCCATTGCAATGATTTTGGCTCGGTCGGCTAGATGTGGTCGTTGGATTTAGGAAAAATTAATTCAGAGAATCCGCTCGTCTAATGCTTATGTATACCTGACCACAATAGTGTAGAGGCTGGAGTCAACATGCAGTTTTGTGTGATTCACGCTTCTGAATGCATCTAGGATGTAGATTTTCATTGGGGACATAATTACTTTTGTGTGCCATGCATCTGTAGTCCAACCTCTTAGCATGCGGCAAGGGTGTACTGCAAAAATTCTGTCATAAGCTCTAGGACGTTCAAATATTCAGTTAAAAAGGTTTCATAATAAACAATTCAACATTTTTCCAAGCAGGTTTTTGCTTTAATCTTGCATGGCACTTAATTGAGCTAGTGCCATTGCAAGCAGTACATCGTGAGCGTATGGCTCAGAATCAGGGCGAGCAGCTGACCAATCTCCAAAACCAGCTTCTCTTTTCCAACTTGCAAAAACCTGCTTGTACTTCCTTCCTCACAGCTGCACTTCCTTCCTCATGTCATGCAACTTATAGTACTACTCGTAGAATTGTCATGTCCCAGGATCGGATTGGAAGTGGCGGCAGAGGCGAACCGAGGGGGACGAGGTCAAGACTATTAGCTCAGATAGATGTAAGGAATTTTGATGCATTCTGAAAAATAGACGTTGTTCTCCTTAATTAAGGATCTAGCTTCAGGCTTTGAGATATTTTGCAGTTTGTATTAAACATAAGCAGTTCTGTTTTTGTTCTTGATATATGCATATATTTCTGAAATATCATGTAGTATAATTTCATATTTTACTCAAGTAACTAACTTCACACTTTGATTTTTTTTGCAGCTGTGTATTACACAAAAGTAGATCCGCTCTTGATATATGCATGCAGAATTGCATACATATGCTTTTGAAATCAGTGTAATATGAATCTTTTACTTAAGAATCTACTTTCAGGCTTTCAGCAATATTCTGTATTTAATCTGTAAAATAGTCTTGTCCTGGAAATGCAATATTGATAGAATATAAGAAAGGGAAGAGACAATAGAAGCAATTGTGCAACTCCTACTCTTACGCATAATGAAATAGGTATGCTCTTGTCTTTGTTTTGTAGAGTGATCTTTTAAGTTATATCACCACAACCTCTTATTTAGCAAAAAGTGTTCAACCTAGACTTCTGCGGCATACAATTTGATGATCCTTAAGATGCACTTTGGACAACAATGCAACTTCTGTTATTTTGAACACATGGTGCGTTCCCCTGATTTGTGTGCACCTTCTTATTCTATTAACGATTGTAGGATGCAATTTTTATGGTGGGCTCATGCTTGAGAAGAAAGTCAACATAACAAGCAATAGATGTCTTCCATTTCACTATAGACTAAGAACAATATAAAGCAAGGGGAAACCCTTTTTCGTCACTATAGACCAAGAAGAATATCAAACAAGTGTATGTTATGCATGATTCTTTGCATATTAAAAGTTTATGTTATAGATGATTCTCTGCAGGTTTTAAATTGCTTACGTTAGAAAATCTTCCTCATCTACTTTCTTTTATGTAATAGGTTGGCACTATATTATTTTGAAGAGCTTGGGAAATCAAAACGAGTATGTAGCTCTTGCTAATAAGTACCGACTAGAATATAAAACTGATGTTGTTAAACTTGCTAATAAGTTCTGAGCATTGCAAGTTGATGCTATTTTGGCGAAATGTGATCTGTTGATAATAAGACTACTAAAAGGGTTAATATTATTGGTCAATGGACAAAATTAATTATTTCATGGCCTTCAACCTTTGTATGTTGCTCGTCTAAAATTTACTGCTCTATTAACTTGATTTTATCAGACGGCTCGTTACTGATATCATTTCCCTATTGTTGTAGATTGGCAGGTAAATTGATGATGCATGTCTCACATTGACTGAAGGGTCGGGAATGGGGCTACTTCTAAATAGCTTCGCATTATTTTTTAAAATGTTGTTTCTTTAGTCGATGTTTGAAGCATTAATATTTAGAATGGTCAAGGCGCTGATTGCAAGGATGAGAATCAGACTACAATATATAGTTTCAGTCTTTTAATCTTTGGATCATGTTGTTTGTAATGCAACAAATCCAATTCAATATATGAGACCTTTTTATGAGCTTTCATACACTTATAGCTCTAGTGCATCCGTTGCATGGCAATCCCTACTCACTCACAGTGATATCTATTGATGGGCATCTACATAGCCCATTGATATGCCTAGTCGATGTGAGACTATCTTCCTCCTTTTTGTCTTCTCCACAACCACCACTCTATTCCACCTATAGTGCTATATCCATGGCTCACGCTCATGTATTGCGTGAAAGTTGAAAGGTTTGAAAAAATTGAGTCTGAAAACAAGTGCTTGGCTGAAACCAGGGTTGTGCATGATATGAATATTTTGTGTGATGAAGAGGGAGCATAGCCAGAGTATATGATTTTGTAGGGATAACTTTCTTTGGCCATGTTATTTTGAGAAGACATGATTGCTTTGTTAGTATGCTTGAAGTATTATTATTCTTATGTCAATATAGACTTTTGTCTTGAATCTTTCGGATCTGAACATTCTTGCCACAATAAAGAGAATTACATTGAGAATTATGTTGGGTATCATTCCACATCAAAAATTCTGTTTTTATCATTTACCTACTCGAGGACGAGCAGGAATTAAGCTTGGGGATGCTTGATACGTCTCCAATGTATCTATAATTTTTTATTGTTCCATGCTATTATATTATCCTTCTAGGATGTTTAATGGGATTTTATAGACACTTTTATATGATATTTGGGACTAACCTATTAACCTAGAGCCCAGTGCCAGTTTTTGTTTTTTCCTTGTTTTTGAGTTTTACAAAAAAGGAATACTAAACGGAGTCCAATTGACGAGCCAATTTTGATGAATTTTTGTGGACCAAAAGAAGCCCCTGAAGTAAAAGAGTTGGGCCAGGAGAGCCACGGGCTGCCCACGAGGGTGGGGGCACGCCCACCCCAAGTGGTGGCGCCCCACTATCTTGTGGACAGCCCGGAGACCCCCCTAACTTGTGCCCTACGCCCAAAAATCCTATAAATACTGAAACCTCCGGAAAATAAACTAGATCGGGAGTTCCGCCGCCGAAAGCCTCTGTTGCCACCGAAAACCAATCTAGACCCGTTCTGGCACCCTGCCGGAGGGGGGGATCCCTCTCCGGTGGCCATCTTCATCATCCCGACGCTCTCCATGACAAGGAGGGAGTGGTCCACCCTCGGGGATGAGGGTATGTACCAGTAGCTATGTGTTTGATCTCTCTCTCTCGTGTTCTTGAGATGGCACGATCTTGATGTATCGCGAGCTTCGCTATTATAGTTGGATCTTATGATGTATCTCCCCCTCTACTCTCTTGTAATGGATTGAGTCTCCCTTTGAATTTATCTTATCGGATTGAGTCTTTAAGGATTTGAGAACACTTGATGTATGTCTTGCGCGGGATACCCATGGTGACAATGGGATATTCTATTGATTCACTTGATGTATGTTTTGGTGATCAACTTGCGGGTTCTGTGACCTTGGGAATCTATGCATAGGGTTTGGCACACGTTTTCGTCTTAACTCTCCGGTAGAAACTTTGGGGCACTCTTTGAAGTTCTTTGTGTTGGTTGAATAGATGAATCTGAGATTGTGTGATGCATATTATATAATCATAACCACGGATACTTGAGGTGACAATGGAGTATCTAGATGACATTAGGGTTTTGGTTGATCTGTGTCTTAAGGTGTTATTCAAGTACGAACTCTATGATAGATCAAACAGAAAGAATAGCTTCGTGCTATTTTACTACAGACTATTGAATAGATCGATCAGAAAGAATAACTTTGAGGTGGTTTCGTACACTACCATAATCTCTTCGTTTGTTCTCTGCTATTAGTTACTTTGGAGTGACTCTTTGTTGCATGTGAGGGCTAGTAGTATGATCCAATTATGTTATCCTTGTTGAGAGAACTTGCACTAGTGAAAGTATGAACCCTAGGCCTTGTTTCCTATCATTGCAACACCGTTTATGCTCACGTTTACCACTTGCTACCTTGCTGTTTTTATATTTTCTTATTACAAAAACCTATATCTACCATCCATATTGCACTTGTATCACCATCTCTTCGCCGAACTAGTGCCCCTATACAATTTACCATTGTATTAGGTGTGTTGGGGACACAAGAGACTCTTTGTTATTTGGTTGCAGGGTTGTTGAGAGAGACTATCTTCATCCTACGCCTCCCACAGATTGATAAACCTTAGGTCATCCACTTGAGGGAAATTTGCTAATGTCCTACAAACGTCTTCACTTGGAGGTCCAACAACGTCTACAAGAAGAAGGTTGTGTAGTAGACATCACAACGGCATGATTATAAGATTACTCCTTAACTAAATTTTAAGGTAAAAATGTTCTGCCTGAGTATACACTATTGCTACAGTTCGTCGTGTTGAGACAGCATGTGATGATCGGGTGTGATAGACTCTACGTTCACATACAACGGGTGCAAGACAATTTTGCACATGCGGAATACTCGGGTAACTTTACGGGCCTAGCATGTACATACATTGCCTCGGAACACTGGAGACCGATAGATCGAATGTGAATCATATAGTAGATATGATCAACATAGAGATGTTCACCATTGATGACTACTCCATCTCACGTGATGATCGGACATGGTTTAGTTTTTTGGATCACATATCATTTAGATGACTAGAGGGATGTATATCTAAGTGGGAGTTCTTAAGTAATTTTATTAATTGAACTTAATTTATCATGAAGTTAGTCCTGATAGTATTTGCATGTCTATGTTGTAGATCAAAGGCACGTGCTACCATTCCCCTGAATTTTAATGCGTTCCTAGAGAAAGCTAAGTTGAAATATGATGGTAGCAACTACACGGACTGTGTCCGTAACTTGAGGATTATCCTCATTGCGGCATAGAAGAATTATGTCCTTGATGCACCGCCAGGTGAAAGACCTGTTGCAGGAGCATATGCTGATGTTTTTAATGTCTGGCAAGCTCAATCTGATGACTACTTAATAGTTCAGTGTGCCATGCTTTACAGCTTAGAATTGGGACTTCAGAGATGTTTTGAACGTCATGGAGCATATGAGATGTTCCAAGAGTTGAAGTTAATATTTTAAGCAGATGCCCGAGTTGAGAGATATGAAGTCTCCAACAAGTTCTATAGCTTCAAGATGTAGGAGAATAGTTCTATCAGTGAACAAATACTCAGAATGTCTAGATATCATAATCACTTGACTCAGCTGGGAGTTAATCTTCCAGATGATAGTGTTATTGATAGAGTTCTCCAATCACTGCAACCAAGCTACAAAGGCTTCATGATGAACTATGATGTGCAAGGGATGGAGAAGACAATTCTCGAGCTCTTTACAATGCTCAAAGCTGCGGAGGTAGAAATCAAGAAGGGGCATCAAGTGTTGATGGTTAACAAGACCACTAGTTTCAAGGAAAAGGGCAAGGGAAAGGAAGGGAACTTCAAAAAGAATGGCAAGAAAGTTGCCACTCCCGGGCAGAAGCCCAAAGCTGGACCCAAGCCTGAAACTGAGTGCTTCTACTGCAAAGGGACTGGTCATTGGAAGCAGAACTGCCCCAAGTATTTGGCGGATAAGAAGTATGGCAAAGAGAACAAAGGTATATTTAATATACATGTTATTGATGTGTACCTTACTAATGCTCGTAGTAGCGCCTGGGTATTTGATACTGGTTCAGTTGCTCATATTTGTAACTCGAAACAGAAGCTACAGATTAAACAAAGATTGGCTAAGGACGAGGTGATGATGCGCGTGGGAAATGGTTCCAAGGTCGATGTGATCGCCGTCGGCACGCTACCTCTACATCTAGCTTCGGGATTAGTTTTAGACCTGAATAATTGTTATTTAGTGCCAGCATTGAGCATGAACATTATATCTAGATCTTGTTTAGTGCGAGATGGTTATTCATTTAAATCAGAGAATAATGGTTGTTCTATTTATAAGAGTAATATCTTTTATGGTCATGCACCTTTGAAGAGTGGTCTATTTTTGTTGAATCTCGATTGTGGTGATACACATATTCATAATATTGATGCCAAAAGTTGCAAGTTGATAAGGATAGTGCAACATATTTGTGGCACTTCCATTTAGGTCATATTGGTGTAAAGCGCATGAAGAAATTCCATGCAGATGGACTTTTGGAATCACTTGATTATGAATCATTTGATACTTGCGAACCATTCCTCATGGGCAACATCACTACAACTCTGTTCTCCGGAAAAATGGAGTGAGTGAATGACTTATTGGCAATAATACATACTGATGTATGCGGTCTGATGAGTGTTTAGGCTCGCGGCGGGTATCATTATTTTCTAACCTTCACAGATGATTTGAGAAAATATGGGTATATCTACTTAATGAAACACAAGTCTGAAACATTTGAGAAGTTTAAAGAATTTCAGAGTGAAGTAAAGAATCATTGTAACAAGAAAATAAAGTTTCTATGATCTGATCGCGGAGCCGAATATTTGGGTTACGAGTTTGGCCTTCATTTAAAACAATGTGGAATAGTTTCACAACTCACGCCACCTGGAACACCACAGCGTAATGGTGTGTTCGAACGTCGTAACTGTACTTTATTAGATATGGTATGATCTATGATGTCTCTTACCGATTTACCACTATCGTTTTGGGGTTATGCATTAGAGACAGCTGATTCACATTAAATAAGGCACCGTCTAAATCCGTTGAGACGACAGTGTATGAACTATGGTTTGGCAAGAAACCTAAGATGTCGTTTACTAAAGTCTGGGGTTGCGACACTTATGTCAAAAGGCTTCAGCCTAGTAAGCTGGAACCCAAATCGGAGAAGTGCTTCTTCATAGGATAACCTAAGGAAACAATTGGGTACACCTTCTACCACAGATCTGAAGGCAAGATTTTTGTTGCCAAGAATGGAACTTTTCTAGAGAAAGAGTTTCTCTCGAAAGAAGTGAGTGGGAGAAAAGTAGAACTTGAAGAGGTAATTGTAACTTCTCTCGAATTGGAAAGTAGCTCATCACAGAAAGCCGTTCATGTGATGCCTGCACCAACTAGAGAGGAAGCTAATGATGATGATCATGAAACGTCAGATCAAGTTACTACCGAACCACGTAGGTCAACCAGAGCATGATCCGCACCAAAGTGGTACGGTAATCCTGTTCTGGTAGTCATGTTACTAGACCATGATGACCTATGAATTATGTAGAAGCTATGATCAGCCCAGATTCCGATAAATGGCTTGAGGCCATGAAATCTGAGATAGGACCCATGTATGAGAACAAAGTGTGGACTTTGGTGGACTTGACCGATGATCGGCGAGCCGTAGAGAATAAATGGATCTTCAAGAAGAAGACTGACGTTGATGGTAATGTTACTGTCTACAAAGCTTGACTTGTTGCAAATGGTTTTCGACAAGTTCAAGGAGTTGACTATGATGTGACTTTCTCACCCGTTGCGATGCTTAAGTCTGTCCGAATCATGTTAGCAATCACCGCATTTTATGTATGATTATGAAATCTGGCAAACGGACGTCAAAATAGCATTCCTTAATGGATTTCTTAGATAAGAGTTATATATGATGCAACCAGAAGGTTTTGTTGATCCTAAAGGTGCTAATAAAGTGTGCAAGCTCCAGCGATCCATCTATGGACTAGTGTAAGCATCTCGGAGTTGGAATATACGCTTTGATGAAGTGATCAAAGCATATGGTTTATACAGACTTTCGGAGAAGTCTGTACACAAGGAAGTGAGTGGGATCTCTACATCATTTCTGATATTATATGTGGATGACATATCATTGATCGGAAATGATGTAGAATTTCTGGATAGCATAAAATGATATTTGAATAAGAATTTTTCAATGAAAGACCTCGGTGAAGCTCCTTATATATTGGGCATCAAGATCTACAGAGATAGATCAATACACTTGATAGGACTTTCATGAAGCACGTACCTTGATAAAGTTTTGAAGAAGTTCAAAATGGACCAATCAAAGAAAGGGTTCTTGCCTGTATTACAAGGTGTGAAATTGAGTAAGACTCAATGCCCGACCACTACAGAAGATAGAGAGAAAATGAAAGTCGTTCCCTGCGTCAGCCATAGGTTATATCATGTATGCTATGCTATGTGCCAGACCTGATGTGTGCCTTGCCATAAGTCTGATAGGGAGGTACCAAAGTAATCCAGGAGTGGTGTGACGCCCGAAGACCGACGCTCCAGAAGATTTCTAGATATTCCGAGTTTCGCCGTGTGTTTTATTTTGTGCTTGCTCTTTTTATTTTGCATTGCATCATGTCATCATGCCTGCATGTCAATAATCTTTGCATATCAACTAAATAAATTGCATAGATCGTTTGATCTATTTAAATCGAGGGAAGGATGACTTCTCTTTATAACATATCCCCCTAATAAATATGGAGCTATATAAATATTCCATTCCTTGGAATCACCTATAACACATCTCCACCGTTCTTCAATTTCCTTTTGTCCAACTCAACTTCATTTCTTCCTTTGAGGCATTTTAGTAAAATTGGGTCGCAATTTTACTTTCTCTAGAAATGTTCCAAATCTGCCAATAAATCACACCTAGTGTGTAGGGTCATCTCGTATAGTTTCAATCCTTTTGGAGTTCATTTGAATAGGTTTCGAAATTCAAACATGTCAAGTAAATTCAACATGTTTGGATTTACTCCCTCTAGAAAGCCTCACGCCATTTTTTTTATATTCCTCATATTTTTATGAGTCCAAGAAAAATGGCCTTCTGCTCAAAATTATTCTTCCAGACACCCCCCTCTCTATTTTTATTATTTTTATTATACCCTCTGTTTATTTGTTAAGCAGCTAAAATGAGTTTAATAAAAAAAGAAGGGGCCTAGCCGCAGCCAGGCCTCTAGTTGTTTCCCTCGCCGCCGGACTAGGCCGGCCTCTAAGGCCTATCTACCGCAGCCACTGGCCCAGCCTCTCGTCTCCCTGGCTTAACCCTAGCTACGTTTCCATCCTCTCGATCTCCCCTGTCTCTTTCCCTCTACCGCCGCCACTCATCGCTACCAGGGGAGGAGCCCGAACCCCCTCGCTCGATCTGCGCCCCTAGAGCGCCTACGCCACCGCACCAGGCGGCCACCTTCCTGTGCTCGACGGCCAGGCTGCATCGCTCTCCGCCTCCACCCCGCGACCCTGCTCTCTTCGCGAGCACCACCACAGTCGCCGCCCTCGGGAGCACCACCGGTCGGCCAGGAGTTCGCCGAGCGCCTCCATGGCCCCGCCGTCGCCTCTGCTCAGCGTCCTCCTTCCCCGACGCGCCCCATCCTTCGCGCCGCGCCGAGCGCCTGGCTCGCCGGCTCGTCCCTCCATCGCTGCCCGCCTCCGAGCGCTGATGGCTTCTCGCCCCTCGTTGGTTACCCCAAGTGGAAGGTTTGAGATGCAGTGTAGCGGAAGTTTTCCCTTGGCAAAGATACCAAGGATCGATTTCCCTGAGACTCCCAGTTTCAACAAGAAGGTGTCAACTGCTAACGGCGCCAGATATTAGCAATCAACGTGGACCTGCACACAGATACAAATAACTTTGCTCCCAACGAGTACAGAGAGGTTGTCAATCCCTCCGGCCTTGTCGTTTACAAAGGATCAAACGCAAGTGATAATAGTGATAGATATTGCTGCGATAGTATGTAAAAACGGAAAGTAAATAGCGGATGTGATCAATGATGGTAATATGGACCGGAGTCTCATGATGTTCACTAGTGATGTCTCTCTCCCAAAAGATGATAAAACAACTATGTGAGGTAAACGAATTACAGTTGGGCAATTGACATGACCATGTGCGCAAACCAATGCTGACTAAGTTGCAAGAAAGGTAGAGGTTCAAAGCATGGGCGGTACGCCAATGCAAGTATACCGAAATCCATCTGCATCTACTACTAATCATCCACCTTGAGATATCTATCCAGAACATCTCGCTGGTATTAAGTTGCGAGTCCCACCCATAGTGTAAACTCAAAGCAACAGACAACTGCATTAAAATAACTTTGTGTAAAGTAAACAATCCTTGCACCCGCGGGCACAAGCACCGTTGTTTTCCCCCTTGTGGCAACAGCACATCCCCTAGACTCATGTTTCTGTCACTCAAGCTAGTCATCGAGGGGCATGAACCCACAATCAAGCATAACGTTCCCTCTTGGAGTCACTACCTATTACTTGGCCAAAGCAATAAATAACAACGGAGAACATGCAAGAATTACTTACGAACATAAATATAAAAGAGGTGAATCAAATGTATTACTCAAACACAATCTGAACATAATCTCATAATCCATCGGATCCCAGCAAATCATCATAGCAACAGCATAAGGATTACATATGTGCCCCGATCATGTAGGGCAGCTCACGAGGACTAATTAGTGAAGCACAAGAACGGGAGGAGAACATCACATAGCTACTGATCATGGACCCATGGTCCAAGGGAGACTACTCACAACTCATCCGGGAGGTGTCCATGGTGGTGGAGAAGCTCCCGGTGGTGATTCTCCCCTCCGGCAGGGTGCCGGGAAGGGTTCTCCTGGTGCTCCCGATCTTGGAAGCGCGGCGGCGGCGGAACAGAGATGAGATCGCGAAAAAGGGTTCCCGTCTCGAGGGTTTCGGGACACGATATAAATATATTCCAAAGGGGGGCATCAGACGAGGCTCGGGGGGCCCAGGCGCCCACCCGGCGCGGCCGGGGGGGCCGCGCCACCAGGGCGCCTGGAGCCCTGGTGGCCCCCCTCTGGCTGTGCTTCGGGTGCGTGGTAGCTTCTGGAACGCTGATTTTTTATATAATTTTTCCGGGATTTTTCTGGCAGTTCTCGTAATGGGAAAACCTGAAATACAAAAACAGCCGAAAACAAAAACTGGCACTGGTGTGCACTGAGTTAATAGGTTAGTCCAAATATGATCAAAAGTGTATGGAAGTGTATAAACATCATAGCAATATCACCCAAAAGAGGCATGGAGCAAGCAGAAATTATAGATACGTTTTGGACGTATCAACATCCCCAAGCTTAATTCCTGCTCGTCCTCGAGTAGGTAAATGATAACAAGAATAATTTCTTTGGTGACATGCTATTAACCATATAGGACTTTTTCATAGTCATATGACAAAAGCTTACTGAGACAATGAATCTGTAGTAATTAAGTTGCCTCATGAGAAAATCACAAAGAACTGAAAGTTTTACAATATGATACTGAAACATCAAATAGATTTGCAATGAGCATGGTGTGCAAATATGATAAAGTGATATCTCGCTTGCCCCCTTTAGTGAAGCAAAACATAAATGCAGGGGCACCTCCAAGGTTTAAGTGATGACTAGATACAATGATTTCAAAATGAACGATATCACAATCATGCAAAAGACAATGCTACTTTGGGGCAATGCACATTACACTCAGAATGACAATCATGCTCTCAGTAGTTGGTGCTTTTAAAAGAAGGTGGAGACTCTCGAACCGTGGCTTTTGTTGGCAAGGTTGAAAACCCGTAGTCGGAAACAAAGACAAAACATGTACCAGAGCTCTTGGTTTTAATAACATAAGTAATAATTATTTTTTTAGATCATGCATGTTTCGTCAACGAATGCTAGCAGACAACTCAATCACTTCTTGAGATGGACAAGTTTCGAGGAACGGCTCCCGAATGAGGACGATCACATCCTCTTAATCTCCTTTGTTTATCACTGCCAAAGTTTTCTGATTTCTCATGAACAAAACGTGAAGGAGGTTTGTTTGTTATATTATCTTTTTGAGCCGGGCGCACTCAATGCCAGTTCCTTCTCGTATTATGGGTTTGCACATTATACATGCAATCCCGGGGTGAAGCTTGTCCAACTTAAAAAGATCATGAATTAACTACTACTTCCTCATGAACTTACAACAGAGGCACAAAATAGGAATGCTTTTCTTTGAATAATTTCGAGATGGTACATGCAAGTCTCCGTTAGGAATGGCAGGTAAATACCATGTAGGAAGGTATGGTGGACTCATATGGCATAACTGGTTTAAAGGAATTTGGATGCACAAGCAGTCAGTCCGCTTAGTACAGGTGGAGGTTAGCAAAAGACTGGGAGCGACCAACTAAAAGAGCAATGACGGTCATAATCATGCAGAGCGACAAAGCAACATTGAATCAGGCATGGAAGTTATATCGCTACTCAGAAACAAAAGATCGTCAAGGCTTGATAGACTTTCTTTACAGTCTTAAATATGCGTGAGCATACGCCAAGTTAATCAAAATAAATTCTTGAAGGAAGATATTACTAAACCATACCACATCATAGGCAAACAAATCATGTTGGTAGTCCAATAACACATTGGGAACCCCCCAGCTATTTGAGACTAACCATAAGAAAACATGAACTACTAAGCACCATTATGCACGTAGCATCTTTATCATAGACATATCAACCAATGCAACGGAAGCAAACTCTCTTAATAAGATAAGCCTGATAACTAAAGAGAGTTCAAGCAACCAACTAAACAAAAACTCTTTAAAAAGATAAGCATGAAAACTAAGAGCTAAGCATGATAGTAGCTATTAAAAGACAAAGAACACACACAACAAAGATAAACATGAAAATTCTATGTTATGTTCTAGGTAGAAGTGGAGCGTGTTTCTCTCCCACATACAGAAAGCTGAGTTCCGACTCGTTATGAAAAGCTAAAGAAAACTAAAAGCAAGACGCTCCAAGCATAGCACATAACACATGAAGTGATAAAAATATAGTGGAACGAAAGACGAACTGATAATGTTGATGGAGAAGGGGATGCACGGGGGCATCCCCAAGCTTAGACGCTTGAGTCTCCTTGAATATTTCTTGGGGGTGCACGGGGGCATCCCCAAGCTTGAGGGTTTGACACTCCTGGATCTTTTTATCATCTTCCCTCGCACACTTGAAAACTCCCTTCATACATAACTCGTCATAATCTGATTAGCGAGGTTAGTACCCTTAATAAAATAATTGTTCCTTGCTGGAAATAAGTATATTCTTGAAGGTCTACTGTTTCTCAAGATTGCCAAAAGGTTTTTGCAAAGAAAAAGAAAGCTCTAGGTTTGCAAAATGAAGGAAAGGTAAAACAGGACAGAATCTGTGAAAAACAGAACAGCAGGTAGTAAATGATTTTTTCGGGGCACTTCTGCAACTCCAATCAAAAAACTCAAAACAGACGCACGAAAGACAATTATATAGAGCACGCTGTCGAAAAAATTCAGACCAAAAAGATGATCTGGTGGTTTTATACGAATTTTTCTATCCAAGGACATAATCTGTTTCCTGGACAGCACGTCACAACTTTTGAACTTTCTTGCAATCAGAGGCTACACTTGGCACAAAGTTTGAAAAGCAAAGATACAATGATGATGCTACTGTAGTTAACAACATCAAGACACAACAAAAGCAAAATAAAAATTATTCATGTGGGCTGCCTCCCAAAAGCGCTTTCTTTTGTGCCTTTAAGCTAGGCATAATGCAAAGAGGAATCAATAACCATCATAATAATCAGAGCTATAGATTGCTTCAAATGGTTCCTCAACAAGTTCACTCTTGTTCCTTCTAGGAAAGGGGTACACACCTTTTGCCTTTCCGCGCAAGCGGATTTGTCCCTTACCTATATCGATGAAGCCTTTTACCGCTCGGAGGAAGTCCCTTCCAAGCACTATATTTCCTTGGTTTGGCTCCATGATGAAGAAATCAATCATTGCAATCCCCTTAAGGAATTTAACTGGCACATCTTTTATTCTTCCCTTCATCAAGTCTAGAGCATCCATTCTCTTCTCAATAGTAGCAAGTCTATCTATGACAGTATCAAAGTTATGATCATAAACAAAGTAACTAGATAGACCATGTATAATTTCAAGAGCTCTAGCTTCATCACACTCTAGGAAATCTCCTTCAGCTATAATATCAAGAGAGTGTTTACACCATTTAAAAAGACCATGGTAAAAATTTCTAAGCACAATTTTTATAGGTATCCAAGGCATAATTCTCCTATGTGCATCAGAAATTCTGTCCCATGCCTTCTTCATATTTTCTCCATCCCTTTGATGGAAATCTGGAACTTCTGATTCCCTCAAAGCACCAAATCCTAACATGTTTGGCTAAACAGAAAGGACTACTAACAGAAAAGCAAATAATTTTTTTTTGTAATTTTTGATAAAGGATACTAAAGCAAAACTGAAAGGTAAACTAACAAGACTATAAAGCAAAGGTAAAAGATAGCGTGCAACTCCCCTATCCTGAAGAGTGGAGTCCCCGGCAACGGCGCCAGAAAACTTTGCTTGATGGCTTCTCGCCCCTCGTTGGTTACCCCAAGTGGAAGGTTTGAGATGCAGTGTAGCGGAAGTTTTCCCTTGGCAAAGATACCAAGGATCGATTTCCCTGAGACTCCCAGTTTCAACAAGAAGGTGTCAACTGCTAACAGCGCCAGATATTAGCAATCAACGTGGACATGCACACAGATACAAATAACTTTGCTCCCAACGAGTACAGAGAGGTTGTCAATCCCTCCGGCCTTGTCGTTTACAAAGGATCAAAAGCAAGTGATAATAGTGATAGATATTGCTGCAATAGTATGTAAAAACGGAAAGTAAATAGCGGATGTGATCAATGATGGTAATATGGACCGGAGTCTCATGATGTTCACTAGTGATGTCTCTCTCCCAAAAGACGATAAAACAGCTATGTGAGGTAAACGAATTACAGCTGGGCAATTGACAGGACCATGTGCGCAAACCAATGCTGACTAAGTTGCAAGAAAGGTAGAGGTTCAAAGCATGGGCGGTACGCCAAGGCAAGTAGATCGAAATCCATCTGCATCTACTACTAATCATCCACCTTGAGATATCTATCCAGAACATCTCGCTGGTATTAAGTTGCGAGTCCCAGCCATAGTGTAAACTCAAAGCAACAGACAACTGCATTAAAAGAACTTTGCGTAAAGTAAACAATCCCTGCACCCGCGGGCACAAGCACCGTTGTTTTCCCCCTTGTGGCAACAGCACATCCCCTAGACTCATGTTTCTGTCACTCAAGCTAGTCATCGAGGGGCATGAACCCACAATCAAGCATAACGTTCCCTCTTGGAGTCACTACCTATTACTTGGCCAAAGCAATAAATAACAACGGAGAACATGCAAGAATTACTTACGAACATAAATATAAAAGAGGTGAATCAAATATATTACTCAAACACAATCTGAACATAATCTCATAATCCATCGGATCCCAGCAAACTCATCATAGCAACAGCATAAGGATTACATATGTGCCTCGATCATGTAGGGCAGCTCACGAGGACTAATTAGTGAAGCACAAGAACGGGAGGAGAACATCACATAGCTACTGGTCATGGACCCATGGTCCAAGGGAGACTACTCACAACTCATCCGGGAGGCGTCCATGGTGGTGGAGAAGCTCCAGGTGGTGATCCTCCCCTCCGGCAGGGTGCCGGGAAGGGTTCTCCTGGTGCTCCCGATCTTGGAAGCGCGGCGGCGGCGAAACAGAGATGAGATCGCGAAAAAGGGTTCCCGTCTCGAGGGTTTCGGGACACGATATAAATATATGCCAAAGGGGGGCATCAGACGAGGCTCGGGGGCCCAGGCGCCCCCCCCCCCCCCCCCGGCGCGGCCAGGGGGGGCTGCGCCACCAGGGCGCCTGGAGCCCTGGTGGCCCCCCTCCGGCTGTGCTTCGGGTGCCTGGTAGCTTCTGGAACGCTGATTTTTTATATAATTTTTCCTGGATTTTTCTGGCAGTTCTCGTAATGGGAAAACCTGAAATACAAAAACAGCCGAAAACAGAAACTGGCACTGGGGTGCACTGAGTTAATAGGTTAGTCCAAATATGATCAAAAGTGTATGGAAGTGTATAAATATCATAGCAATATCACCCAAAAGAGGCATGGAGCAAGCAGAAATTATAGATACGTTTTGGACGTATCAAGCGCCGTCCCTCCATCGCCGCCCCGCGCGAGCTCGCCCGAGGGGAGGAGCCTCTCGAGCAGCCTCGGCCAGGCAGGAGCGCTGCCGCCTCCCTGCCTCCTCGTCATGGCCTGGCACCCCGCCGGCCGTAGCTCCCACGATGAGCAGCCGCACTCTGCCCGCTCATCGCTGTGCTTCTGCCCCACCAGCGACGCCAAGTCCTGCTGCTGCCGCGGATCCGCCTCCGTTAACTGTCGTCCGCGAGTCGCCGGAGTTCGTGCTGCTGGCCATCCCATGGCTCGAGGAGCCTGAGCCTCCTGCATTCGACCGGTTTGTCGATGCCTCTGTTGACTCATGCTCGACTACATGATGCGTCAAGTTCCTCTCCGACGCCCCGAGGACCGAGTACGACTACACATGGAGATACACTAAGTTCGACTACACTGCTACAAACGACATGTACAACTACGTTGCCGAGACCAAGACCGGCAAGTTCCATAGACGCCCGAACGACTACCAGATGCGCCAAGTACCTCTACATGTGACCCGAACATCTACGAACGTGAACGACTACCGTCGTCGAGACCCCGAGTACCACAACTCCCACCGACCGTCAAGTACCTCTACGCCCGACGATGCGACAAGTACCACGGGGCCGAAACGACAAGTTCATCTACGAAAATGTGTACAACCACCATCATCGTGTGCAACTACTTCCACTACGACCGACACGTGAACCACTACTTCCCTCGAGACTCATGCCACCCCGAACCGCACGCTACAAAGGTATACCGCGAGACGACGCCCGTGAACGAATGAATGCTTGTGTTGTATGAGATGCATCCCTTGTTTGCACCGTGTCCGTTGTGCCCTCTTTGGTCGCCGACCCGTAGGAACCCGGAACCCGGGAGCACCCCATCATCTTGCATGACACGCTCACGCCACCTTTCTTTTGCACCGGTCTCTCAACGAGTTACCGACACCAAAATGTTGTTGCGGCACCAATTTCGGTTATCGTTGCCGTGGCACATTCCACGACGGTGACAAATGCTTCATATCTCTTATGTCAACCTTTAACTAAAATTGCATAAAACTTGATCATGGCATCCGCGTCAAGATAACAACCTTTAAATGTTAAATTGTTGTTGCTTAATAATTGCTAAATATGCACATGGGGAGTTTCCGGAATTGTTGTTGTTATTTCCGGCCTCATTTAAAATGTCTGGATAGTGTAGTTTGTTTAAGCTTCACCTCTTGCCATGTTTAATAAAAACATTTAACCTTGTCTTGTAAATAAACGGGAGTCAACTAAATAAATATAATGTGGTGTTTCGTCAATATGCAACTCTTTGCATATTGAGCTCCACTTAACTTGTAGTATTTGTTTGTGCACTTTGCCATGCCATGTTGAATTAAACTGGACATGCATCATATTTGTTTGTGCATCATGCCATGGTTATGATATGTGTGTTTACCGTTTGTTTGATTCTTTCCGGTTTGCTTCTATCTTTAGCTTCGGTTTCATTCCGGAGTTGTGAGGATTTGTTCGACTACTGCATGGACTTGTTCTTCTTCCTTGCGGAATCCCAGGCAAGATGACCATTCCCCGATATCACCTCTATCTTTGCCTATGCTAGATGTCTCGCTCTTTAGATATTGCCTCGATGCCTATGTCTGTTTGTCAGCCTCGTATTGTTGCCATGAAACCTATAACCTTTGTCACCTTCCCAGCAAACCGTTGTTTGGCTATGTTACCCGCTTGCTCAGCCCCTCTTATAGCGTTGTTAGTTGCAGGTGAAGATGAAGATTGCTCCATGTTGGAACTTATTGTTGGAATATCACAATATCTCTTAAATATATTAACACACCTATATACTTGGCAATGGGTGGAAGGCTTGGCCTTTTGCTCGGTGTTTTGTTCCACCCATGCCACCTTAGGACCCGATAAACCGGTGTTATGTTCTCGGATTTTGCGTTTCTAACACGGTTGGGGTTTATGGGCCCCCCTTGATAATCCGCACTGCTTAAAGCTTTTCCAGCGAGGCCCAACTTTGGTACTACATTTGCCTAACAACTAAAACTTGCCGAGGGAGTAATTAACCCGAGGGTTTATTAATCAACCCCCGGGCCAGTGCTTGTTTTGAGTGTTGGTCCAACCTAGAGCAGCTTGTGGCACCGCCCCTTGGCAACTTGGGGTAGTTTGCATGCTGTAACCATAGCTCATCCGGTCGTGGCCTGAGACGAGATACGCGCGGCTACTATCAGGGTGTCGGCACGCCGGGAGGTCTTGCTGGATTAGTTTTACCTTTGTCGAAATATCTTGAGCACGGGATTCCGAGAATACTCGGGTCTTCCCACTTTGGAGTTGCGACTCCGCAGATCGTGAGCTTGTGATGGGCTAAGTTGGGACACCCCTACAGGGTTTTGATCTTTCGAAAGCCGTGCCCGCGGTTATGTGGCAGATGGGAATTTGTTAATATCCGGTTGTAGAAAACACGACACTCTATCCTTAAGAATACACTACCTGTGTGAGTTCCGTGATTGTCTCTTCTCGAAGGGGTTTCGAGAAGAAGAACACGGTGGGGTTATGTCTGACGCGAGTAGTTAGGATCACTTCGTGATCACTTTGACGATCGTTGGCTCTTACTCTCTTCTCGCTCTGAACTCGTAAGTTAGTTGCTTAGTGCTTGCTGCAAACACGTTTAAAGCCTTCCCTCACCTATAAGGCTTTGTTAGTTTTGATACCCGGGAACGGGATTCTGAGTCCTCCGTGGCTCACAGATTCTACACAACACCAGATGCAGGTACTGCTGAGATCAATGCAGGAGTTGGTTCAGAACTTCATTGGGAGCTCGATGAAGAGTTTGGCTGTATGTATGTGACGTTTTCGACGATCAATAGTGGTTCCTACTAGGGGCGATCGGGACCTTGTGTTGCTTTATTTATGGTATCTTTCATTTGGATCTTTGTCCGTAGACGGACTCTGATGTTATTTGGATGATGATTGTTTATGTAATGAATTGTGTGACGTGGCGAGTGGAAGCCAACTACTCTTTTGCAATTTCATCCCTCTTTTACATGAGTCGTGCAAAGATACCATACTTGAGATCATTGTCGTATGAGCTTATGCCTTTAAGTCGTGCCTCGACACGTAGGAGGTATAGAGGATGTTTGGTTGCCGGCCAAAGCTAGCCACGCCAAAGGTGTGGCGTGCCACAGCTTTCTAGGAAGATGTTTGTTTCTTTCCTAATGTTTGGCTCGCCACAACTTGGGTGGGCTTTTGCTGTAAAAATTTGTGCCTAAGGTGTGGCGCTCATTTTAGCCGCCACAGTTTTTGTGGCGTGCCACACCTGCCTCTGCTTAGGCGTGGCAATCAGAGTGACGAACCAAACAGCCCCATAATCTCATACTGGGTATAATAAAAATAAAAATAAATAGAGAGGGGGGTGTCTGGAAGAATAATTTGAGCAGAAGGCCATTTTTCTTGGACTCATAAAAATATGAGGAATATAACAAAAATGGCGTGAGGCTTTCTAGAGGGAGTAAATCCAAACATATTGAATTTACTTGACATGTTTGAATTTCGAAACCTATTCAAATGAACTCCAAAAGGATTGAAACTATACGGGATGACCCTACACACTAGATGTGATTTATGGGCAGATTTGGAACATTTTTAGAGAAAGTAAAATTGTGACCCAGTTTTACTAAAATGCCTCAAAGGAAGAAATGAAGATGAGTTGGACAAAAGGAAATTGAAGAACGGTGCAGATGTGTTATAGGTGATTCCAAGGAATGGAATATTTATATAGCTCCATATTTATTAGGAGGATATGTTATAAAAAGAAGTCATCCTTCCCTCGATTTAAATAGATCAAACGATCTATGCAATTTATTTAGTTGAGATGCAAAGATTAATGACATGCAGGCATGATGACATGATGCAATGCAAAATAAAAAGAGCAAGCACAAAATAAAACACACAGCGAAACCCGGAATATCTGGAAATCTTCTAGAGCGTCGGTCTTCGGGCGTCACAAGTGGATCACTGGACATCGGTCAAGAACATCCTGAAGTACCTGAAAAGGACCAAGGATATGTTTCTTGTTTATGGAGGTGACAAAGAGCTCGTCGTAAATGCTTACGTTGATGCTAGCTTTGACACTGATCCAAATCTCTCTAAGTCACAAACTAGATACATATTTTTATTGAATGGTGGAGCTGTCAGTTTGTGCAGTTCCAAGTAGAGCGTCGTGGCGGGATCTACGTGTGAAGAGGATTACATAGCCGAAAGCAAAAAAATGAAGGAGTCTGGATGAAGGCATTCATATCTGATCTAGGTGTAATACCTAGTGCATCGGATCCGATGAAAATCTTTTGTGACAATACTGGAGTAATTGCCTTAGCGAAGGAATTCAGAATTCACAAAAGAACCAAACACATCATGAGACGCTTCAACTCCTTCCGTGATCAAGTCAAGGAGTGAGACATAGAGATTTGCAAAATACATACGGATCTGAATGTAGAAGACCCGTTGAATAAGCCTATTCCACGGGCAAAACATGATCATCACCAGGACTCCATGGGTGTTAGAATCATTATTATGTAATCTAGATTATTGACTCTAGTGCAAGTGGGAGACTGAAGGAAATATGCCCTCGAGGCACTAATAAAGTTGTTATTTTATATTTCCTTATTCATGATAAATGTTTATTATTCATGCTAGAATTGTATTGATCGGAAACCTTGATACATGTGTGACTACATTGACAGGCACTGCGTCCCTAGTGAGCCTCTACTTGACTAGCTCGTTGATCAAAGATGGTTAAGGTTTCCTAACCATGCACATGAGTTGTCATTTGATAACGGTATCACATTATTAGGAGAATGATGTGATGGACAAGACCCATTCGTTAGCTTAGCATAATGATCATTCAGTTTATTACTATTTCTTTCTTCATGTCAAATACATATTCCTCCGACTATGAGATTATGCAACTCCCGAATACCGGAGGAATGCCTCACTACAAAAAAAAGACTTTCGTGATTATACGTGTTTGTCACAGTAGGTCACGTTTTCTGTCATGCATGTACATCCATGACGATTTTATGACATAACCAAGATAGTCATACCTGTCTTGTCGTAGAAGTGTTCCATGACAAAACCAAAACTATCATCACGGAAGTGTCTACTTCCATGATGATAAATGTCGCGTTATGGAAGTGCTTTCATTAAGGATAACCGACACGTGGCATCCACCGTAATGGGTCGCCGTTAAGCTATCGAGTCTGGTTTTGGATCCGATAACCTGCTAACAGCCACGACCAATGGCGATTTTCCACGTGTAAAGTTCTCATTGGCCGACGGAACAACGTGTCAGCTCCGTGTTGGCACAGATGTCACTCATCCAATGGGCGAGATGCGCCTATGATATGTTGACACGTGGACCGGCCCAAAAGTGGCCCATAAATATTAAATGGGCCGGCCCAACTAAAGGCTCGTAGTATTTACTCAGGTACTATTGGGCCAGCCCACTAACGTTCTACTTAAACATGGCCCTATTATAGCCCAAAGCTAGATCTGGCCCGTTCATGTTTTGCCGAGCTTTTTTGGCCCGATTAAGGCCCAATGACATTTCAGCATGTTAGAGGCCCGATGAAGACATGGGCCCATTTCAGCCCGGTGTGTCTTTCGGCCTGGGAATGGACCGTGCTGCCCATGGGACATATATGGTCCGACGCAACATCCGGCCCACTAACGGCCCGTGTTCAAGGTGGCAATAGTTCATCCCAACATGACTTTGGGCCTGTTAAAGGCCTGTAGTAAAATTCGGCCCGTTTATGCCTCTACTAAGCTTTCGGCCTCTTAAAGGCCCATGATATCAGTGGGCCAACTACGGCCCCAGATATGTTTCGGCCTAGTAATGGCCCGACATATAACTGGGCCAATAATGGCCCAGTCTACATTTCAGCCTGCTAAAGGCCCGTGGCTGACTTTTGGGCCCAACATGCATTTGGGCCTGCTAAAGGATCATGGTATCTTCTGGGCCTCAACAGGCCAACAGAATATTCAGCCTGTTTACTGCCCAAAGCAACATGGGCCCAACTAAGTGTTGGGTCCACTAAAGGCCGAAATAATCATTGGGTCGAATGTAGGTCCGTGTAAGTTGTGGGCCTGGCGCGATGTGTGAAGGTTCCAAATGGCCTTTCAGGACCAAGAAAGTTGGGTACATGCCCAATTGTGGCCCGCTAAAATGCAAGCCTGTTAAAGGCGAAAGTTTCGGCCCGGTCGACTACGTCACATTTTCGCCGTTTTTTCACATAGCGAATGATGGCATATATGATAACTAGTAGGAATTAAGGACAAAACTACTAGGCATTGTAACTTAGAACAAACCTACACTATACAATAAAGGATTTATGGTATATTACACCCACTTGGCATCGAAGTTCGCCACGAGTGATCATAAAGCGCAACGAAGAAGTAGATTACGAAAACTAGGCGCCATTGCACGTAACAAAATAATACGGAACCAAGACCACTTCCAAGATAATTCAAGAAAGGTTAGCCTTGCGTGGGAGCTGCTGAACAAGGCTGTGAGACCGGCCTAGCATGTCGGTCATAGCTTCCAGGTGAAGCTGTTTAGCAATGAGGCTCTCATTGGTGTTCTCTGTGATCTTCCTTGGAGATTGGACTTCAACTCGAAGTTGAGTTGCAGAGTGTCTTTCTGCTTGAACTTGAGACTGAACAAGGCAAACTGATTCAGATAATGAATTTTGTGAGCTTGTCTGACTGCTAGTCTGAAGTAACTTGAACACTGCATCAAGACATGACTTTGGGGTTGTCTCGCTATCTTCAAGATGTTTTGACTTCTTTGCTGCAATATATGTTGGGTTTGTGTCACAGCCTTCAGCAGACTTGTGCATGCCATCAGTCATATCACCCTGAAACAAGCAGAGAGATGATAGGTTTTACACGTGTATAAACAAAGATGGTAACTATGCTGTCAATTCCATCCAATTTCAAATTAGAATAAGGAGTCAGTTCAAAATATCAATAGCATAATTTGACATTGTTCATAATGCGGGGAGCTTCACCACAGTACTGGATTACCATGTCGACAAAAGAAGCATAGATGAAGGGCAAAGACAATCATTGTATCTATTTTGGTTAATGTCCATGGCATGTTTTTCATATCATCAACCACATCAGTAAGATAAAACAGGAGATGACAAGGTGCAAATGTGGGCTGCTTCACCACACACTAGATTATAGATCGACAAAACAAGCATACATATAGGGAGTATTGAGTGATGTGCCTCGTACGAATAAGGAATTTGGTTTTACAACTAAAATTTGGAAATTACAGTTGTTACGAACATGCATTTTGATAGAAACAGCAAACTAAACATAAGTTGATGATAGGGAGTATGAGCAATTTAAACAGCAGTTTAGGATAAAGGCTTTAGAAGGACTGACTTACATTAACAGTTAATACCGGCTTTATAATGCCCTTCTTCATGTCAAGGGAAGGATAACTCAAGAATTTCAGCACAAAATGTTCTTTATAAGCATTGCCTGTACTCTACATTTTGTAGAGAGTAATTATAGATATGATAATACTGGAAGGGATAGAGGATAATGAAGATAAGATGCAGATTGACGCTACATAATCAAATACCAATCCCTGTAAGTACAAGTGTTACAGGATAAAATGTACTGACAAGAGCAATGGGCTCCACTTATGCACTGACATTGTCTATGTATTCAACTTTTTGGTAATATTAAATATAGATATGATATTTTTAAGTAAATGGTGGGCGAGGGAGATAAGATACAGAATGCTACACAATGAACCAATCCCTCCTTCCCATAATAAAAGAGTGTTTTGTACACTGGTGTACAGTACAAAACGCTCTTATATTATGGAACGGAGGGAGTAGCTGTTAATGTAAGTACAGTGATAGAAGACGTTCCGTCCTTACAAGAGGGCTGCAGAGCTAAACCTCTTCAAAAGCATTGGGTTGATTCTAAATTTATGTAAGAGTCGATAACGATCTTATAAAGTCCACCAAATGGAGAATAACGAGGCTACCATGTGCAGTGATGCTACATAATCAACCAGCTATGAAAATAAGTATGGTCATACAAGGCAAGAGGTACTCACAAGAGCAATGCAGTGTGCAGTATAGTTGCGAGATTTTGTGGTCCCTTGAGAATGAATGTTTTTCTGCAGACAGTTTCCGTACAAGTGAGACAGTAAGGTACATGCAGAAAAGTAGTTCAAATTATGATATGAAATCATAGACAGTACCTTACGCTGCAGACAAGAACAATGTGTAACAAGATTATTCCAGTCGCTATCTAATAAATATAGCACCGGAGACTTTACAAAAATTTCACTTAGAGGCTTGCCATCGAAGTGCGCTTGCCTCAGGTAGGAACGATACTTCATCAACAAGTGCTCGAAAAGTGCAAGCAACCGTTGCTTGTCTTGACTATCTAGTTTGGTCCTCGCCTATTTAAAAGAATGAAATCTTGTGTCTATTGTTAGCAGAAACATATGCAGTAATTACCATGAACAAGATTAGTACATTACTTACGCGTAAGTTGCGTAGGAATGTTGGAAATTATTCTTTGTCTGTGGTATAATCTTTCCATGAAGGAAAGATGCGCACAAAGTTCCTGACAACAATATAAGCTTGGTCTTCTAAACTGTGTATAAATGGAACAGCGGTCCTATTTGCTCTAATTGGGGCTCTGTCTCGTTTGAAAAGGTATTTGGCAACTGGATTTGGTGTACTCTTTGCTCAAATGGGGATTTTGCGTTGTAGAACTGGTGCTATGTCAACTGACATCATCATACTGTTTGCTGTAGTTGGGGTCTGCTGAGTTGGGGCATCAGAGATGGCCAGTGTAGTAGGGCTAGAGTCTGCTAGAGTTGTGGTCATGTTTTCTAGGTCGGGTGATATTGCAACTACACCAATTGGGCTTTTTGATTTATCATGTGTCCCTACCTTTTCCAAATACTTTGTTCGTGCTCCTCCCCGATCAGCAATCGCCCTCTTCCTTTTGAACGTCTGATACACAAGAACATCATTTGAATGGATAAATATGGTATGATGACAGATGGAATATGTACTGAAAATGGATAGGCAGGGCGTATTCACATACACGATGTGTAAACTAAGCTAATGGCAGTGCAACAAATTAGAATCAATGCAAAGCATCAGTTTCAAGATACCAATATAACCTTGGAAAGTTAGAGCAAGCACCTTGATAGGTTAATAAGATAGGACATATGCCTCTGACTCCTCCACTAGGGAGCTACATTGACTTAGGTCTCCCTCTAGCTCAAAATCATTGTTAGGATCATATTCTGAGCACAAACCTGTAGGTGGAGAGCGTTTGCATTGCTTTGCATCCAGACTTGATTTCAGTCCCATAATGCCAAGTTTGACAGCCATGCCATTATTCCGCTTTATTCTTTTCATGCACGCAAGCTCATAATCTTATGATGTTGTTCAATATCTATGATTCATGAAAACATAAAAAGTAGTCAGATTATTTATAGCGACCCGACCCAAATGGTCGAAGTCTCTGTGCTTAAGTGTCATCCCTGGATCGGTATGCTGACACACACAGTACTTGAGGATTTATAACAAATGTAAATCACATGTATAAAGTAACGTAAATACTATTACCTCAATAAATATAGAGGAAGTAACAACAAGGTTGTGGAGTGCCATCAACACCAACGACAAAGTTGAGTGTAGACATCGCAACCCTAACGTATCACTTACTCGTCAGATAATTTCTGCAACATGAGATGTTGCTGCCATGTAGGTTAGTACATTGAATGTACTGGCAAATTCACACCATAGAATAATGATGAACAATATCTATCACCACATGCATATTTGGCTGGTTGAGGCTGTAAGGTTTATTTTGCATAAAGTTAGTTTTTTCCTAAAACAAAGGAATAATTTTATTTACTACTCAGTTTAGTTAAGCAATGTTGAGAATGGCTCCTCCATCTCAAATCCCAAAGTTTACCATAGTCATTAATAACCCAACAAAATTAATTAAATAGATTGATGAGATCCATAAAATAAACCACTTCTAGATACTCAAAGATGTCCGTAACTAGGGACACAGCTACTCATGAGTAGTTTGTACACTCTGCAGAGATTTGTGCACTTTTCCCCACAAGACTCGATCGCCTCCATTTAATTTCTCGCACTACATTGTGTTTGAGAAACGAATGACCAAGACACGGTCTTCCAGAGGCATTCACTCTTTACCCCGGATGGATCGGTACACCTAAATTCCCCCTACATCCGCTAGTCCACCACTGAAAGAGCTCACACAACATACTCAACTATGCCAGAGCCCATAATGGCTTGTGGCTGCACATGGAAGTTTCTAGGCATGAATGATATATGATCCCTTTGAGCCTGGGTGGCATTCAATAACATAATCACACGGTAACCCCGGGATTTCCTAGGACAACACTGGTATATTCCTAGGTTTCCGGGCAAGCCACTGGTATATCCCTAGGGTGCCCCAACCAATCCACCCAGATGTGTATTAAAGTAGCCACCTTAAGTTTTTCTTAGATAATATTACTCTCGCAACTTTCATGAATCTCACATACCAATCCACGTCTACGCATGGCTAAGAAATAAGTAACAAAGTATATTCCCTTGGGTTGATCTCAAGTCATTGGGTTCCTACCTCATGAACTACTAAGCAATACCACATGTGATCAAGCCCTACTCATGCAATCTTTGGGGATAGAACTAATGCAATAAAAACTGGGTATTGGAAAGTATGATCAAAGTATGAACTTGCCTTGTACTGTTGATGTAGATTCTTCGCATTCATAACTCGTGATAGATCTACTCATTGATACGTCTCCAACGTATCTAATTTTCCAAACCCTTTTGCCCTTGTTTTGGACTCTAACTTGCATGATTTGAATGGAACTAACCCGGACTGACGTTGTTTTCAGCAGAATTGCCATGGTGTTGTTTTTGTGCAGAAATAAAAAGTTCTCGGAATGACCTGAAACTCCACGGAGAATTATTTTGGATAATATAAAAAATACCTGCAAGAAGATCCAGACCAAGGGGCCCACACCCTGTCCACGAGGGTGGGGGGCGCCCCCCCCTAGGGCGCGCCCACTGCCTCATGGGCACCCTGGTGCTCCACCGACGTATCCCCAGATCCTACATATTCACTTTCGGGGATAAAAAAACAGAGAGGAAGAATTATCGCATTTTACGAGACGGAGCCGCCGCCAAGCCCCAATCACTCTCGGGAGGGCTGATCTGGAGTCCGTTCGGGGCTCCGGAGAGTGGCGATCGTCGCCATCGTCATCATCAACCTTCCTCCATCACCAATTCCATGATGCTCACCGCCGTGCGTGAGTAATTCCATCATAGGCTTGTTGGACGGTGATGGGTTGGATGGGATCTATCATGTAATCGAGTTAGTTTTGTTAGGGTTTGATCCCTAGTATCCACTATGTTCTGAGATTGATGTTGCTATGACTTTGCTATGCTTAATGCTTGTCACTAGGACCCGAGTGCCATGATTTCAGATCTGAACCTATTATGTTTTCATGAATATATGTGTGTTCTTGATCCTATCTTGCAAGTCTATAGTCACCTACTATGTGTTATGATCCGACAACCCCGAAGTGACAATAATCGGGACCACTCCCGGTGATGACCATAGTTTGAGGAGTTCATGTATTCACTATGTGTTAATGCTTTGGTCGGGTACTCTATTAAAAGGAGGCCTTAATATCCCTTAGTTTCCAATAGGACCCCGCTGCCACGGGAGGGGAGGACAAAAGATGTCATGCAAGTTCTTTTCCATAAGCACGTATCACTATATTCAGAATACATGCCTACATTGCATTAATGAACTGGAGCTAGTTCTGCGTCACCCTAGGTTATAACTACTACATGATGAATCACATCCAACATAATTTCCCATCACCGATCCAATGCCTACGAGCTTTTCACATATTGCTTGTTGCTTATTTACTTTTCCGTTGCTACTATTACAAAAAGTACAAAAATACTATCGTTACTTTTATTGCCGCTACCGCCACTATCATATTACTTTGCTACTAAACTATCTTGCTGCAGATACTAAGTTTCCATGTGTGGTTGAATTGACAACTCAGCTGCTAATACTTAAGAGTATTCTTTGGCTCCCCTCGTGTCGAATCAATAAATTGGGTTGAATACTCTACCCTCGAAAGCTGTTGCGATCCCCTACACTTCTGCGTTATCAAGATTATTTTCTTGCGCCGTTGCCGGGGAGCATAGCTCTATTCTTTTAGTTACTTAGGATTTATATCTGTTGATCACTATGAATAATTTGAAGGACTCAAAAACCAATATCTTACCCTCAACTACGAGGGGAGGTAAGGAACTACCATCTAGCTCTGCACTTGATTTTCCTTCTGTTATGGGTAAATTTGCAACACCTACTCATGCTATTGAATCTGATATGTCATACGTTCTTGATGATGCCACTTCTGCTATGTATGATGAAACTACTTCTATGCTTGTGTGCCACTAGGTGAATTTCTAGATGAACAAATTGCTAGAGTTAGGGAGAATGCAAATATTGAAATTGATGATATTTATGAAAGTGATGATGAAGCTTCTCCCAATAGATATGAATTGCCTGTTGTTCCTGAGGGTTATGTTATGGATGAAGAAACTGCTAGAGACTTTCTTGCTTGCAATGATAGATATGATCTTAAGAAATTATTAGCTAAGCTGAAAGAAATGTCTTTGAATGCTAGAATGAAACATGACCCTGCTTTCGCTACTTCACCTATCTATGTTACTGATAAGGATTATGAATTCTCTGTTGATCCCGAGTTAATTACTTTGGTTGAATCTGATCCTTTCCATGGCTATGAATCTGAAACTGTTGTGGCACATCTTACTAAGTTGAATGATATAGCCACCCTATTTACCAACGATGAAAAGATTCGCTATTACTATATCCTTAATTTATTTCCTTTCTCGTTAAAGGGTGATGCTAAGACTTGGTTTAATTCTCTTGATCCTGGTTGTGTGCGTAGTCCCTAGGATATGATGTATTACTTCTCTGCTAAATATTTTCCTGCTCATAGGAAACAAGCTGCCTTACGGGAAATATATAACTTTGTGCAAATTGAAGAAGAGAGTCTCCGACAAGCTTGGGGAAGGCTTCTCCAATTACTTAATGCTTTGCTTGATCATCCTCTTAAGATGCATGATGTACTTGATGTCTTTTATAATGGACTAACCGATGCTTCCAGAGACCACCTGGATAGTTGTGTTGGTTGTGTTTTCAGGGAAAGAACAGTTGAACAAGCTGAATTACTATTGAATAATATGATGGCCAATGAAAATAATTGGACACTTCCAGAACCAGCCCCTAAGCCAACTCCGAAGAAAAGAGGTGTTCTATTCCTCAGTCCTGAAGATATGCAAGAGGCAAAGAAATCTATGAAAGAAAAAGGTGGTAAAGCTGAAGATGTTAATAATTTACCACCTATTGAAGAAATACATGGTCTTGATAACCCGACACAGGTAGTAAAGGTAAATTCTCTTTATAGATTTGATGAAGGTGATATTCCTCATTATAAGTCTGCTAGCCAATGCTTAGATGAGTTTGACAGTTTTATTGTGAAACAAGAAAACTTTAATGCTTATGTTGGTAGACAATTACAACACAATGCTTATATGATTGAACGCTTGAGTGATTATCTGTCTAGAGCTAAAGGTGAACTGAAACTCATTAGTAAACATGCTTCCATGGTCACCACACAAGTAGAACAAGTACTTAAGGCTCAAAATGATTTGCTCAATGAATTAAATAGTAAGAATAGTGACTATGCTGTTAGAGTTGCTACTAGATGTGGTAAAATGACTCAGGAACCTCTGTATCCTGAAGGCCACCCTAAGAGAATTGAGCAAGATTCCCAGAGAGCTAATTTAGATTCACCTAGTTCTTATAAGAAGAAGAAAAAGAAAAATGATAGGACTTTGCATACTTCTAGTGAACCTGTAGCTGACATACCTGAGAATCCCAATGATATACCTGTTTCTGATGCTGAGACACAGTCTGGTAATGAACATGAACCTAATGATAATATTAATGATGATGTTCATGATGATGATGCTCAACCTAGCAATGATAATGATGTAGAGATTGAACCTGCTGTTGATCTTGATAACCCACAATCAAAGAATCAACATTATGATAAGAGAGACTTTGTTGCTAGGAAGCACAGTAGGGAAAGAGAACCATGGGTTCAGAAACCCATGCCTTTTCCTCCTAAACCATCCAAGAAAAAGGATGATGAGGATTTTGAGCGCTTTGCTGAAATGATTAGACCTATCTTTTTGTGTATGTGTTTAACTGATGTGCTTAAAACAAATCCTTATGCTAAATATATGAAAGATATTATTACCAACAAAAGGAGGATACCTGAAGTAGAAATTTCCAACATGCTTGCCAATTACACTTTCAAAGGTGGAATACCTAAGAAATTAGGAGATCCAGGAGTACCTACTATACCTTGCTCCATTAAGAAAAACTATGTTAAAACTGCTTTATGTGATCTTGGAGCCGGTGTTAGTGTTATGCCTCTCTCTCTTTATATCATAGACTTGACTTTAGTAAGTTGACACCTACTGAAATATCTTTGCAAATGGCTGATAAATCAACTGATATACATGTCGGTATTTGTGAGGATGTGCCTGTTGTAGTTGCAAATGTTACTATTCTAACGGACTTTATTATACTTGATATTCCCGAGGATGATAGTATGTCTATTATCCTTGGTAGACCTTTTTGAATATTGCAGGGGCTGTTATTGATTGCAACAAAGGCAATGTCACTTTTCATGTCAATGGTAATGAGCATACGGTACACTGTCCGAGGAAACAACCTCGGGTCCACAGTATCAATTATATTGGAAAAAATTCAACTATCACTATTGGAGGTTTTGAATTTCCTCTTCCTACTGTCAAGAAGACATATGACATTCTTATTGTTGGGGACATACATATCCCCATTGATCTAACCTAGTGTTATTCGAAAATTCTCCGGTTTCATGTTATCCGGAAAGAGTTTATTAACAAGACCTGATCAACCTTGTTAATGGATTCCTTTTGATGAGCATGGGATAGGTGAATCTAGATAGCACAACCTTCTGTATTCCCCTTTTACTTTCTGTTAATTAGGATAAATAAAGCAAAAATAGTATTCTCTGTCTGTTTCCAGACTTATCCGTGCAATAAAATATCACCCCGAAAATAAAAGTTCTCCAAATGCCATGAAAATGAAATATGATTTTTTTTCTAGATTATTTGAGAAAATATGGCACATAACACACAGCGAGGGGAGCCAGCACCTGGCCACGATGGTCCAGGGCGCCCCCCCTGCTAGGGCGCGCCCCTGCCTCATGGTCCCCACGTGCCCCCTCCACTTATTCCTGCACCCACACTCTTCTTTTTCCTCCCAAAAAAATCACCAACCAGCCCAAACCCGAGTTCTAGCTCATCTTGCTGCCATTTTCGATCTCCTTGCTCAAAGCACCATTCACCAAACTGTTTGGGTAGATTGTTCCTTGGTATGTGACTCCTCCATTGGCCCAAATAGTTTTTGTTCTAGTGTTTTATTTATTGCAAATTTTTGCTGCTGTGGTGACCTTGTTCTTGAGCTTGCATATCAAATTTTCTTGGTCCCAAGTAGTTCTAATGCATGATATAGCCTCTAGGCACTGATAGGAGTTGTTGCTATCAATCTTGTTGAGTTTGGTTAACTTTTATTTTGAGTTACTAAATTTTTTAGAAAATTTCAGAAAATGAAAATGATAAAGAGATTGTTGAGGGGCTCCTCCAGCAAGAGCTCGGAGGAGAAGAAGGAAGAAGAGAATAAGAAGCCCGAATATAATATCCCACGCATGGTGGAAGTTCGGCCATGTGAATGACCTTGTAATGATTTCATGATGTCTGTCGGGATTTACGAAGACTTTTATAGGTTGGCAAATAATGCAGGCCTCACCGACTTCCTCCACGACCAGCGTGAGCAGTATCTCTTACGCACCAATATTTTCATGCAAATTTTGCATTTTCATGCTAAGAAAACACCACCTACGGTGGAGTTTCGTTTATATGATGTGGTTAAGGAGATATGACTTCTAGAATTTTGTGAAATATGCAAGGTACCCTTTGGAGGTAGACTTGATGAACCACGTCGTGAAGACGTTGAAGGGTTTATTAACATGATAGTTGTAGGGGAAACTAGACAAGTCTGAGGGGCAAGAATCACTAGTATACACTTCCCTATTCTGCACTACTTTGCTTTATTTGCTAGTAGAAGTTTAATTGGTCGCGGGAACAGTGGGAATCTTAGTGCCCCTGATATTGTCATCTTACGCCATGCTTTGTTTCAAGACACAACTTTTAGCTTGGGCACCGTCGTTGCTAAACGACTGAGTTTGAACCACTCAAAGGGGCCCGTCTTTGGAGGCATCTTTGCTTCTCGCCTTGCTGAACATTTTAGAATACCTATTAGGCATCATGAGAAGGAAGAAAAATTGCTTGCCCCTGTTTATCTAGACTACAAGAGCATGGTATCTCATGATTTTATTGTTAAAGACAAGAATAGGTTGCTTAATTATAAATTAAGGTTTGATGAAATATATTGTGAAATTGTTAGCTTGCCTACACCATCTTTGTTTGATCTGTCCACAGGCATATACCTCATTACATTAGATGCCTTCTACAAGTACCAAGGCCAGGCACAAGCTTCATAGCCTAAGCCAGAGCCACCACTTGATCCTTACCGTCAGTCTATTTACGGGTGGGAGCTAGATGAGCTCGCCAACCAGTGGCACCTAGAGGATACATCTCAGTACACCGGAGGGAGTAGCTTCGATCCCTGGCCATAGACCAACTCAGGCCAAAAGCCTAAGCTTGGGGGAGTACGTGTTTCTCACCGACTTTACATTCATGTTCACACTTATTCTAGTTGTCGGTGCTCACACTCTTTCACTATACCATCCATGTTTAGTTTTAGTTCTTTTTCTTAGTCTTTTTCTCGTGTGCTAGAAAAAACCTTAAGAAAAACAAAAATATATATTAGTTGTAGCTTCTAGCTAGTTTACTTTTCTTGTAGTAGTAAGTAAAAGAAAACACAAAAAGATTTACCGTTCTTCTTTTGCTTGTTGGGAGCTTTCCCGTGTAAATAGTTTCTTTTCTTTTCTTTAGGGGTTAAGAGTAGAAGACCATGAATGAAAATGCTCAGTGGCTCTCATATGCTTTATTGTTGATTTAACCTTGAGCCATATTACCTTGTCTTCTCTCTTGTATTAAATGCATGCAGATTCCAGCTTAGTCCAATGCACGTGCACTATTATTATTTTCCACGCCGTTCGGTCGTGCGAGTGAAAGGCAATAAGGATGATATATGATGAACTAATTGAGATGCGAAAAGCTGGTATGAACTCAACCTCTCTTGTTTTTGTAAATATGATAGTTCATCGTTCCTAATTCAGCTTGTTATGAATGAAACATGCTTGCAATGACAATTAGAGATCATAGCTGCTTATGCCATGCTTAATTAGCTGTGAGTTTATAATGGTTTATCTGGCGTGCCAACATGATATTAAAATGGTTGTGATGTGGTATGATGGGGTGGTATCCTCCTTTGAACGATTCAAGTGATCTGACTTGGCACATGTTCACGCATGTAGTTGAAACAAAACAACATAGCCTCCACGATATTTATGTTCATGGTGATTTTTATCCTACTCATGCTAGCATTCATTGTTGATTAATTTTAATGCATGTTCATGACCGTTGTTGCTCTCTAGCTGGTCGCTTCCCAGTCTCTTTGTAGCCTTCACCTGTACTAAGCGGGAATACTGCTTGTGCATCCACTTCCATAAACTCCAAAGTTATTCCACATGAGTCCACTATACCTTCCTATATGCGGTATTTACCTGCCGTTCCAAATAAATTTGTATGTGCCAAACTCTAAACCTTCAAATGAAATTATGTTTTGTATGCTCGAACAGCTCATGTATCAACTAGGGATGTCTATATCTTCCATGCTAGGTGGGTTATTCTCACGATGAGTGGACTCCGCTCATCATTCATGAGAAAATGGATGGTAATCGGGATGCCCAGTCCCATGCTCAAAATCATAATAATTAAACAAAACTCCCCCAGGGCTGTTGCTTGTTTGGACGGTACCCCGTGGATTCGGATGGTCGTGGAGTGTGCTTGTTGGTGGTTGGGGGAGTATAAACTTTACCATTCTATTTGGGAACCGCCTATAATGTGCGGAGCATGGGAGATATCGAGATTCTTGGTTGTTATGTTGACAATGAAAGTATACCGCTCAAAATGTTATTCATCTCTATTTAAAAATCGAGCGCTGGCACCTCTACAAATCCCTGCTTCCCTCTGCGAAGGGCCTATCTATTTACTTTTATGCAGAGTCATCATCCTCTTATCAAAGAGCACTAGTAGGAGAGCACCTCTGTCATTTGCATGTATTACTATTAATTTGCATTGGGTATGATCATGACTGAATCTCTTTTACCATGAATTACAATGTCTAGTCAGTCCTTGATCTTTAAAGGAGCTCTGCATTTATGTTTTGCGGTCTCAGAAAGGGCTAGCGAGATACCATCTTGTTATATCATATCATGATTGTTTTGAGAAAGTGTTGTCATCCGAGGTTTATTATTATTGCTCGCTAGTTGATTATGCCATTGATGTGAGTAGTCTTGAGACCTGAAAGTTGTTGTGAATGTGGTTATTTCATGATCTTGTTGAAAACTTGAATGCTGGCTCACATATTTAGAACAGCAAGAGCAAACAGAGTTTGTCAAAGTTTTTCTTTATCACTTTCAGTTTATCAACTGAATTGCTTGAGGACAAGCAAAGGTTTAAGCTTGGGGGAGTTGATACGTCTCCAATGTATCTACTTTTCCAAACCCTTTTGCCCTTGTTTTGGACTCTAACTTGCATGATTTGAATGGAACTAACCCGGACTGACGCTGTTCTCAGCAGAATTGCCATGGTGTTGTTTTTGTGCGGAAATAAAAAGTTCACGGAATGACCTGAAACTCCACGGAGAATTATTTTGGAAAATATAAAAAATACCTGCAAGAAGATACACACCAGGGGGCCCACACCCTGTCCACGAGGGTGGGGGGCGCCCCCCCTAGGGCGCGCCCCCTGCCTCGTGGGCCCCCCTGGTGCTCCATCGACATATCCCCATATCCTATTTATTCACTTTCGGGGAGAAAAAAATCAGAGAGGAAGAATTATCGCGTTTTACGAGATGGAGCCGCCGCCAAGCCCTAATCTCTCTCAGGAGGGCTGATCTGGAGTCCGTTCGGGGCTCCAGAGAGTGGAGATCGTCGCCATCGCCATCATCAACCTTCCTCCATCACCAATTCCATGATGCTCACCGCCGGGCATGAGTAATTCCATCGTAGGCTTGCTGGACGGTGATGGGTTGGATGGGATCTATCATCTAATCGAGTTAGTTTTGTTAGGGTTTTATCCCTAGTATCCACTATGTTCTGAGATTGATGTTGCTATGAATTTGATAAGCTTAATGCTTGTCACTAGGGCCTGAGTGCCATGATTTCAGACCTGAACCTATTATGTTTTCATGAATATATGTGTGTTCTTGATCCTATCTTGCAAGTCTATAGTCACCTACTATGTGTTATGATCCGGCAACACCGAAGTGACAATAATCGGGACCACTCCCGGTGATGACCATAGTTTGAGGAGTTCATGTATTCACTATGTGTTAATGCTTTGGTCCGGTACTCTATTAAAAGGAGGCCTTAATATCCATTAGTTTCTAATAGGACCCCGCTGCCATGGGAGGGTAGGACAAAAGATGTCATGCAAGTTTTTTTTCCATAAGCACATATGACTATATTCGGAATACATGCCTACATTGCATTGATGAACTGGAGCTAGTTCTGTGTCACCCTAGGTTATAACTTATACATGATGAATCGCATCCGACATAATTTCCCATCACCGATCTAATGCCTACGAGCTTTTCACATATTGCTTGTTGCTTATTTACTTTTTCGTTGCTACTATTACAAAAACTACAAAAATTCTATCGTTACTTTTATTGCCGCTACCGCCACTATCATATTACTTTGCTACTAAATTATCTTGCTGCAGATACTAAGTTTCCAGGTGTGGTTGAATTGACAACTCAGCTGCTAATACTTAAGAGTATTCTTTGGCCCTCCTTGTGTCGAATCAATAAATTGGGTTGAATACTCTACCCTCGAAAACTGTTGCGATCCCCTACACTTGTGGGTTATCACTCGTCACACTCCGATCAATCTAACGTAAGCAAGCAATAGTAACCACACATAAGCAATCATGAAAAAGAATCAAAAAACAGAACTTCGAAAACTTCAAAAACGAGCAAACAACTTTTGCTACAGAAAATAATTTCTAACAGTATCAAAATTATGTGAATTTGGCCTTATCAGAAATTTTAGGTCAAGAGCTTGGATTTGCAAAAAGAATCAACTCAAACGGAGTTACGAAACTCAAGTTATGACAAAAAAAAGTTTGAATATGAATTTAAACAAATTTCGAAATTTGAAAGTTGCAAAAAGTGTATTTGATAGATTCACTGGATATGTGGGATCAAGACGAAAATCTAGGCACTGGTTTCATCTAATTTGAATGGACGAGTAAAAAGTTATGGCTATTTGAAAAATCAGGGCCAAGCTGTTTTACGGAAGAAAAATAGCTACGTCTATGAGAATTCTATGTGTAATATATAAATATAGAGACTAATAGATAATTTAATTATTCTACTGTACTAGTCTATAAATAATAAACTATGAGAGTATATAAAAAACGAATAAAGATACCTTTATAAGGTAGAGAAAAGACGATTTCGAAAAGAGGAGACGACTTCCAGAATTTTCACCGTAGAGGAGAAAAATATATTTTTCTTTAGTGAATCTAGTCAAATCAAAATATTGGTTTAATCCGAATAGGATGATTTTTGGAAGCTCAATGAATCTATATTTGTAGGTGGAAAAGAAGTTTAGAGGTCTATAGCTAAGCAATGTAGGACTAAACATATACGAAAAGAGGGGAAAGAAAAAGAAAGGACCTGAAGTGTTCGGCCGGCCCGCGCGTGCCCGCATTTTCTTTTTTGCTAGAAAGAATGAAACAAAGTACGAAAACTAAAAAAAATAGCTAACTGGCCCTGGCCCATGTAGAAAAAAAATGGGGCGCCGCTGCAACTATGCTGCGCATGCGTGCGATAGTTGGTTAAGAGCGCACGTGCAGTTTTTTTAAATAAAACATAAAAGAAAAACAGAAAAAATAAAACAAAACTATATACATGCATATTATATATCAAAATTTTCAGGAAAAATATTTCCTACAACATGCACATTTTTATAGAGTCAAATAAAATACACAAAAATTACATAAAGCAAAGAGTGCTTCTGGTTTATTTAAAATTCAAAATAAAATATTTTAAAATATCAATATTACTTCAAACTCATTTTTATCCAATTTTCCATTGTAGGGAATCATTTTACCCTATTTTCCATATACTTTATTTTTGGAGAAAAATAATTTGAATAAAACCAAATACCTCAAACTTGAAAATAAAATTCAAACATCCTTCAAAGGAACTTCCAACTCATATTTCTTATAATTTGAAGAAGTCATTTTATCTTCTCTCGGGAAAAACCTTCCTCCATCACCAATTCCGTGATGCTCACCGCCGGGCATGAGTAATTCCATCGTAGGCTTGCTGGACGGTGATGGGTTGGATGGGATCTATCATCTAATCGAGTTAGTTTTGTTAGGGTTTTATCCCTAGTATCCACTATGTTCTGAGATTGATGTTGCTATGAATTTGATAAGCTTAATGCTTGTCACTAGGGCCTGAGTGCCATGATTTCAGACCTGAACCTATTATGTTTTCATGAATATATGTGTGTTCTTGATCCTATCTTGCAAGTCTACAGTCACCTACTATGTGTTATGATCCGGCAACCCCGAAGTGACAATAATCGGGACCACTCCCGGTGATGACCATAGTTTGAGGAGTTCATGTATTCACTATGTGTTAATGCTTTGGTCCGGTACTCTATTAAAAGGAGGCCTTAATATCCATTAGTTTCTAATAGGACCCTGCTGCCACGGGAGGGTAGGACAAAAGATGTCATGCAAGTTTTTTTTCCATAAGCACATATGACTATATTTGGAATACATGCCTACATTGCATTGATGAACTGGAGCTAGTTCTGTGTCACCCTAGGTTATAACTTATACATGATGAATCGCATCCGACATAATTTCCCATCACCGATCTAATGCCTACGAGCTTTTCACATATTGCTTGTTGCTTATTTACTTTTTCGTTGCTACTATTACAAAAACTACAAAAATACTATCGTTACTTTTATTGCCGCTACCGCCACTATCATATTACTTTGCTACTAAACTATCTTGCTGCAAATACTAAGTTTCCAGGTGTGGTTGAATTGACAACTCAGCTGCTAATACTTAAGAGTATTCTTTGGCCCCCCTTGTGTCGAATCAATAAATTGGGTTGAATACTCTACCCTCGAAAACTGTTGCGATCCGTACACTTGTGAGTTATCACTCGTCACACTCCGATCAATCTAACGTAAGCAAGCAATAGTAACCACACATAAGCAATGATGAAAAAGAATCAAAAAACAGAACTCCGAAAACTTCAAAAACGAGCAAACAACTTTTGCTACAGAAAATAATTTCTAATAGTACCAAAATTAAGTGAATTTGGCCTTATCAGAAATTTTAGGTCAAGAGCTTGGATTTGCAAAAAGAATCAACTCAAACGGAGTTACGAAACTCAAGTTATGACAAAAAAAGTTTGAATATGAATTTGAACAAATTTCGAAATTTGAAAGTTGCAAAAAGTGTATTTGATAGATTCACTGGATATGTGGGATCAAGACGAAAATCTAGGCACTGGTTTCATCTAATTTGAATGGACGAGTAAAAAGTTATGGCTATTTGAAAAATCAGGGCCAAGCTGTTTTACGGAAGAAAAATAGCTACGTCTATGAGAATTCTATGTGTAATATATAAATATAGAGACTAATAGATAATTTAATTATTCTACCGTACTAGTCTATAAATAATAAACTATGAGAGTATATAAAAAAACGAATAAGGATACCTTTATAAGGTAGAGAAAAGACGATTTCGAAAAGAGGTGACGACTTCCAGAATTTTCACCGTAGAGGAGAAAAATATATTTTTCTTTAGTGAATCTAGTCAAATCAAAATATTGGTTTAATCCGAATAGGATGATTTTTGGAAGCTCAATGAATCTATATTTGTAGGTGGAAAAGAAATTTAGAGGTCTATAGCTAAGCAATGTAGGACTAAACATATACGAAAAAAGGGGAAAGAAAAAGAAAGGGCCTGAAGTGTTCGGCTGGCCCGCGCTTGCCCGCATTTTCTTTTTTGCTAGAAAGAATGAAACAAAGTACGAAAAGTAAAAAAAAATAGCTAACTGGCCCTGGCCCGTGTAGAAAAAAAATGGGGCGCCGCTGCAACTATGCTGCGCATGCGTGCGATAGTTGGTTAAGAGCGCATGTGTAGTTTTTTTAAATAAAACATAAAAGAAAAACAGAAAAAAAATAAAACAAAACTATATACATGCATATTATATATCAAAATTTTCAGGAAAAATATTTCCTACAACATGAACATTTTTATAGAGTCAAATAAAATACACAAAAATTACATAAAGCAAAGAGTGCTTCTGGTTTATTTAAAATTCAAAATAAAATATTTTAAAATATCAATATTACTTCAAACTCATTTTTATCCAATTTTCCATTGTAGGGAATCATTTTACCCTATTTTCCATATACTTTATTTTTGGAGAAAAATAATTTGAATAAAACCAAATACCTCAAACTTGAAAATAAAATTCAAACATACTTCAAAGGAACTTCCAACTCTTATTTCTTATAATTTGAAGAAGTCATTTTATCTTCTCTCGGGAAAATCATTGAGTTGTATAAAGTTTCCGAATTTAAAATATTTCCAAAATGGAATTCAAATCTTTTCAAAACCCTTTTCATTAATTTAAATGGAAGAAGTCATATCATCTTAACTCTAGGGTTTTGTGTTGAAATGAATTTGAGTTCATGGAGATCATAAATGCAAAGTGAAAGTTTGGGAAAGTCATATCATTCCCTCCCATTTAACTTCCAAAATTTCAAATTTCACTCAATTTCACACAAGCACATCACACAAGCAATCAAAATTATCTATTTATTATAACATTCCAAAATTTAGAATTCTGGGATGTTACAAACCTAACACGCTTAAAAAGAATCTCGTCCTCGAGATTCGAAGAGGCTAGCAAGAAATAGGTTGGGGTTCGGGGTCGGGGTCTCCTAACACATCCATTGATCGGTGTGGTCTAGTGTGCTACCACACTTAAAAGCATAATTAAGGTCCCATCAAAACTCAAGTACTCCATCCTTAGTTAACAGTGTCGATCTTCTCAGATCTCCCGGATACTTCACTCTCTAGGCTCTTCCGATAGTGCATAACCTTGGCCCTCAATTCTCATGTCCTTTCATTTTGGTATGGTTTTTCGAAGACTGGCTCCTCTTAGCTAACCTGTCTGGCGCCAATACTAAACAACTATCGATATCTCTTGGTGGTCATGAAACAATTTAACGGGGTCCCTGCAGAAAACGGTTTTGGGCTTCATTCTCATCGTATGAACCTACGATTGGCACAACTACCTTGTATAAGGGAAAAACTTTTAATACCAATCTAAGGTTTAAACAAGGTTTTGACATCGTCGTCTCTCTACTATGGGTAAGTCACTCAGATTTACCATCCCATATAACAGAGGCGAATAATAAGAGTAAGTCGGCATGGTGATCAATCCATTCCGCACCCAAATCATTACCTTGTATATGGTTTAGTGAATCTCGCATTCTAACACTCGGTCATCCTCACAAGCATTGCAAAATTTCTGTTATCAAGGAACTGGGTTCGGATAAGTCCATGAATTCTGCAAGCCGTACAAAATAGATATCGTTCTTCACAACTCTCGGTTTTGCGTGTCCTCCTAAGAAACGTATGCTGATCAAAATCGTAGCTCCTTCCAGGGGTTTTCCTTTAGCAAGAGTGTGCTTGCTTCTTGACAGGTCCTGGGGCCTGTGGGTTATGGCTCGTCTCATCCCTAGTAACACTCGGTCTCCTCATCGGGTTGCAACTAATCATTATTCCAACATCCAGCTTCCTAGCATTCCTAAATCCGTCTAATTGTAAAGTATCCCCTTCCTTCTGTTGGTACAAACTAAGATGTAATTACTCATACTCATCATTGAGTGGTCCATTCAAAGGTCTGACGTAACTAACTCTTTGTTGGGGAACGTAGCAGAATTCAAAAAAATTCCTACGCTTCACCAAGATCAATCTAAGGAGTCATCTAGCAACGAGCATACTGGAGTGCATCTACATACCCTTTTGTAGATCGCGTGCGGAAGCGTTCGAAGGAACGTGGATGAAGTAGTCGTACTCTTCGCGTTCTTCGTCACCGATGATCCTAGCGCCGAACGGACGGCACCTCCGCGTTCAACACACGTACGGTACAGCAACGTCTCCTCCTTCTTGATCCATCAAGGGCGGAGGAGAGGTCGTCGGAGATCTAGCAGCACGACGGCGTGGTGGTGGATGCAACAGGAAAAACTGCAGGGCTTCGCCGGCGCCCTGTGGAGGAGTAGGAAGTGTGACAGGAGGGGGGAGAGGCACCAGAGGCTTGGGGTGCGGTTGCCCTCTCCCCCCCACTATATATAGGGGCCAAGGGGGGCGCCGGCCCTGGGAGATCAGATCTCCAGGGTGGGGCGGCGGCCAAGGGGGGAAACTTGCCCCCCAAGGCATAGGGGGCGCCCCCTCCCCCTAGGGTTTCAACCCTAGGTGCATGGAGGGGGGCCCATATGGGTGCGCCAGCCCACCAGGGGCTGGCCCCCTTCCCCTTGCGGCCTAGGGGACCCACCGGGATGGGTGGTCCCACCCGGTGGACCCCCGGGACCCCTCCGGTGGTCCTGGGACACTCCCGGTGGCCCCCGGAGTTCACCCGATGGCCGAAACTGGACTTCCTATATATCATTCTTTACCTTCGGACCATTCCGGAACTCCTCGTGACGTCCGGTATCTCATCCGGGACTCCGAACAACATTCGGGTTTCCATGTGCATGTATCTCTACAACCCTAGCGTCACCGAACCTTAAGTGTGTAGACCCTACGGGTTCGGGAGACACGTAGACATGACCGAGACGACTCTCCGGTCAATAACCAACAGCGGGATCTGGATACCCATGTTGGTTCCCACGTGTTCCTCGATGATATCATCGGATGAACCACTGTGTCAAGGATTCACTCAATCCCGTATGTTATTCCCTTTGTCCATCGGTACGGTACTTGCCCGAGATTCGATCGTCGATATGCCCGATACCTTGTTCAATCTCGTCATGGCAAGTCTCTTTACTCGTTCCGTAATCCATCATCCCGTGACTAACTCCTTAGTCACCTTGAGCTCATTATGATGATGTCTTACCGAGAGGGCCCAGAGGTACCTCTCCGTCATACGGAGTGACAACATCCCAGTCTCGGTTCGTACCAACTCAACAGACACTTTCGGAGATACCCGTTGCGTACCTTTATAGCCACCCAGTTATGTTGTGACGTTTGGCACACCCAAAGTATTCCTACGGCATCTGGGAGTTGCACAACCTCATGGTCTAAGGAATAAATACTTGACACCGAAAAGCTTATGCATTACGAACTGTACAATCTCGTGCTAGGCTCAGGATTGGGTCTTGTCCATCACATCATTCTCCTAATGATGTGATCCCGTTATTACTGACATCCTATGTCCATGGTCAGGAAACCGTGACCATCTGTTGATCAACGAGCTGGTAACTAGAGGCTTACCAGGGACACATTGTGGTGTATATATTCACACATGTATCACTGTTTCTGTACAATACAATTCAAGCATGAATAACAGACAATTATCATGAAAGGAAATATAATAATAATACTTTTATTATTGCCTCTAGGGCATATTTCCAACAGTCTCCCACTTGCACTAGAGTTAATAATCTAGTTACATTGTGATGAATCGAACACCCATAGAGTTCTGGTGTTGATCATGTTTTGCCCGTGGAAGAGGTTTAGTCAATGGGTCTGCAACATTCAGATCCGTATGCACTTTACAAATATCTATGTCTCCATCTTGAACATAATTCCGGATGGAGTTGAAACGGCGCTTGATGTGCTTGGTCTTCTTGTGAAACCTGGGCTTTTTGGTAATGGCAATAGCCCCAGTCTTGTCACAGAAGAGAGTCATCGGGCTTGACGCGCTTGGAATGACTCCTAGGTCGGTGATGAACTCCTTCATCCAGACTCCTTCCTGCGCTGCTTCGCAAGCAGCTATGTACTCCGCTTCACATGTAGAATGCGCCACGACGCTCTGCTTGCAACTGCACCAGCTGACTGCTCCACCATTCAAAATATACACGTATCCGGTTTGTGACTTCGAGTCATCCAGATCTGTGTCGAAGCTAGCATCGACGTAACCCTTTACGACGAGCTCTTCGTCACCTCCATAAACGAGAAACATATCCTTAGTCCTCTTCAGGTACTTTAGGATGTTCTTGACCGCTGTCCAGTGTTCCATACCGGGATCACTTTGGTACCTCCCTACCAAACTTATGGCAAGGTTCACATCAGGTCTGGTACACAGCATGGCATACATGATAGAACCTATGGCTGAGGCATAGGGAATGACACTCATCTTTTCTCTATCTTCTGTCGTGGTCGGGGACTGAGCCTTGCTCAATCTCATACCTTGCAAAACAGGCAAGAACCCCTTCTTGGACTGATCCATATTGAACTTCTTCAATATCTTGTCAAGGTATGTACTTTGTGAAAGACCAATGAGGCGTCTCGATCTATCTCTATAGATTTTGATGCCTAATATGTAAGCAGCTTCTCCAAGGTCCTTCATTGAAAAACTCTTATTCAAGTAGGCCTTTACATTTTCCAAGAATTCTATATCATTTCCCATCAGCAATATGTCATCTACATATAATATGAGAAATGCTACAAAGCTCCCACTCACTTTCTTGTAGATACAGGCTTCTCCATAAGTCTATATAAAGCCAAACGCTTTGATCACATCATTAAAGCGAATATTCCAACTCCGAGATGCTTGCACCAGCCCGTAGATCGAGCGTTGGAGCTTGCATACCTTGTTAGCATTTTCTGGATCGACAAAACCTTCCGGCTGCATCATATACAACTCTTCCTTGAGGAAGCCATTAAGGAATGCCGTTTTGACATCCATTTGCCATATCTCATAATCATAGAATGCGGCAATTGCTAACATGATTCTGACTGACTTCAGCATCGCTACGGGAGAGAAAGTCTCGTCGTAGTCAATCCCTTGAACTTGTCGATAACACTTAGCGACAAGCCGAGCCTTATAGATGGTCACATTACCATCCGCGTCTGTCTTCTTCTTAAATATCCATTTATTTTCTATGGCGTGCCTATCATCAGGCAAGTCCACCAAATTCCATACTTTGTTTTCATACATGGATTCTATCTCGGATTTCATGGCTCCAAGCCATTTATTGGAATCCGGGCCCGCCATCGCTTCTTCATAGTTCGAAGGTTCACCGTTGTCTAACAACATGATTTCCATGACAGGGTTTCCGTACCACTCTGGTGCGGAACATGCCCTTGTGGACCTTCGAAGTTCAGTAGTAACTTGATCTGTTTCTTTAGGATCATCATCATTAACTTCCTCCCTTGTCGGTGCAGGCACCTCAGGAACAATTTCCTGCGCTGCGCTACTTTCCGGTTCGGGAGGGGTGACTGTCACCTCATCAAGTTCTACTTTCCTCCCACTCACTTCTTTCGAAAGAAACTCTTTCTCCAGAAAGGATCCATTCTTGGCAACAAAGACCTTGCCTTCGGATCTGTGGTAGAAGATGTACCCAATCGTTTCCTTTGGGTATCCTATGAAGACGCATTTTTCCGATTTGGGTTCGAGCTTCTCAGGTTGAAGTTTCTTGACATAAGCATCGCAACCCCAAACTTTTAGAAACGACAACTTAGGTTTCTTGCCAAACCAAAGTTCATATGGTGTCGTCTCAACGGATTTCGACGGAGCCCTATTTAAAGTGAATGCGGCAGTCTCTAAAGCATAACCCCAAAAAGATAGCGGTAAGTCGGTGAGAGACATCATAGATCGCACCATGTCCAACAGAGTACGATTTCGACGTTCGGACACACCGTTACGCTGAGGTGTTCCGGGCGGTGTCAATTGTGAAACAATTCCACAGTTCCTAAGGTGTGTGCCAAATTCATGACTTAAATATTCACCCCCACGATCCGATCGCAAGAACTTTATTTTTCTGTCACGTTGATTCCCAACCTCATTCTGAAATTCCTTGAACTTTTCAAAGGTCTCAGACTTGTGCTTCATCAAGTAGACATACCCATATCTACTCAAGTCATCTGTAAGGGTGAGAACATAACGATAGCCTCCGCGAGCCTCAACACTCATTGGACCGCACACATCGGTATGTATGATTTCCAATAAGTTGGTTGCTCACTCCATTGTTCCGGAGAACGGAGTCTTGGTCATCTTGCCCAAAAGGCATGGTTCGCACGTGTCAAATGATTCACAATCAAGAGACTCCAGAAGTCCATCAACATGAAGCTTCTTCATACGTTTGACACCAATATGACCAAGGCGGCAATGCCACAAGTATGTGGGACTATCATTATCAACTTTACATCTCTTGGCATTCACACTATGAATATGTGTATCATCACGATCGAGATTCATCAAAAATAAACCATTGACCAGCGGGGCATGACCATAAAACATATCTCTCAAATAAATAGAACAACCATTATTCTCAGATTTAAATGAGTAACCATCTCGCATAAGACGAGATCCAGATACAATGTTCATGCTCAAAGCTGGTACTAAATAATAATTATTAAGGTTTAAAACTAATCCCGAGGGTAGATGTAGAGGCAGTGTGCCGACGGCGATCGCATCGACCTTGGAACCATTCCCGACGCGCATCATCACCTCGTCCTTCGCCAGTTTCCGCTTATTCCGCAACTCCTGCTTAGAGTTACAAATATGAGCAACTGCACCGGTATCAAATACCCAGGAGCTACTACGAGCGCTGGTAAGGTACACATCAATAACATGTATATCACATATACCTTTGATGTTGTCGGCCTTCTTGTCCGCTAAGTACTTGGGGCAGTTCCGCTTCCAGTGACCCGTTCCCTTGCAATAAAAGCACTCTGTCTCAGGCTTGGGTCCAAACTTTGGCTTTTTCCCGGCAACTGGCTTACCGGGCGCGGCAATTCCCTTGCCGTCCTTCTTGAAGTTCTTCTTACCCTTGCCCTTCTTGAACTTAGTGGTTTTATTGACCATCAACACTTGATGCTCTTTCTTGATCTCCACCTCCGCTGATTTCAGCATTGAATACACCTCGGGAATGGACTTCTCCATCCCCTGCATATTGAAGTTCAACACGAAGCTCTTGTAGCTTGGTGGGAGCGACTGGAGGATTCTGTCAACGACCGCTTCGTCTGGGAGATTCATTCCCAACTGAGACAAGCAGTTGTGCAACCCAGAAATCTTGAGGATGTGCTCACTGACAGAACTGTTTTCCTCCATATTAAGGCCGTAGAATGCGTTGGAGACATCATATCTCTCAACTCGGGCATGAGCCTGGAAAACCATTTTCAGCTCTTGGAACATCTCATATGCCCCGTGGTGCTCAAAACGCTTTTGGAGCCCCGATTCTAAGCTGTAGAGCATGCCGCACTGAACCAGGGAGTAATCATCACAACGCGACTGCCAAGCGTTCATAACATCTTGGTTTGCCGGGGCGGGAGCGTCACCTAGCGGTGCTTCTAGGACATAAGTTTTCTTGGCAGCTATGAGGATGATCCTTAGGTTACGGACCCAGTCCGTATAGTTGCTACCATCGTCTTTCAGCTTGGATTTCTCTAGGAACGCGTTGAAGTTGAGGGTGACATGAGCGTGGGCCATTTGATCTACAAGACATATTGTAAAGAATTTAGACTAAGTTCATGATAATTAAGTTTATCTTAATCAAATTTTAATGAACTCCCACTCAGATTGACATCTCTCCAGTCATCTAAGTGATACATGATCCGAATCGACTAGCCCGTGTCCGATCATCACGTGAGACGGACTAGTTATCAACGGTGAACATCTTCATGTTGATCGTATCTTCTATACGACTCATGTTCGACCTTTCGGTCTTCCGTGTTCCGAGGCCATGTCTGTACATGCTAGGCTCGTCAAGTGAACCCTAAGTGTATTGCGTGTGTAAATCTGGCTTACACCCATTGTATGCGAACATTAGATCCTATCACACCCGATCATCACGTGGTGCTTCGGAACAACGAACCTTAGCAATGGTGCACAGTTAGGGGGAACACAATTCTTGAAATTTTTAGTGAGAGATCATCTTATTTACTACCGTCATTCTAAGTAAACAAGATGCATAAACATGATAAACATCACATGCAATCAATTAAAGTGACATGATATGGCCAATATCATCTTGCTCCTTCGATCTCCATCTTCGGGGCACCATGATCATCTTTGTCACCGGCTCGACACCATGATCTCCATCATCGTGTCTTCATGAAGTCGTCACACCAACTATTACTTCTACTACTATGGCTAACGTTTAGCAATAAAGTAAAGTAATTACATGGCGTTATTCAGTGACACGCAAGTCATACAATAATTAAGACAACTCCTATGGCTCCTGCCGGTTGTCATTATCATCGACATGCAAGTCGTGATTCCCTATTACAAGAACATGATCAATCTCATACATCACATATATCATTCATCACATCTTCTTGGCCATACCACATCACATAGCACATGCTGCAAGAACAAGTTAGACGACCTCTAATTGTTGTTGCAAGTTTTACGTGGCTTCTATAGGTTTTCTAGCAAGAACGTTTCTTACCTACGCCAAAACCACAACGTGATTTTTCAATTTCTATTTACCCTTCATAAGGACCCTGTTCATCGAATCCGATCCGACTAAAGTGGGAGAGACAGACACCCGCCAGCCACCTTATGCATCTAGTGCATGTCTGTCGGTGGAACCAGTCTCACGTAAGCGTACGTGTAAGGTCGGTCCGGGCCGCTTCATCCCACAATGCCGCCGAATCAAGATTGGACTAGTAACGGCAAGAAAATTGAGCAAACTCAACGCCCACAACTTGTTTGTGTTCTACTCGTGCAAGATGCTACGCAAAGACCTAGCTCATATGCCACTGTTGGAGAACGTAGCAGAATTCAAAAAAAATTCCTACACTTCACCAAGATCAATCTAAGGAGTCATCTAGCAACGAGCATACTGGAGTGCATCTACATACCCTTTTGTAGATCGCGTGCGGAAGCGTTCGAAGGAACGTGGATGAAGTAGTCGTACTCTTCGCGTTCTTCGTCACCGATGATCCTAGCGCCGAACGGACGGCACCTCCGCGTTCAACACACGTACGGTACAGCAACGTCTCCTCCTTCTTGATCCAGCAAGGGCGGAGGAGAGGTCGTCGGAGATCCAGCAGCACGACGGTGTGGTGGTGGATGCAACAGGAAAAACTACAGGGCTTCGCCGGCGCCCTGCGGAGGAGTAGGAAGTGTGACGGGAGGGGGAAGAGGCGCCAGAGGCTTGGGGTGCGGCTGCCCTCTCCCCCCACTATATATAGGGGCCAGGGGGGCACCGGCCCTGGGAGATCAGATCTCCAGGGTGGGGCGGCGGCCAAGGGGGGAAACTTGCCCCCCAAGGCATAGGGGGCGCCCCCTCCCCCTAGGGTTTCAACCCTAGGCGCGTGGAGGGGGCCCATATGGGTGCGCCAGCCCACCAGGGGCTGGCCCCCTTCCCCTTGCGGCCTAGGGGACCCACCGGGATGGGTGGCCCCACCCGGTGGACCCCCGGGACCCCTCCGGTGGTCCTGGGACACTCCCGGTGACCCCCGGAGTTCACCCGATGGCCGAAACTGGACTTCCTATATATCATTCTTTACCTCCGGACCATTCCGGAACTCCTCGTGATGTCCGGGATCTCATCGGGGACTCCGAACAACATTCGGGTTTCCATGTGCATGTATCTCTACAACCCTAGCGTCACCGAACCTTAAGTGTGTAGACCCAACGGGTTCGGGAGACACGTAGACATGACCGAGACGACTCTCCGGTCAATAACCAACAGAGGGATATGGATACCCATGTTGGTTCCCACGTGTTCCTCGATGATATCATCGGATGAACCACTGTGTCATGGATTCACTCAATCCCGTATGTTATTCCCCTTGTCCATCGCTACGGTACTTGCCCGAGATTCGATCGTCGGTATGCCCGATACCTTATTCAATCTCGTCATGGCAAGTCTCTTTACTCGTTCCGTAATCCATCATCCCGTGACTAACTCCTTAGTCACCTTGAGCTCATTATGATGATGTCTTACCGAGAGGGCCCAGAGGTACCTCTCCGTCATACGGAGTGACAACATCCCAGTCTCGGTTCGTACCAACTCAACAGACACTTTCGGAGATACCCGTTGCGTACCTTTATAGCCACCCAGTTACGTTGTGACGTTTGGCACACCCAAAGTATTCCTACGGCATCCGGGAGTTGCACAACCTCATGGTCTAAGGAATAAATACTTGACACCGAAAAGCTTATGCATTACGAACTGTACGATCTCGTGCTAGGCTCAGGATTGGGTCTTGTCCATCACATCATTCTCCTAATGATGTGATCCCGTTATCACTGACATCCTATGTCCATGGTCAGGAAACCGTGACCATCTGTTGATCAACGAGCTGGTAACTAGATGCTTACCAGGGACACATTGTGGTCTATATATTCACACATGTATCGCTGTTTTCGTACAATACAATTCAAGCATGAATAACAGACAATTATCATGAACAAGGAAATATAATAATAATACTTTTATTATTTCCTCTAGGGCATATTTCCAACACTCTTGTATTCGGGTAACTGTGTTGGGTTCTACCACCCTTAAAATGAAAATCACTAGTTTCTTGAAAATCTTATCTCATGTGTCATGATTTCACTCACTGCCTACATACTAGCAACTCACAAAATTCCAATCAATTCCAATGATGCTAGCTATATTGATTCTCAAATTATTACAATCTCCTGTATTTTCATCACATGCTTCAACTCAGATACTTAACAAAAGTCTCCTTCTCCTTGGGACAATCTCTAGCAAAGTGCCCTGCTTCACTACAGCAGAAACATATTACTTCTGACAAGTCTCGTGGTGCCCGTGTGATTACGTAGCCTCCTTAGGTCCTCGGCTTATGGGTCCACTTCAGAACTTGTATATCCTTAACTCATCCTTGGAGTCACTATTGCTCCACACTCCAGCATTACACCCTCTTTAAATCCAATTGTACTTATTTTCTTCATACCCTTGGAGTAAGTATCATATCAAGAATAAACTCCAACTTATTTTGTGCGAACTTCACTCTTTGGAGCAACATTTTCCTTTCCAATGGTCCAGTGTTCACATAGAAAAGTATCGCCCCCAAAAAAATGCACTGGTTCATTCGTAATTCATATTCTCCTCATCTCAAATCTTTTATTACGTCCTGAACCACTATTCAACACTCAAATTTTCAAAGGCGCATCACTACAAATGTTGCCATTCACATAGTTTGGTATGGTCAAGCATTCCTTCCATCTTTACTCATTTGTCCTTGCTGAGGATGCTTCAGTCCCACTGGAATTGTGCAATGTGATTCTTGAATTCATCAATCTTTTGCTTCATCATAGTGGTCGTGTGCTTCATCTCTGTATGCACCCCACTCAGGCATTCCTGAGTGTGACGAAGTCTTGCTCCAAGTATTTCTCCAATTTGACGTATGGCCTCCATAGCAGCTTCACGAACAGAATCAAAGAATGTTGTTCGTGGTACTCGGGAGATGAAAAAGTATTGACCCATAGTTTTTGGGCAAACTCCTTTCACACGATGGAGGTGTACCTCCACGTACCAAAGTTCAACTCCATTCTCCAGGAAAGGATAACCCTTGTAGACTGCCTCTCCCTCAAGGTGAATATGCTTCATCATATCCTTCAGGATCTTTGGGTAATCCTGATCGCTAGTCAGGGTCATGATCGTTTCCGGGCCCTTGAGAAAAGACTCGTAAAGGGTTGTCATCTGTAGAGGAAAAGTGATTGAAATTATCATTGATCAAACTTGTGCACATTGCTAGCATTCACACTTGATAAATTATTTCTTTTATCATTTACCCACTCGAAGACGAGTAGGACTTAAGCTTGGGGATGATGATACACTCCAACGTATCTATAATTTATGAAGTATTCATGCTATCATATTATCATTCTTGGATGTTTTACAATCATTTCATAGCAACTTTATATCATTTTTTGGGACTAACCTATTGATATAGTGCCCAGTGCCAGTTGTTGTTTTTTGCTTGTTTTTTACATCGTTGAAAATCAATATCAAACGGAGTCCAAATGTAGTGAAACTTTTTGAAGATTTTTTTGGGACCAGAAGACATCCAGTGGGCCAGAGAAGCGCCTGGGGTGCCCCGAGGGGGCAACAACCCACCAGGGCATGCCTGGGGGCCCAAGCGCGCCCGGGCGGGTTGTGCCCACCTCGGTGGCCTCCTGCACCGCCTGTTCGCCCTATAAATTCCCAAATATTCCAAAAACCCTAGGGGAGTCCACAAATTTTTGTTCTAGCCGCCGCCAGTTCCAGAACCACAAGGTCCAATCTAGAGCCCTTTTCTGGCACTCCACCGGAGGGTGAAATCATCACCGGCGGCCATCTTCATCATCCCGGCGGCCATCATGATGAGGAGGGAGTAGTCCACCCTTGGGGCTGAGGGTTTGTACCAGTAGCCATGTGTGTAATCTCTCTCTCTCTCTCTCATGTTCTTGAGATGTCACGATCTTGATTTATCGCGGGCTTGTTGGGGAACGTAGTATTTTAAAATTTTCCTACGATCACGCAAGATCTATCTACTAGATGCATAGCAACGAGAGGGGAGAGTGTGTCTACGTACCCTCATAGACCGGGAGCGGAAGCGTCAAGTGACGCGGTTGATGTTGTCGAACTTCTTCGCGATCCAACCGATCAAGCACCGAACGTACGGCACCTCCGCGTTCAGCACACGTTCAGCTTGATGACGTCCCACGAGCTCTTGATTTAGTTGAGCTTCACGGGAGAGTTTCGTCAGCACGACGGCGTGGTGACGGATATGATGTATTCACCGGTGCAGGGCTTCGCCTAAGCACTGCAACGGTATGACCGAGGTGTGTTTCTGTGGAGGGGGGCACCGCACACGGCTAAAACAATTCAACTTGTGTGTCTTGGGGTGCCCCCTGCCCCCGTATATAAAGGAGCAAGGGGGGAGGCCGGCCGGCCCTTGTTTGGTGCGGCTAGGGTTGCAATCCTACTAGGAATAGGATTGCAATCCTATTCCTAGTAGGAATCACCAAAAGAAGGAAGAGAGGGAAAGGAAAAAGGAGAGGTGGCGCCCCCCCCCCCCAATCCTAGTCCAACTAGGAACCCTAGGTGGGGCGCCGGCCAGCCCTATGGGCTGCCTCTCTCTTTCCCTTAAGGCCCACTATGGACCATCCCCCTCGTAGGGGGTTCCGGTAACCCCCTCCGGCAATCCCGTTAAATCCGAAACTTTTCCGGAACACTTCCGGTGTCCGAATATAGTCGTCCAATATATCAATCTTTATATCTCGGACATTCCGAGACTCCTCGTCATGTCCGTGATCTCATCCGGGACTCCGAACTACCTTCGGTACATCAAAACTCATAAACTCATAATACCGATCGTCATCAAACGTTAAGCGTGCGGACCCTACGGGTTCGAGAACTATGTAGACATGACCGAGACTCATCTCCGGTCAATAACCAATAGCAGAACCTGGATGTTCATATTGGCTCCTACATATTCTACGAAGATCTTTATCGGTCAAACCGCATAACAACATACGTTGTTCCTTTTGTCATCGGTATGTTACTTGCCCGAGATTCGATCGTCGGTATCTCTATACCTAGTTCAATCTCGTTACTGGCAAGTCTCTTTACTCGTTCCGTAACACATCATCTCGTGACTAACTCATTAGTCTTTTGCTTGCAAGGCTTATTATGATGTGTGTTACCGAGAGGGCCCAGAGATACCTCTCCGACACTCGGAGTGACAAATCCTAATCTTGATCTATGCCAACACCATGAATACTTTCGGAGACACCTGTAGAGCATCTTTATGATCACCCAGTTACGTTGTGACGTTTGATAGCACACAAGGTGTTCCTACGGTATTCGGGAGTTGCATAATCTCATAGTCATAGGAACATGTATAAGTCATGAAGAAAGCAATAGCAGTTAAACTAAACGATCATAATGCTATGCTAACGGATGGGTCTTGTCCATCACATCATTCTCCTAATGATGTGATCCCGTTGATCAAATGACAACTCATGTCTATGGTTAGGAAACATAACCATCTTTGATCAATGAGCTAGTCTAGTAGAGGCATACTAGGGACACTCTGTTTTGTCTATGTATTCACACATGTACTAAGTTTCCGGTTAATACAATTCTAGCATGAATAATAAACATTTATCATGATATAAGGAAATATAAATAACAACTTTATTATTGCCTCTAGGGCATATTTCCTTCAGTCTCCCACTTGCACTAGAGTCAATAATCTAGCTCACATCGCCATGTGATTTAATACCGATAGTTCACATCGTTATGTGAATAACACCCATAGTTCACATCGCCATATGACCAACACCCAAAGGGTTTACTAGAGTCAATAATCTAGTTCACATCGCTATGTGATTAATACCCAAGAGTAATAAGGTGTGATCATGTTTTGCTTGTGAGAGAAGTTTAGTCAACGGGTCTGTCACATTCAGATCCGTATGTATTTTGCAAATTTCTATGTCTACAATGCTCTGCATAGAGCTACTCTAGCTAATTGCTCCCACTTTCAATACGCACCCAGATTGATACTTAGAGTCATCTGGATTTTAGTGTCAAAGCTTGCATCGGCGTAACCCTTTACGACGAACTCTTTATCACCTCCATAATCGAGAAACATTTCCTTAGTCATCCAGTTACTAAGGATAATTTTGACCGCTGTACAGTGATCTACTCCTGGATCACTATTGTACCCCCTTGATAAACTCATGGCAAGGTACACAACATGTTTGGTACACAACATGGCATACTTTATAGAACCTATGGCTGAGGCATAGGGAATGACTTTCATTCTCTCTATATTTTTCTGCCGTGGTCTGGCTTTGAGTCTTACTCAACTTCACACCTTACAAGTCTGGCAAGAACTCCTTCTTTGACTGATCCATTTTGAACTACTTCAAAATCTTATCAAGGTATGTACTTATCGGAAGTCTTATCAAGCGTCTTGATCTATCTCTATAGATCTTGATGCCCAATATGTAAGCAGCTTCACCAAGGTCTTTCTTTGAAAAACTCCTTTCAAACACTCCTTTATGCTTTCCAAAAAATTCTACATCATTTCCGATCGACAATATGTCATTCACATATACTTATCAGAAAGGTTGTAGTGCTCCCACTCACTTCTTGTAAATACAGGCTTCTCCAACAGTCTGTATAAAACCATATGCTTTGATCACCTCATCAAAGCGTATATTCCAACTCCGAGATGCTTGCACCAGTCCATAGATGGATAGCTGGAGCTTGCATACTTTGTTAGCACCTTTTGGATCGACAAAACCTTCTGGTTGCATCATATACAACTCTTCTTTGAGATATCCATTCAGGAATGCAGTTTTGACATCCATTTGCCAGATTTCATAATCATAAAATGCGGCAATTGCTAACATGATTCGGACAGACTTAAGCATCGCTACAGGTGAGAAAGTCTCATCGTAGTCAACTCCTTGAACTTGTCGAAACCCTTTCGCAACAAGTCGAGCTTTGTAAACAGTAACATTACCGTCTGCGTCGGTCTTCCTCTTGAAGATCCATTTATTTTTCGATGGCCTGCCGATCATCGGGCAAGTCAACCAAAGTCCACACTTTGTTCTCATACATGGATCCCATCTCAGATTTAATGGCCTCAAGCCATTTTGCGGAATCTGGGCTCATCATCGCTTCCTCATAGTTCGCAGGTTCATCATGGTCTAGTAACATGATTTCCAGAACTGGGTTGCCGTACCACTTTGATGCGGAACAAACTCTGGTTGATCTACGAAGTTCAGCAGAAACTTGATCTGAAGTTTCATGATCATCATCATTAGCTTCCTCACTAATTGGTGTAGGAATCACTGGAACTAGTTTCTGTGATGTTCCACTTTCCAATTTGGGAGAAGGTACAATTACCTCATCAAGTTCTACTTTCCTCCCACTCACTTCTTTCGAGAGAAACTCCTTCTCTAGAAAGGATCCACTCTTAGCAACAAAGACCTTGCCTTCGGGTCTGTGATAGAAGGTGTACCCAACAGTTTCTTTTGGGTATCCTATGAAGATTTACTTTTCCGATTTGGGTTCGAGATTATCATGTTGAAACTTTTTCACATAAGCATCGCAGTCCCAACCTTAAAGAAATGACAGCTTAGGTTTCTCGTCAAACCACAGTTCATACGGTGTCATCTCCACGGATTTAGATGGTGCCCTATTTAACGTGAATGTAGCTGTCTCTAATGCATAACCCCAAAAGCGATAGTGGTAGATCGGTAAGAGACATCATCGATCGCACCATATCTAATAAAGTACGGTTATGACGTTCAGACACACCATTACACTATGGTGTTCCGGGTGGCGTGAGTTGTGAAACTATTCCACATTGTTTCAAATGAAGACCAAACTCGTAACTCAAATATTCTTCTCCACGATCGGATCGTAGAAACTTTATTTTCTTGTTACGATGATTTTCTACTTCACTCTGAAATTCTTTGAACCTTTCAAATGTCTCAGACTTGTGCTTCATTAAGTAGATATACCCATATCTGCTCAAATCATCAGTGAAGGTCAGAAAATAATGATACCCGCCGCGACCTTCAACACTCATTGGCCCACATACATCAGTATGTATGATTTCCAACAAATCTGTTGTTCGCTCCATAGTTCCGGAGAACGGAGTTTAAGTCATCTTGCCCATGAGGCATGGTTCGCAAGCACCAAGTGATTCATAATCAAGTGATTCCAAAAGTCCTTCATTATGGAGTTTCTTCATGCGTTTTACACCAATATGACCTAAACGGCAGTGCCACAAATAAGTTGCACTATCATTATTAACCTTGCATCTTTTGGCTTCAATATTATGAGTATGTGTATCACACGATCGAGATCCAGCAAACTATTTTCATTGGGTGTGTGACCATAGAAGGCTTTATTCATGTAAACAGAACAACAATTATTCTCTAACTTACATGAATAACCGTATTGCAATAAACATGATCAAATCACATTCATGCTCAACACAAACACCAAATAACACTTATTTAGGTTCAACACTAATCCCGAAAGTATAGGGAGCTTGCGATGATGATCATATCAATCTTGGAACTGCTTCCAATACACATCGTCACTTCATCCTTTAACTAGTTTATGTTCATTATGCAACTCCCACTTCGAGTTACTACTCTTTAGCAACTTAACCAGTATCAAATACCGAGGGGTTGCTATGAACACTAGTAAAATACACATCAATAATCTGTATATCAAATATACCTTTGTTCACTTTGCCATCCTTCTTATCCGCCAAGTATCTAGGGCAGTTCCACTTCCGGTGACCATTTCCTTTGCAGTAGAAGCACTTAGTTTCAGGCTTGAGTTTAGCTTTGGGTTTCTTCATGGGAGTGACAACTTGCTTGTCATTCTTCTTGAAGTTCCCCTTCTATCCCTTTGCCCTTTACTTGAAACAAGTGGTCTTATTAACCATCAACACTTGATGTTCTTTCTTGATTTCTACCTTCGTCATCCCTTGCATATTATAGTTCATCACGAAGTTCTACTAACTTGGTGATAGTGACTAGAGAACTTTGTCAATTACTATCTTATCTGGAAGATTAACTCCCACTTGATTCAAGTAATTGTAGTACCCAGACAATCTGAGCACATGCTCACTGGTTGAGCTATTCTCCTCCATCTTGTAGGCAAAGTACTGTCAGAAGTCTTATACCTCTCGACACGGGCATGAGTATGAAATACTAATTTCAACTCTTGGAACATCTTATATGCTCTGTGGCGTTCAAAACGTTTTTTGAAGTCCCGGTTATAAGCCGTAAAGCATGGTGCACTAAACTATCAAGTAGTCATCATACCGAGCTTTTGTCAAAACGTTCATAACGTCTACATCTGCTCCTGCAATAGGTCTGTCACCTAACGGTGCATCAAGGACATATTTGTCTGTGCAGCAATGAGGATAATCCTCAGATCACGGAACAATTCCGCATCATTGCTACTAACATCTTTCAACTTAGTTTTCTCTAGGAACATATAAAAAATAAACGGGGAGCAACATCGTGAGCTATTGATCTACAACATAGATATGGTAATACTACAAGGACTAAGTTCATGATAAATTAAATTTCAATTTAATCATATTAATTAAAGGACTCCCACTTAGATAGACATCCCTCCAGTCATCTAAATGATCACGTGATCCAAATCAACTAAACCATGTCCGATCATCACGTGAGATGGAGTAGTTTCAATGGTGAACATCGTATGTTGATCATATCTACTATATGATTCACGCTCGACCTTTCGGTCTCCAGTGTTCCGAGGCCATATCTGCATATGCTAGGCTCGTCAAGTTTAACCCGAGTATTCTGCGTGTGCAAAACTGGCTTACACCCGTCGTATTTGAACGTAGAGCTTATCACACCCGATCATCACGTGGTGTCTCGGCACGACGAACTTTCGCAACGGTGCATACTTAGGGAGAACACTTATACCTTGAAATTTAGTAAGGGATCATCTTATAATGCTACCGTCATTCTAAGAAAAATAAGAAGCATAATAAGATAAACATCACATGCAATCATAATATGTGACATGATATGGCCATCATCATCTTGTGCTTTTGATCTCCATCTCCAAAGCACCTTCATGATCACCTTTGTCACCGGCGCGACACCTTGATCTTCATCGTAGCATCGTTGTCGTCTCGCCAACTATTGCTTCTACGACTATCGCTACCGCTTAGTGATAAAGTAAAGCAATTACATGGCGATTGCATTTCATACAATAAAGCGACAACCATATGGCTCCTGCCAGTTGCCGATAACTTTACAAAACATGATCATCTCATACAAAACCGTATAACTCATCATGTCTTGACCATATCACATCACAACATGCCCTGCAAAAACAAGTTAGACGTCCTCTACTTTGTTGTTGCAAGTTTTACGTGGCTGCTACGGGCTTAGCAAGAACCGTTCCTACCTACGCATACAAAACCACAACGATGTTTCGTCAAGTATGTGCTGTTTTAACCTTCACAAGGACCGGGCGTAGCCACACTTGATTCAGCTAAAGTGAGAGAGACAGACACCCGCCAGTCACCTTTAAGCAACGAGTGCTCGTAACGGTGAAACCAGTTTCGCGTAAGCGTACGCGTAAGTTCGGTCCGGGCCGCTTCATCTCACAATACCGCCGAAGCAAAGTATGACATGCTGGTAAGCAGTATGACTAGTATCGCCCACAACTCATTGTGTTATACTCGTGCATATCATCTACGCATAGACCTGGCTCTGATGCCATAGTTGGGGAACGTAGTATTTTAGAATTTTCTTACGATCACGCAAGATCTATCTACTAGATGCATAGCAACGAGAGGGGAGAGTGTGTCTACGTACCCTCGTAGACCGGGAGCGTAAGCGTCAAGTGACGCGGTTGATGTTGTCGAACTTCTTCGCGATCCAACCGATCAAGCACCGAACGTATGGCACCTCCGTGTTCAGCACACGTTCAGCTTGATGACGTCCCACGAGCTCTTGATCCAGTTGAGCTTCACGGGAGAGTTTCGTCAGCACGACGGCGTGGTGACGGATATGATGTATTCACCGGTGCAGGGCTTCGCCTAAGCACTGCAACGGTATGACCGAGGTGTGTTTCTGTGGAGGGGGGCACCGCACACGGCTAAAACAATTCAACTTGTGTGTCTTCGGGTGCCCCCTGCCCCCGTATATAAAGGAGCAAGGGGGGAGGCCGGCCGGCCCTTGTTTGGTGCGGCTAGGGTTGCAATCCTACTAGGAATAGGATTGCAATCCTATTCCTAGTAGGAATCACCAAAAGAAGGAAGAGAGGGAAAGGAAAAAGGAGAGGTGGCGCCCCCCCCAATCCTAGTCCATCTAGGAACCCTAGGTGGGGCGCCGGCCAGCCCTATGGGCTGCCTCTCTCTTTCCCTTAAGGCCCACTATGGACCATCCCCCCTCGTAGGGGGTTCCGGTAACCCCCTCCGGCAATCCCGTTAAATCCGAAACTTTTCCAAAACACTTCCGGTGTCCGAATATAGTCGTCCAATATATCAATCTTTATGTCTCGGACATTCCGAGACTCCTCGTCATGTCCGTGATCTCATCCGGGACTCCGAACTACCTTCGGTACATCAAAACTCATAAACTCATAATACCGATCGTCATCAAACATTAAGCGTGCGGACCCTACGGGTTCGAGAACTATGTAGACATGACCGAGACTCATCTCCGGTCAATAACCAATAGCGGAACCTAGATGTTCATATTGGCTCCTACATATTCTACGAAGATCTTTATCGGTCAAACCGCATAACAACATACGTTGTTCCTTTTGTCATCGGTATGTTACTTGCCCGAGATTCGATCGTCGGTATCTCTATACCTAGTTCAATCTCGTTACCGGCAAGTCTCTTTACTCGTTCCGTAACACATCATCTCGTGACTAACTCATTAGTCTTTTGCTTGCAAGGCTTATTATGATGTGTGTTACCGAGAGGGCCCAGAGATACCTCTCCGACACTCGGAGTGACAAATCCTAATTTTGATCTATGCCAACACCACGAATACTTTCGGAGACACCTGTAGAGCATCTTTATGATCACCCAGTTACGTTGTGACGTTTGATAGCACACAAGGTGTTCCTACGGTATTCGGGAGTTGCATAATCTCATAGTCATAGGAACATGTATAAGTCATGAAGAAAGCAATAGCAGTAAAACTAAACGATCATAGTGCTATGCTAACGAATGGGTCTTGTCCATCACATCATTCTCCTAATGATGTGATCCCGTTGATCAAATGACAACTCATGTCTATGGTTAGGAAACATAACCATCTTTGATCAATGAGCTAGTCTAGTAGAGGCGTACTAGGGACACTTTGTTTTGTCTATGTATTCACACATGTACTAAGTTTCCGGTTAATACAATTCTAGCATGAATAATAAACATTTATCATGATATAAGGAAATATAAATAACAACTTTATTATTGCCTCTAGGGCATATTTCCTTCAGGGCTTTGTTAATATAATCGGATCATATGGTGTTTTCCCATCTCTATCTTGCTGTGATGAATGGAGTTTTCCCTTTGAGATGTCTTTGGATTGAATACTTTTATGGACTTGAGAACACTTGATGTATGTCTTGCTATGAATACCCGTGGTGACAATATGGTATCATATTGATTCACTTGATGTGCGTTTTGGCACTCAACTCGCGGATTCTCGAGGTGAGATTGGGGTAATCTATGCATAGGGGTTGATGCATGCTCTTGTCTTTGTTTCTCTGGTAGAAATCTTAGGGCAGTCTTTGAGGTTCTTTGTGTTGGATTGAGTATTACGAATCTGAAATTGTTTGATGCATATCGTATAATTAACTCACGGATACTCGCAGTGACATTGGAGTATCTAGGTGACATTAGAGTTGGTTGATGTGTATCATATGGTATTATTTTAGTAAGAATTCTTGATAGATTGATCGGAAAGGATAGCTTGATGTTATTTTAGTACGAACACTTGATAGATCAATCGAAAAAATAACTTTGAGGTGGTTTCGTACCCTACAAACATTTTCTTCTTATGTTCTCCGCTAGATAGGAACTTTGGAGTGATTCTTCATCACACGTTGAGGGATGGTTATGTGATCCAATTATATTAGCATTGTTGGGAGATTGCACTGGGGAAAGTATGGACCCTAAGCCTTGTTTTCAAGCATTGCAATACCATTTGTGCTTTGTTTTATCACTTGCTACCTTGTTGTTTTTATTGTTCCTATTATAAAAATTAATATCTACTATCCATATTACACTTATATCACCATCTCTTCGCCGAACTAGTGCACCTATACAATTACCATTTTATTTGGTGTGTTGGGGACACAAGAGACTCTTTGTTATTTGATTGCAGTGTTGTTTGAGAGAGACCACCTTCATCCTATACCTCCCATGGATTGATAAACCTTAGGTCATCCACTTGAGGGAAATTGGTACTGTCCTACAAATATCTGCGCTTGGAGGCCCAACACAAGTCTACAATGTAGTAGACATCATGGTCTTGTTAACCATCAACACTTGATGCTCTTTTTTTATTTCTACCTCTGCCGATTTCAGCATCCCGAAGAGCTCAGGAATTGATTTCTCCATCCCTTGCATATTATAGTTCATCGCAAAGTCTTTGTAGCTTGGTGGAAATGATTGAAGAACTCTGTCAATAGCCCTCTCAGGTGGAAGAGTAATTCCCAGCTGAGTCAAGTGGTTATGATACCCAGACATTTTGAGTATGTGTTCACTGACAGAACTATTCTCCTCCATCTTACAACTATAGAACTTGTTGGAGGCTTCATATCTCTCAACCCGAGCATTAGCTTGAAATATCAATTTCAGCTCCTAGAACATCTCATATTCTCCATGAAGTTCAAAACATCTTTAAAGTCTCGGTTCTAAGCCATAAAGCATGGCACACTGAACTATAGAGTAGTCATTACTTCGCGCTTGCCAAATGTTCATAGCATACATGTTAGCGGGAGCGGGTGGGTCACCTAGCGGTGCATCAAGGACATAATTCTTCTGTGCAGCAATGAGGATAATCCTCAAGTTACGAACCCAGTCCGTGTAGTTGCTACCATCATCTTTCAACTTAGCTTTCTCTAGGAATGCATTAAAATTCAAGGGAACGGTGGCACGGGCCATTGATCTACAACATAGATATGCACATACTATCAGACTAAGTTCATGATAAATTTAAGTTCAATTAATCAAATTACTAATGAACTCCCACTTAAATTAACATCCCTTAGGTTATCTAAGTGACACATGATCCAACTCAACTAAACCATGTCCGATCATCACGTGAGATGGAGTAGTTATCAATGGTGAACATCTCTATGTTAATCATATCTACCATAAGACTCATGTTTGACCTTTCAACCTCCAGTGTTCCAGGCCATGTATGTACATGCTAGGCTCGTCAAGTTTAACCCAAGTATCCCGCGTGTGTAAAACTGTCTTACACCCGTTGTATGTGAACGTTGAGTCTATCACATGCTTTCTCAAAACGACAAACTGTAGCACCGTTGCATACTCGGGGAGCACACTATTACCTTGAAATTTAGTGAAGGAATCATCTTATAATGCTACCATTGATCTAAGCAAAATAAGATGCATAAAGGATAAACATCACACGCAATCAAAATATGCGACATGATATGGCCATCATCATCTTGTGCTTTTGATCTCCATCTCCAAAGCATTGTCATGATCTCCATCGTCACCGGCTCGACACCTTGATCTCCATCATTGTGTCGTGGTCGTCTCGCCAACTATTGCTTCTACGACTATTGCTGATAGCGATAAAGTAAAGAAATTACATGGCGTGTGCATTTCATACAATAAAGAGACAACCATAAGGCTCCTGTCAGTTGCCAATAGTTTACAAAACATGATCATCTCATACAATAACGTATAACTAATCATGTCTTGACCATATCACATCACAACATGCCCTGCAAGAACAAGTTAGACATCCTCTACTTTGTTGTTGCAAGTTTTTACGTGGCTGCTGCGGGCTTCTAGAAAGAACCGTTCTTACCTACGACACAAAACCACAATGGTGTTTTATTAAGTTTGTTGTTTTAACCCTCAACAAGGACCGACCGCAGTCAAACAGACACCCGCCAGCCACCTTTATGCAAACAAGTTGCATGTGATGGTGGAACCAGTCTCATGTACGTGGACATGTAGTGTTGGTCTGGGCCGCTTCATCTTACAAAACCGCCGAATCAAATAAGAAGTTGGTGGTAAGCAGTATGAACATCACCGCCCACAACTCCTTTGTGTTCTACCCGTGCATATCATCTACGCATAGACCTGGCTCATGATGCCACTATTGGGGAACGTTGCATGGAAAACAAAAAAATTCTACGCACATGCAAGATCTATCCATGGAGATGAGTAGCTACGAGAGGGGGAGAGCGTCTTCATACCCTTGAAGATCGCTAAGCGGAAGTGTTTATCAACGTGGTTGATGTAGTCGCACACCTTCACGGTCCGTCCCTATCAAGTACTGAACGTACGTTACCTCTGCGTTTAGCACGCGTTCAGCTCGATGACGTCCTCACCTTCTTGATCCAGCAAGAGGGGCGAAGTAGTAGATGAGTTTCAGAAGCACGACGGCGTGGTGACAGTTGGTGATGAAGAACAATCTCCACATGGCTTCACCAAGCACTACAGAAACTAGACTGAGGATAAACTAGAGGGGACGGGGTTGCCGACACATGGCTTGGTGTATCTTGATGTGTCTTGGGTGCTAGCCCTGCCCCTGTGGTCGAAACTTGGAGTAAAAGCCTCCTCAAAGTCGGTTTTGGCCGAAAGGCAAGAGTCCTACTCGGACTCCAGGCCCAAATGCCAGGATTCCCGACGTCTAGCCCTAGACGCCAGGGTCCCAAGCGTCTAGCCCCTGGTCTCCGCCAAACTTCCTTTTGCACTTTCCAAAACCCTTGTGGGCTTTACCCCTTGGCCCAAATAAAGTGTTTTCGTGCCCAAACACTTCGGGAAAACATCTGAAACCCCTTCCAGTGAATTCTGGAACCTTTTCGGAGATCAAACACTATTATCCCATATATTAATATTTACCTTCGGACTATTCCCGAGCTCCTTGTCATGTTTGTGATCTCATCCGAAACTCCAAACAACATTCGGTCACCAACATACATAACTCATTCAATACTATATCGTCAACGAACATTAAGCGTGCGGACCCTACGGGTTCAACAACTATGTATACATGACCCAGACACCTCTCAGGTCAATAACCAATAGCGGAACCTGAATGCCCATATTGGTTCCTACATATTCTATGAAGATCTTTATCGGTCAAACCTTTATGACAACATACACAATTTCCTTTGTCCATCGGCATGTTACTTGCCCGAGATTCGATCTTCAGTATCTCTATACCTAGTTCAATCTCGTTACCGGCAAGTCTCTTTACTCATTCCGCAATACATCATCACGTGACTAACTCATTAGTCATTTGCTTGCAACGCTTATTATGATGTGTATTACCGAGAGGGCCTAGAGATATCTCTCCGATACTCGGAGTGACAAATCTTAATATCGATTCACGCCAACCCAACATGACACCTTCAGAGATACCTATGAGAATATTTATAATCACCTAGTTGCGTTGTGAAGTTTGATAACACACAAGGCATTCCTCTGGTATCCGGGTGTTGCATGATCTCATAGTCAAAACAATATGTATTTGACATACATGAAAGTAGTAGAAATAAACTCTATGATCAAATGGTAAGCTAATGGATGGGTCTTGTCCATCACATCATTATTATAATAATATGATCCCGTTATCAAATGATAACTCATGTCAATGGTTAAGAAACCTTAACCATCTTTGATTAACGTGCTAGTCTAGTAGAGGCTTACTAGGGACACGATATTTGTTTATGTGTTCACACATGTATTTAGGTTTCTGGTCAATACAATTCTAGCATGAATAATAAACCTTTATCATGAATAAGTAAATATAAAATAATAACAACTTTATTATTGCCTCTAGGGCATATTTCCATCAGCAAATCCTATGGACAAACCCTTCAAATGTAACTTAAGGAAATCATTAGTCCATAGGGATTGTCATCAATTACAAAAACCAAACATGGGGGCACCATGCTCTTTCAAGAAGTGTTTTCCATGAGATATTTGCCCACTTTTGGTGAGCACTTGTTTAACATGTATACTGCTGCAGAATATTTAGTGGTAGGTGATAAGGCAACTACTGTTAGAAGAAACATAGTTGCATAGAATTGCTTAGTTGATAATGGCTTGGGAAGGAAGTGAAAAGAGAATTCAAATGACACGGAAGAGGAGTTCAATGTTGCTGGTTATGATGATGAATGTTTTGCTGAAGATGATGACAATGAGGAGGAGAAATACTATGGCGAATCAAAGACCAATTCAGATTCGGATTTTGTAGATTCATATTATGACTTTGAGGAAGGTGATGATTCATTAGTTGATACAAATGTTGATCATGTGGTGAAGGCAGCACTAGTTGCTGAAAGGAAGAAGGGGAAAAGTGTCAGATGTAGGAGTACAAGATCCTGATGTGGTGCATATGGATGATTTAGAGCTATGAGATTTAGATCATCACAGAAGTTTTGTTTCAAGTCCTTCAACCCACTAACAAACATGGAAAACCCCAAAATTAAACTTGGGATGGCATTTTCAAGCCCAGCGGGACCAAGAAATAATTATATTGTAAAAAACTGAGTGAAAGTGAAGAAACAAGGAACAATGCAAAAAGACTAGAAGCCGACTGTGTTGACGACTGCCCATAGAAAAATGATTGTTGTTAAAGACTCTGGATTTGGGTGTTTTCTGATTAAAACACTTATAAATGTGCACATCTCTGAAAATGTATGGGATGTTAAAGAAATGACCGCTACTCTGCCAACAGATAAGTATCTTGAGGAGTTCATGGATGACCCACACATGAGTTTTGGGTGCTTGTAAAAATAAGATTGACAGAAAGTACAATATGAAAGTCAACAGGTTCAAGCTGGCAAGGGCAAGATTAGCTTGTTTGAGAAGAATAAGAGGACACGAGGAGGCACAATATGATAAACTCTGATACTATGGTCAGGAGCCAAGGAGAGCAAACCCAAGCAAATCATTCTTTTCGAAAAGGATGGGTGACACTTTCAATTCCTTGTACTTCTGTTTGGCTGCACGCAAAAGAGGTTGGCTGAGTGGATGTGGTCCGATAATCTGCCAGGGTGGTACACACATTAAAACTAAATATGGTGGGCTGCATAAAGAAAAAAGAATGTTCACGCCTGACGCACGTGAGATTTTCTGTGCCTAAACTCACTGCATGTGGGCACGTAGCCTAATCAGCGGGCCACGTAGGCTGCTGTTTCGACTGGTGAGTGTATCTCTACTCTTATAAAAAAGAGAGTTGGTGATGATGGTGTGCCTACCGTCCTACAATATAGGTCATCTGATCTATACCTGACGGATAGGATGGAAACTATGACAATTTTACAAAAAGATACCCATACTCCTCTCCACATTTGCAGATAATGCCTTCTCTTGTTCATTCTTATCTCCCACAAGATAAACTACTCATATAAATGCATCTAGATTTTTCATGCAACGCACGGGCATCTTGCTAGTTTGCTCATAATTTGGACTCTAGTGACCTGTTCATCACATTCTAATTCTAAAATAACAGTGACTAATCAGCACATCTCGGGAGAGTTCGGTGACCAACGGTGTATTTTTCTCATAAAAATGTCATATATATATATATATATATATATATATATATATATATATATATATATATATATATATATATATATATATATATAATTAATATGGATGTAACATAAACATAACAAAAATTATAGATACGTTAAAGACGTATCATACCCCACACTCTAGGATAGAAACGAGTGGGAAGAAACAAACCTTAGAAGTTGGCACGATGATTGAGCGACAATTTATTCCTTGACACCAAGGCAAAACCCGCAATTTTTATATGGGTGCAAATAGTTCTTTTCTTTAAAGTGGAAGGGGGGTCTTTTTTTAAAGGAGGGAAAAGACTTGCCTCATTCATTAATTAAGAGGGGAAAAGGAGTTTAATGTTTGTGTTACAACACCCATTGTGCTACAACACCGCTACAAAATTCCTACTCTCGTGGCATGATAGATCCCAATTTATTTGCACCCGCGGTGACCCAAGTTTGAGCCTCAATCTTGATGTTAGCTATTAGAACCATCGGTGGGGCACTCTTGAGTTGGAAGATGCGAGCGTTCCTTTCATTCCAGATTGTCCAAGAGGTGAGCATGGAGAGGGTAGCCATCGCCTTCCTATTCGGTATGGTAGAGTCGGAGAGCCCGATCCACCGCTCTTTGATTGACCGTGCCAAGTGACAGGTGGAAGTGTTGATGCTTTCGAGCTGCGGCCAATCTTTTATCATTTCCCAAAGTCTTGTAGTGTATTGGCATCTGAAGAGGAGGTGGTCGATGGATTCTTGCACGCGCTTGCAAAGAGGACAAAGCCCACAACTGGGCCACCCCGGTTGGCCAAACGGTCAGCTGTCCATACCCTATTTTGCATGGCCAACCACGCGAAAAACTTGACCTTGGGTGGGGCCCAGGCCTTCCACACCACAAGCTCCATGGGTGAGCGGATGATGCAAAAAAATGGGCAAGTAGGCGGACTTTGAAGTGTAAATACCGCTCTTTGTGGGTTTCCACATAATGTCGTCTTCGGCGTGCACCTCAAGAGGGAAGTCGCGGATGGTGGACCAAAGCTCAATAAATTGTCGAAGATGTTCGAAGGTGAAGTTGGGAGTGACCTTGATCTTGCGAACCCAAGCATCATCTTGAAGGACTTCCCGGAGTTTCCATGTCTTCCGAGAGGAAGTGTCGTAGATAAGCGGTGCGATGTCTCTTGGCTTGCGTTCCCGCACCCAAGGGGAGTCCCAAAAGGGCGTGCGCGCACCGTTGCCAACGGTTATGGTCGTTGAAGCATAGAAAAGGTTTTTGTCCATCTCGTTGCATGGGTTGCTGGTCCCAACCCATAGCTTGGTGGGCTCCTTCCATTCGAACCAAAGCCAACGCAAGCGAACTGCCCTTGCAAATTTCTTCGTGTTCAGCACCCCAAGACCTCCATATTCGACCGGTCGGCATACAAATTCCCAATTAACTTTGCACTTCGCGCCGGTAGTCTTATCTGTTCCCGCCCAAAGGAAAGCTCTCTCAAGCTTGTTGACATTATGGAGGATGCTTGGTGGAACCACCAATGGGGTGATGAAGTAGATGGCCTGTGAGGATAGCATAAACTTGACAAGGGCGGCCCGACCAATGGCTATGATATTTTTCCCATCCCATGGAACAAGTTTGGAGGCGGCCTTGTCCACGAGGAATTGGAAATCCCGAACTTTTAGTTGCCACACCGAGAGAGGTAGCCCTAGATATTTTATTGGGAATGAAGCCCGGGCAGCGGGAAAGTTCCGAAGGATGGTGTCGAGTTGTAGGTGTATGCACCGAATCGGGACCACTGAGCTCTTCTGAAAGTTAGTGCATAGTCCTGTGACGTCACCAAACGCATTGAGCAACACAGAGAGGTTGTCAATATCTTTCTTGATGGGTGCAATGAAAACGACCGTGTCATCAGCGTAGAGGGATGCTCTCATGATGGTCCTGCGGCCATGGATTTTGTGACGCAAGCCCTTCCTAGTAGCCAGCTCAAGGATCTTTTGTAGGGGGGGTCAATGGCAATGACAAATAGCAGGGGCGAAAGAGGATCCCCTTGCCGGAAGCCGCTTCCATGGGCAATGGGGCTGACGGGGATGCCGTTGAGGAGAACCCACGAGGAGGAGGTGCATAAGAGGGCGGTGATCCAATTCCGAAAGGTGCTCGGGAACCCCCTCTGCTGAAGGATGTCAAGGATATACTCCCATCTCACAGAGTCGAAATCCTTTCTTATATAAAGCTTGAAAAGGAGGGATAGAGTTTTGCTCTTGTGGAGGCGACGCGCGAGATTTTTCACATACATTAAATTGTCACGGATACTCCTAGTCCTGATGAAAGCACTTTGCGCGTTGGAGACAAGCTTGTTCATGTGAGGGGCTAGCTGAATTGCTAAAACTTTAGCCACAATCTTTGCAATCACGTGGATGAGGCTAATAGGGCGGAAGCCAGTGATCCCCTCAGCACCCTCCTTCTTAGGAATTAGAACAATGTTTGCAGAGTTGAGCCAGTGGAGTTTTGTCATGTGTAGGTTGCCGAAAAGAGAGACTACCCTCATGATATCATCCTTGATAATGTCCCACCATCTCCTAAAGAACAAACCGGTGAAACCATCTGGCCCGGGGGCTTTGTCGGTTGGCATTTGCTTAATGGCCTCGTGCACCTCCTCCGCGGTGATGGGGTCCGCGAGGGAGTCCAAGTTGTGTACCTCTAAGCCGAGCTCTTCCCAATTGAAGTCGCGCGCCCGCGGGCGCCCCTTTCCCATGGCCTCTGTGAAGTGGTCGTAGACAACCTTTTCTTTGACATCATGGTCGGTGATCCACCCCTGATTATGCTTAAGCCTGTGGATGAAGTTTTTGCGGCGTCTTCCATTGATCCTCCGGTGAAAAAATTTGGTGTTTGCATCACCCTCGTTGATGTTAGCCAGTCTTGCGCGCGACTTCTTACGGGCCCTCTCCATGACCACTAAGCTGATGACTCGTCTTTTGAGCCGCTTACGAAGGTTCCCTTCCCCCACAGAGAGCTGCCGGTTGTCTTGGGCCATGTCCACGTGCAAAATCACCAAGAGGGCGGCGTGGAGTTAGATCTTCGCTCCGGAGAACAACCCTGGAAGGGGTGTCATATGTCAACTATACATGCGTGATCCGACTAATAGCGAATGAAGTTTATATTTGCACCCAAAACCGAGTTTTCACGTGATATGTTGCCGCATATTTTGATTATGAATATGAATATACTACAAACTATATGTAACAATGGGCTGAAACAAGATGCAATGCAACGGCAAGATTTGTGTGTGTGTGCGCGCGCGCTTGCGTGTAT
>LR738709.1:83950548-84024660 GCA_902687465.1 Secale cereale
GGGGGCATGTGTTGATATGTGTTCGTTTGCTATGAACACATATTTCAAAAATGTTCATCATGTATATAAAAAATGTATTCATCATGTATCTTTATTTTCTTCATGAAAAATTAAAAGTTATTCATATAATTTGCAGAAAAACAATTTATTCATATACCAAAAGATTATATTCATGTAATAAGAGTAGGTTACATAATTTTAGATATAAGAAAATAATTTTGACAAGAAGCAAAATATTGGATTAAGAGGTGAAGAAGATAAAATTGAAGAAAAACGAAGAAGAAAGAAAAATAGAAAAAACACAAAAAACGAGAAAGAATTAAAAAAACTAGAAGAAACTGGTGAAAATGATTAAAAAATCAGAAAAAGATACGCACACCAACCCGCGTGAGTGGCCTACTATTTTTTTAACAGAGTAACGCGCACAAAGCGCAAACATTTTTCATTCAGCTCTATAACATCTTACAGTGTGAACTACATAGCCCTGGATATTGATATTGGAAAGGAGGAAAACTACTGGGCAAGGCTTGTTTCTATGAGCTGAAGTAGAACAACTAATGTCAGGTTCTATAGAACTTCTAAGAACCTGGTGAGCCACATTGTGAGCTATGCCGTTGATCTCTCTTGATATATGAAACACGTGTGCATGGATATCTTTAGTAAAAGAGAAGAATTTAGCAAGATATTTCTTGATGGACCAAGGTGTAGAATCAGCCAAAATGCTTCTTTTCGATGCCGCTTTTGCCAAGGAGAGACAATCAGTGTGGAAAGTACGCCTAGAAATCTGAAGCCTGTGGGCAACTTGAGCTGCAAGAAGAAAAGCAAAGGTTTCAGCTTAAAGAGACGAGCTTGTGTTCTGGGTGGAAGCTTGAATTTGCACATTAACTTCAGCTTGATCTTGCAAAATAATGTGAGTGGCCTACTATCCATACCACGCGCGATGCGCTAGGAGAAGACGAAGAGTACACCCCTCACTGCCCATCACACCATTTTGGGCCGCCCATGTACGGCGCCCTGTTTTTAAATTTCATTTTTTTCCTTTTTTTCTTTCTGTTTTCGATTTACATACTCTAAATAATTATGTATTTTGAGGAAGTTCCATTTTTTTCGAAAATGAGAATTCTGAAATAAAAATTTCAAGAAATCATAAAATGTTTGTGGATTAAGAAATTTATTGTGATTTCAAAAAAATATTTGCATATTCAAATAAATCACAATTTTGAAAAAGTACACATATCCAAAAAAAATTCATCGATTAGAATAAAAAATGTGAATTCAAATAATGTTCATAAAAATTTGTAAAATGGTCAAAATAAATGAAACTATGTTCTCGAGTTTAAAAAATTGAGTTAGGTAAAAACTTCATCAGTTTGAAAACAATTCGCTGACTATAAAAATGTTCATGTATTTCTAAAAAAAGTTCATCAAACTATAAAATGTTCATGATTTTCAAAATAGTTTGCCAATTTTCTAAAATGTTTCCCTATTCAGAAAAATCATGAGTTTAAAAAATGTTCGCAATTTTAAATCTTCATGATTTATTAAATGTTCGTGAATTCATAAAAAATGTTATGAATTTTATAAAATAGTCATGTTTTCAAAAATATGTTCTTAATTACAAATAAGAGTTCACAAATTTGGAAGGTGTTCAAAAAAAGAGAAAGAGCAAAAGAAGACAGAAAAAAGAAAAAAGAGAGAAGGAAACAAGAAATAAAAAGGGAAAATAAACAAAAAAAAAGAACAAAACTAGAAAAAACAAGAAAACCGGTTCATCGAATGTTCTAGGGAAGGTTAACCTTCCCAAAACAGGTGAGGAATGCACCTAAAATTATGCGGCAACCACTGATTGAGCGCGCTGGAGTGGTGTGCCCTGGGCAATCCCAAATAGGAGACTTCATTCAGCACATGATGCCCTAGCGAATGGGCGCGTGCACCGCCCTCCCCTGCCGCACGCCCTATTAGGCCGACCCGTTGCTAAAAAATAATGGCCAACTTAGGAGCAGGAGAGGATGCACCCCTATTATTTATTTTGTTTTTTGTTTTTGTTTTCTGTTTTTATTTTTCTTCATTTAAAAACTTCTGTATTTTGAAAAGATATAAATTTTAAAAAATTGGTTTTAATTTCTCTTCAGAAATCTTAAAATGTTCATGGATTAAAATTAATATTTATGATTTTAAAAAATATTCCATATTTATTCAATTTATAATTTAGAAAAAGTTTTCTGAATTCAAATATTTGTCATGAATTTTCAAAAAACGTTCAAGAAAATCAAGAATCCCGAAAAAAATATTGATTCATAATTGTTTTTGCTTATTGGAAAAAATTATGCATTTCAAAAACAATGTTCGCCAATTTAAAAAGTTTGATGAATTTTAGAATATGTTCGCTGAATGACAAAATGTGGTCGCTTATTAAAAAAATGTTAATCTGTTCAAAAGACGTTTGCTGATTCAAAATAGTATTCATTGTTCAACAATACAAAAAATATTCACAATTTTAAAAAAAATCCCAAACATTGATAAAATTTCCATGATTTGGAAAAATATTCTTGAATTTCAAAAATGTTGAAGGTTATGTAAAAAATGATTCTGATTTTTGAAAATTCCTTGGAAACACTTGAAGGTTCATGTATTTCTAAATAGTAGAAATAAATTTAAAAAATAACTTGGACAAACAAAATTCAATAAAATAAAAGGAACGAAAAAATGTGAAATATTTAAAAGGGTAAAATCAGTAGAAACAAAAAGAAAATCTGGGTAGGATAAAGCCAGACAGGACGGGCCAATATTGTCGCCAGGTGCGCACTGGCCACGGGGTATGCGCTACGTCTAGCGACGGAGACGTACACGCCGAATGAGAACGGCACAGTTACAACTGTCTCATGCCTTAGATCATATCAAACTACTCGGGAGCTCCTGAAGGAGAACATAAATGGGTGGTCACTGTGAGACCCATTAACACGTATTTTATGTACAATTAGTAAAAATGATTTATTTTTAACCAATTTTAAAAATACTGTAAAATCACATACGCGAGCGCGCGCACAGAGACACACACACACACTATGAAAATATTAATATCATATTAGGAACAATCGTAGCGTGCTATAATGTAAGTTTTCACGTATTTTAATACAATTTATACATTCAATTTTTTAATTGTTGACATCCACAAAAACAATTAAAATTAAAATAGGAATTAGAAAAAGGGAAATAAGTTTTTTTTTCTTTTTTCCTTCAGCTATCTCTATTTTTCTTCTTTCGTTTCTTTCTCATTTTTTACCTTTATTTTGTTTTTGTTAACTTCGTGACACGTTTTTAGATTAGGAAATGTTTTTTCATGACCTTTCTCAAATCCATAAATATTTTTTAAATTCATGATATATTTTTTAAATTTGTGCATATTTTTTTTATATTCACGTGTTTATTTTTAAATTTACAAACATTTTTGGGAAAGTCATAATTTGTGTTAGAAAATTTGAGAACATTTTTATAAGTTCGAAAAATAAAAAAAATAGTTTTGAGTTGTTTAAAATTTTGAACATGTTATACTAGGACCTGTCTACTGTGTGCAACCAGTGATGTTTAGGTGCTCCCTATGTTGAGTCAGCGATCTTTTCCGTCCCTACTCGCTGCCTTATTTTTAGACCCAAGACAAGAGAAATGTGAACGGACCTTGGCTAACAAAGGAAGATGATATGAGCCGACTCTGCTGGACCAGGTTTGAGTGGAGTAGGTAGTCCACTCATTTTAGTTATGTGTAAGATTTTTCTAAAAAGTTATGTGTAAGATGACACAACTGTAGAAAAGAAACGGAACCTTAGCGGCCACTGTTGGAGGAATTTTCGATCCCCTCGTCTTCGGCCGCCATCTTGATGTTGAGAGGTAAGGGGACCGTGGATGTCAAAGAATTTATGGTATTCGTCAACATCTACTAATCATCATAGTGTTTATTTAATAAAATTACTTTGGTTCTTGGTAGTGCCATGGATCTAGAGAGGTATATTTCTTCGCATTGCAGATTATTCAGTTAGTTCCGATGAATTTATATTAGTGTGTCGCGTTTTTTTGTTGGTTTGATCCATTGTGGAATTGAAAACTTTTCTCAACATTATGATGAAAGGTTTTGTGGTTCGACGACCTGCAGTCTTAGGGGATCATATCGGGCCCAAGCATGTTCGTCGCTCACAGGTTCCTATTTTTTTTGGATGGACGACTCAAGGAGTTCTCAGAAACCTTTATTGGTATCATATTTGTCTGGGTCATTGATAACATGGAGAAGATATTTTCAAGAGATTTCCTTGTAATTCTTAACTTTTAGTTACTTAGTAGTTTCTTGAATCTTGAGTCCACAATAGTGTACTTGTAATGGTTGCTAGTATGAATAAAGTTACATTCCCTTTGCCCCCACCGTACTCCAGCTTGATAGTTTCCACCGCCTGCCCAGGTTTGAGCCCTGGGATTTGATGGTGGACTTGAACAACCACGTACACACGCTTTAAGCCCAATCATGCGCTTAAAGCGCCAGACTTCTAAATTCTCATAAGGTCCTCCAGAATTTTCTTTTTCTACAGCTTGTTGAATTATTTTGTTGGATTCCCTTATATCACCAACAATCATTTTTTTGCTAAGACCAGCATAAAAATATGCCGGTGACGTGTTTCTCAAAAAGGAAAAGTTCACTCAAGTTCCAAAAGAAAACATTCTCTCTGTGTGTGTGTGTGTCTCTCAATAAACAAATTAAGTTATGCATAACACACTCCAACACATGTCTACTCTTCAAGTTTGTAGTACCGTGCGAATCAACCTGTGGTTGGATGGTTATGAGTACAGTTGTATCCCAGCCCACCAGAGTTCAAATGCTGGTGCTCACATTTATTCTAGATTTATTTCAGATTTTCCGGTAATGTGCGTTCAGTGGGAGGAGATGTTCTTGTCGACTACGAGGTGTCTACGTTGACTTCGTAAAATCTTAAGATGATATGCTGACTCACCATCTTAGAAGTGCTCATACGGGTAGGATATGTGTGTGTGTGTGTGTTCATAGGGATGAGTGTATGCTCGTATATATGATCGTTTGCGTCTGTACCGTCTTCAAAAAAGTTTTATAATACCTTCAATACTTAAAGATCTCTAAATGATATTTTTAAATACAAATGTAGGCCAAGTTGTACTGTCAGGCCTCTTTTATTCATACGATTAACATGCTTAGCCCCCCCCCCCCCTTTCTACTATTTCTATTAGAAATCTTGTCTTCACTCCAACCTCTTAAATATATTTTTTTGGCTTTTCTATGACATAATCAAACTCAAATCCCGTGTTTTTTGGTCTATTCCTACGTTTTTACGATCCTATGGATCAAAGAGACCAACCATATGGCACTCGAGGCAGAGACGGTGCATTTACTTATAAAAGATGAGGGGCAGAGTTTCTATAGACTAAAAACCTCATGCAACAAAACAAAATTATATTTTTTTTGTATCCTGGAAGTAATTGCAGGTTCTTAGGCATTGTGGAGTGTATTACACTAGTAACATACCGAAAGTGCTCTTTTGATCCCGAGCTCATATGCTCTCGCATGAACAGTAAAATCGAAAAAAATAGTAAAAAAATAAAAAAAATCTGATTTTTTTAATGAAGAACATCGATGATTTTTCTAAATGCGTGCAAAATTTCAGATCGAAATGACATTTGTGGAGGTCTGGGCAAAAATAACATGCTTATAAATGCTTTCAACAATAGTCTTTTTGGAGCATCAATTTTATTATTTTTGCCCAGAACCCCACGAATGTCATTTCAGCCTGAAATTTTGCACGCGGTTAGAAATTTTGTCAATGTTCATCACAAAAAAAAATCAGATTTTTTTGAATTTTTTACTATTTTTTTCGATTTTACTGTTCACGCGGGAGCATATGAGCTCGAGATCAAGTACTCCATGTCCAGTAACATACACATTACCCTATGCTATATTACTACTCATAGTGGGTAGTAAAATAAGTGTGGTGTCATGCAAAATTTTATTTATTGAGTCATAGACTCATATTGTATTAGGATATGTGATGTTACAGTAACTAGTTAAATTAAATAATCACTCTCCTCATTAACTCATTGCCATATAGGAAATTTACTGAGTTGAACTCTATGTTACTCTTAAAGTTACTTCTACTATGGCAAATCTTAGAAGAATGGACAGTACATACATGAAACCTTTCAATGGCAGCTAGCTACCCACACAAAACTCTGAACTCAGAGCATCTACAACCAGCGTCACCAAATTCGGCTCCTCAAACGCGGGCGGGGCCGCCGGCACTGATCGGACACTCCTCAATTTGTGTCCTCCACATATGCACTTCTCATATCTGATGCCCCATATCCATACTACATATGCAACGTGAACATAAATTGCGTAGATCGTCGCATGGACTATGAAACAGACATATATATGCACATTCCGATCACCAGAAGATCACAGATGGATCTCCAAAAGCTATTTAAAGTTCACATAATCCACATACAACAGACATGTTTTAACTAGAGACATAAATAACTAGAAATTAGCGACGGACTCGGCGAAGATTCACCAATTCTCCACCGGGCCTTTGCCATTCCATTCGCCGGCGCAGTAGTAGGCGTCGACAGGTGGTGGATCATCTGACTCATCAGAGGTGGAGTTGTGGTCATCACCATCGGAGAGGACGATGAGCCCCTTCATCTGCCGGATAGGCCTGTCTTGCTGTCGCTTGAGCTTGGTCACCCGAGCCGCCTTGCCGCATCGCGCTTCAACTACTCAATTACATGCCGGAGTGCCTTTGCATTCTTCCGTCGTAGGCGGCGAGCATCCGTCTCCGCTATCATCAACGACCGACGGTAGACCCAAGCAAGGAGCCATTCATCCTCGTCGGGCTCCGCCAACAGCCCGCGGTGGTGACACATGAACTAATCCACCGTGCCCCCCTTGCCCATGCCTCTCGCGGCTGGCACCTCTGATTCGGAAGCGCGTGTGCGGGCCGTCGGAGCGGGAAGTAGCACCCACCTCTGCCCGCGCAGAGCAGCAGCCAGCCGGAGAACGGGATGACACAGGGGCGGAGCGGATTGCGTCGTCTTCATGGAGCTACGCGCGGGCTAGGAGAGGCCAGCTCCGGCATCCGCATTGTGCTCATGTGGGGGCAGTGACAATTCAGATCCGGAGCTGCCCCCAGTGTCCACCTTGGACCGCTGTAACGCAATGCGGAGGGCCAGCTCCTCGTCGACGCTAAAGTCGGAGCCGGAGTGGCTACCAAAGCTTGACATGTCGCCAGATTGGATCGGAGTCAGAGAGGGGAGAGGAGGGGAGGTAGTGAGAGAGGACATTTAGTGAGCTAGGGTTTGGAGAGGGGACAGATCGGGGTCTTTTGTGGGGAAGCCGTGGGGTCGGTGGTGAGCCAAGCTGATGTGGAGGAGGAGCCCGACCCCATATCCACCCTACATTTGGGTTGTATATAAGGGGCACCGGTCAACCTGGTCGTTTGAGGTCGGGTTGAGACGTCCAACTAGGTCGAATTTTTGTGACTGGTCACTGACCGATCCACCCACCCGGGCGTGTGGGACGGATTTGAGGTGTCTGGTTGTAGATACTCTAACATGCTTCTTCTCTAGAGGTCTTTGACTTCCACGATGGACGCCATGGAAAAACATGCACGCAAATGTATAAAAAACCCTAAGATAAACCTCTAGAGTATATATCTCGCGACTTTTCACTTCTCTACGTTACAAACCGGAGATTTATTGCTTTAGGTAGCATTTGAAATCTTTATAATATATTATATTTTGTGAAAAAGTATCTAAATCTATTCAAAATGTTGACCCAAAATAAAGAATATCTCAAACATAATAAAAATAACATCCATGTGTTTGGATCACCGAACGACCATTGTTGTTATCAAAACGATTCGTTGATGCATCGTTGTTGTCGCTCCCCTAACAAAACCGATCCGACTTTGCGATGCGAGTCAGGAGTTTTCGTGCACGTGCTCCTAAGAAGCAACACCTACAGTGTTGGTCTTTGGACCCTTCAATTATCTGAAGTGTCTGACATCATGAGATCTCCCTGTCCCACACGCACGATGAGAAAACTCTAACTCGCCGCCCAAAGGGACGTCAGGAATCTACGCCAGGGTTCCATCGATCCGTCCAGACATGCGAACTCGGAGAGAATCAAAGCCTGGAAGACCAACACGAACAAGAAGCGCCGACATCCTCCTAAACACTATCCTGCGAGGACTAAAAATCCTAACCTAATAGTAGTAACCCCATCCGCGCTAAGGGAAGGAATGCTTCCAAAATTTCATCATGCACCCCTCCGTGGATAGGGGGGACCAGTCCTCAAACACGGATGCAGGAGGGCGCCATCGGCCACATACATTGCTAACTCCTTTTCAACAAACCGGAATAAATTCATGCGAATTCGACCGGATTTTATATAAACATGATGTATTTCATGCAAATCGGACGAAAATAGTTACATTTTGGACATATTTTCAACTAAAAATGAAACTGGACAAGTCTACGGCTGGCGCGGTGGGTCTCCAGTGTTGTCCACATGACTGGCAGCGGTGAGCCCCGGAGGTATATGCTTCAGCGCAAAGCACAGATCGCTTCTCCACCGCTCATCGGAGTGGAGCCACCGCCTAATACTTCAGCAGGAGGGGAAGGGTTTGTATGCTGCATGGACCAAAGTTGGTTCTTGGGTAAAGGGTCAATGGTGGCCAAAGAGAGGCCAAGACATCGGCTGTGTATATCGGCGGTGCCTCGGTGGTGGACTTGCTGGGACCCAAGCGGCGACAACCTCCTGTGTCCTACTTCTCCTCGATGATAACAATGGATGAGGACGTGCTGGCTACCGACTCGTTGACTTCTGCGCACCTGGTTTCCTGCATGGCGTGGTCACCGACACGGGGCGTACGTCTGGTCGTAGGCCCCGAAGGCGCGGTCACAGACAAGGGAGTCGCAGGCACTAGATCTGTGGGACAACGTGACGCCGTCGACGGTAGGGATGATGCCCACGCCGTCGTGCTCCCTGCCGTGCCAGGGTGGAGCAATTGGCCACTCTTCCTCGAGTTGTCCTGGAGCGATGAGGTGTTGACCCACGCACTGGCTTGGGGTGGCCACGGGCTCTGTCGGCCTAGGCGAGGGAGGCGGAACAATGTGCGTCCTAGCTTGTATCCGGTCGACTCGATGGGCTACCTAGCCGGCTTTTGTTGGGAAACGTTGCATGGAAAACAAAAAAAATTCTATGCACACGAAATGATCTATAGGTGGGAGGGGATACGGAGCCGACCTAGGGCCGCCAGGGCGCGTCCCAAGGGGCTGGCCGCCGGTCCTAGGGCCCCTTCCCTCTTGCGCCCCCTTTCCTTGTATGCACAAGGGGGAAGGAAAGAGGGAGGGAGAGGGAAGGAAGGGGGAGTCCTACTCCACACTTTCCATTCCCTTCCCCCTTTCCTTCTCCTCCTCCTATGGCCGCCCCCTATAGGGTGCACCAGCCCCTCGTGGGCTGGTGTGTTCCCTAACTTGGCCCATAAGGTCCATAGGATTGCCGGGGGTGCCCAAAACTCTTTCGAGTGACCCGATAAGTACCCGATACCCTCTACAACACTTTCGATGTCTGAATACCATCGTCCTATATATCAATCTTTACCTCTTAACCATTTCTAGACTCCTCGTCATGTCCGTGATCTCATCTGGGACTCCGAACAACATTCGGTCACCAAATCACATAACTCATATAACACTATATCATCAACGGACGTTAAAGCGTGTTCGACAACTATGTAGACATGACCGAGACACCTCTTCGGTCAATAAACAATAGCAGAACGTGGATGCCCATATTGGCTCCTACGTATTCTACGAAAATCTTTATCGATCAAACCGTTATGGCAACATACACAATTCCCTTTGTCTGTCGGTATGTTACTTGCCTGAGATCCGATCGTCGGTATCTCTATACCTAGTTCAATCTTGTTACCGAAAGTCTCTTTACTCATTCCGTAATACATTATCCCATGACTAACTCGTTAGTCATTCGGTTTCAAGGCTTATTATGATGTGTATTACCGAGAGGGCCCAGAGATACCTTTTCGATAGTCGGTGTGACAAATCCTAATCTTGATTCACGCCAACCCAACAAGACACCTTCGGAGATACCTATAGAGTATCTTTATAATCAGCCAGTTATGTTGTGACATTTGATATCACACAAGGCATTCCGCCGGTATCCGGGAGTTGCATGATCTCATAGTCAAAGGAATATGTATTTGACATACATGAAAACAATAGCGATAAACTGTACGATCAAATGCCAAGGTAACGGATGGGTCTTGTCCATCACATCATAATCATAATGATGTGATCCCGTTATCAAATGGCAACTCATGTCCATGGTTATGAAACCTTAACCATCTTTGATTAATGAGCTAGTCTAGTAGAGGCTTACTAGGGACGCGGTATTTGTTTATGTATTCACACATGTATTTAGGTTTCCAGTCAATAAAATTCTAGCATGAATAATGAATCTTTATTATGAATAAGGAAATATAAAATAATAATAACTTTATTATTGCCTCTTGGGCATATTTCCTTTAGCCTCCCACTTGCACTAGAGCCAATAATCTAGATTACATTGTAATGAATCTAACACCCATGGAGTCTGGGTGCTGATCATGTTTTGCCCGTGGAAGAGGCTTAGTCAACGGGTCTGCAACATTCAGATCCGTATGTACTTTGCAAATTTCTATGTCTCCATCCTTGACCTTTTCATGAATGAAGTTGAAGTGTCTCTTGATGCGTTTTGTTCTCTTGTGAAACCTGGATTCCTTCGCCAAGGCAATTGCTCTAGTGTTGTCACAAAAGATTGTCATTGGACCCGATGCACTAAGTATTACACCTAGATCGGATATGAACTCCTACATCCAGACTCATTCATGTGCTGCTTTTGAAGCAGCTATGTACTCTGCTTCACATGTAGATCCCGCCACGACGCTCTGCTTGGAATTGCACCAACTGACAGCTCCACAATTCAATATATATACGTATCCGGTCTGTGACTTAGAGTCATCCGGATCTGTGTTGAAGCTAGCATCAACGTAACCCTTTACGACGAGCTCTCCGTCACCTCCATAAACGATAAACATATCATTCGTCCTTTTCAGGTACTTCAGGATGTTCTTGACCGCTATCCCGTGATCCACTCCTGGATTACTTTGGTACCTCCCTGCCAAACTTATGGCAAGGCACACATCAGATCTGGTACACAGCATAGCATACATGATAGAACCTATGGCTGAGGCATAGGGAATGACTTTCATTTTCTCTCTATCTTCTGCAGTGGTCGGGCATTGAGTATGACTGAATTTCACACCTTGTAACATAGGCAAGAACCCTTTCTTTGATTGATCCATTTTGAAATTCTTCAAAACTTTGTCAAGGTATGTGCTTTGTGAAAGTCCTATTAAGCGTCTTGATCTATCTCTATAGATCTTGATGCCCAATATATAAGTAGCTACACAGAGGTCTTTTATTGAAAAATTATTATTCAAGTATCCTTTTATGCTATCCATAAATTCTACATCATTTCCAATCAACAATATGTCATCCACATATAATATCAGAAATGCTACAAAGCTCTGACTCCCTTTCTTATAAATACATGCTTCACCGTAAGTCTGTATAAAACCATATGCTTTGTTCACCTCATCAAAGCGTATATTCCAACTCCGAGATGCTGATAACTCACAAGTATAGGGGATCACAACAGTTTTCGAGGGTAAAGTATTCAACCCAAATTTATTGATTCGACACAAGGGGAGCCAAAGAATATTCTCAATTATTAGCAGCTGAGTTGTCAATTCAACCACACCTAGAAAACTTAATATCTGTAGCAAATTATTTAGTAGCAAAGTATTATGGAAGTAACGACAACAGTAGCAAAAGTAACACTTGCAGTTTTGTAGCAATGGTGACAACAACAGTAACAAAAGTAACAAATCAAGTATCAATATGGAACGAACTCGTAGGCAATGGATCGGCAATGATAGGTGTTGAATAATATTCATCATGCATCAGTTATAACCTAGGATGACACAGAACTAGCTCCAATTCATCAATGTAATGTAGGCTTTATTCTGAATATAGTCATACATGCTTATGGAAAAGAACTTGCATCACATCTTTTGTCCTACCCTCCCATGGCAGCGGGGTCCTAATGGAAACTAAGGGATATTAAGGCCTCCTTTTAATAGAGTACCAGACCAAAGCATTAGGACTTAATGAATACATGAACTCCTCAAACTATGGTCATCACCGGGAAGTGCTCCGGTTATTGTCACTCCAAGTTTGCCGGATCATAACACATAGTAGGTGACTATAGACTTGCAAGATAGGATCAAGAACACACATATATTCATGAAAACATAATAGGTTTAGATCTGAAATCATGGCACTCGGGCCCTAGTGACAAGCATTAAGCATAGCAAAGTCATAGCAACATCAATCTCAGAACATAGTGGATACTAGGAATCAAACCCTAACAAAACTAACTCGATTACATGATAAATCTCATCCAACCCATCACCATCCAGCAAGCCTACGATGGAATTACTCACGTAGGGCGGTGAGCATCATGAAATTGGTGATGGAGGATGGTTGATGATGACGACGTCGACGATCTCCACTCTCCGGAGCCCCGAACGGACTCCAGATCAGGTCTCTCGATGAAGAACAGGAGGTGGCGGCAGCTCCGTATCATAAAATGTGATGGGATCTGCTCTCCAATTTTTTTCTCCGTGAAAGAGACTATATAGAGTTGGAGTAGACGTCGTTGGAGCCTCAGGGGGCCCACAAGGTAGGGGGGTGCGCCCTAGGGGGCGCCCCCCACCCTTGTGGACAGGGTGTAGGCCCCCTCTGGTGGATCTTTACGCCAGTATTTTTTATATTTTCTAAAAATATTCCTCGTGAAATTTCAGGGTATTCCGTGAACTTTTATTCTGCACAAAAATAACACCAAGGCAATTCTGCTAAAAGCAGCGTCGGTCCGGGTTAGTTCCATTCAAATCATGCAAATTAGAGTCCAAAACAAGGGCAAAATAGTTTGGAGAAGTAGATACAATGGAGACGTATCAACTCCCCCAAGCTTAACCCATTGCTTGTCCTCAAGCAATTCAGTTGATAAACTGAAAGTGATAAAGAAAAACTTTTACAAACTCTGTTTGATCTTGTTGTTGTAAATACGTAAAGCTAGCATTCAAGTTTTCAGCAAAGATTATGAATTAACCACATTCACAGTAACATTTAGGTCTCATATTTACTCATGCCAATGGCATAAGCAACTAGCGAGCAATAATAATAAATCTTGGATGACAACACTTTTTGAAAATAATCATCATACAATATGATAAAGTGGTATCTCGCTAGCCCTTTCCGAGACCACAAAACAAAAATGTAGAGCACCTAAGAAGATCAAGGACTGACTAAGCATTGTAATTCATGCTCAAAGAGATCTAGTCATACTTATACTCAACATCAATTAATTGCAAAGCATATAAATGTGAGAGGTGCTCTCTAACTAGTGCTTTTTATAAGAGGATGATGACTCAGCAGTAAAAGTAAATAGAATAGGCCCTTCGCAGAGGGAAGCATGGATTTGCAGAGGTGCCAGAGCTCAAGTTTTTGAATCAAAGATGAATATAATTTTGAGCAATATGCTTTCTTTGTCAACGCTACGACCAAGAGTTCTCAATATCTTCCATGCTACATACATTATAGGCGGTTCCCAAACAGAATGGTAAAGGTTTACCCCCCCTCCACCATCAAACACACTCCAAGGCTTATCCGAAACAACGGGTACCGTCCAAACCAACAATAGTCAAGTGGGAGCTTTGTTTAATTATATTTTGATTTGATTTTTAATCTTTTGATCATGGGACTTGGTATCCCGGTTACCAGCCATTTTCTCGTGAATGACAAGCGGAGTCCACTCATCGTGAGAATAACCCACCTAGCATGGAAGATATTGACAGCCCCCAATCGCCACATGAGCGATTTGGGCATACAAAACAAAATTTTATTTGAAGGTTTAGAGTTTGGCACATGCAAATTTACTTGGAACGGCAGGTAAATACCACATATAGGTAGGTATGGTGGACTCTTATGGAACAACTTTCGGTTTGTGGAAGTGGATGCACAAGCAGCATTCCCGCTAAGTACAGGTGAAGGCTAGAAAGAGACAGGGAAGCAACCAGCTAGAGAGCAACAACGGTCATAAACATGCGTTGAGATTAACCAACATTGAGCGCAGTCATGAGTAGGATATAAAACAACCATGAACATAAATATCGTGGAAGCTATGTTGACATGTGCCAAGTCGAGTCACTTAAACCATTCAAAGGAGGATACCATCCTATCATACCGCATCACAAACATTTTAAAAGCATGTTGGCACGCAAGGTAAACCATTATAAGCTCCTAGCTAATTAAGCATGGCATGAGTAACTATAATCTCTAATTGTCATTGCAAACATGTTTCATTCATAATGAGCTGAATCAGGAATGACAAGCTGGTCATATTTACAAAAGCAAGATAGCTCGAGTTCATACCAACTTTTCTCCATCTCAATCATTTCATCATATATCGTCATTATTGCCTTTCACTTGTCCGACCGAATAGTGTGAATAATAATAATAATAGTGCACATGCATCGGACTAAGCTGGAATCTGCAAACATTTATTCAAAGGAGAAGACAAGGTAATATGGGCTCTTCGTTACTTCGACAATAATGCATATGAGAGCCACTCATCAATTTCATCGTGGTCTTCTCCTTTAGACCCCCAAAGAGAAGAAAATAATTTCAAAGAAACACACTAAAATATTTTTGGAGTTTTTGTTTTTTTAAGAAAGCGAAACAAGAACGAGAAAACTATTTACACGGGAAAGTTCCCAACAAGCAAAAGAAGAACGATAAATCTTTTTGGATTTTCTTTTACTACCACAAACTACTAAGAAACTAGATAGAAAGAAAGGACAAAAATAAACAGGAAATATTTTTGGGTTTTCTAAATTTTTCAAACACACAAGAAGAAAGCGAGAAAAATAAACTAGCATTGATGAAACAATGAAAAAGTATGAACACCGACAACTGGAATGGATGTGTGAACATGAATGTAATGTCGGTGAGAAATACGTACTCCCCCAAATTTAGGCTTTTTCCTAAGTTGGTCTATGGCCACCACTAGCCTGGATGATATCTGAAATCATAGATGGGGTTGTACTACGTTGTAGTAGCTACTGCTAGGTGAGCTTCCTCCTGAAGGCGGGCGGTCTCCGCCTCTCTCTCATATGCGTTCGCCTCCTCTCTGGTTATAAAATATCTCCCTTTTGCCTGAAAGTCAAAGAAAGCAGGAGCAGGAGGAGCAATATGGACGGCACGCCATCTGTCAAAGATTAATCGGTACTGAAGGTGCTACTCATTCCTCTCGAGAAACTGATAACGAATCATAGCTTCATAATCTAGAAAAGCAGGTGGCAGCTCAACACCATATCCTCTTACGAGCACACCTAAATGGTTAGCTAAGCGAGTTGCATATATCCCTCCAAATAAATCTCCACCTTCAGCATTAAGGTGCAATCTCCTCGCAATAATTGCTCCTAAATCATAGCTCTTATCACCTAACACTACACATTTAAGGATACTGAGATATGGGACACAAATATGGCAATTCTCAAGTTTACCGTTAATGCATCTACCTATGAAGAGAGCAAGATAATGTATAGCAGGAAAATGAATGCTCCCTATGGTGGCTTGTGTAATATTTCTAGTTTCCCCCATGGTGATGCTATCAAGGAAATCACGATATTCATATTTGTGAGGATCATTGAGACTACCCCATTGTGGAATTTTGCATGCAACACAAAAATCTTCTAGGTCCATGGTATAAGATTCATCATAAAGATTAAAGAGGACTGTATGGGTATTGCGCTGGGATGAAAATTCAAATCTCCGCACAAATGAATAGGTGAGGTAATAGTGTTGTCGGCATTTATCTGATAAGAAGTCCTCAAGGCCGGCATTTCGTATGTATGCATCAAACTCATCCTTGAATCTTGTGCGAATCATAAATTCATCTGATGACCATTCACAAGTCCATACTTGAGCATCTCTTGGTGGTTCAAGGTTCGGTTCGTGTACCGCGCGCCTCAATGCTTGTTTTCTTGAAGGGCCACCTTGAAATGTTCTCCTAGACATTTTCTTTTCTGTAAAATTCTGAAATTTTTAGTGACTCAAAATAAGAGTGAACCAAACTCAACAAAATTGATAGTAACTACTCCTACAAGTGTCTAGAGGCTATATCATGCATCAAAACTAGTTTGAACCATATAAATGTGACATGCAAGCTCAAGAACAAGGTCACCACAACAGCAAAAATTTCTAATAAATAAAGCACTAGAACAAAAAATAATTGGACCATTGGAGGAGTCACATACCGAAGAACAATCCCCCAAAACAGTTTTGCAAATGATGGATTTAGCAAGGAGATCGAAAATGGCAGCAAGATGAGCTAGAACATGGGTTTGAGCGGGTGGATGGTTTTTTCTGGAGGAAGAAGGAGAGGATGGGTGCTGGAATAAGTGGAGGGGGGCCTCGTGGGACCCACAAGGAAAGGGTCGCGCCCATGGGGTAGGGGGTGCCCTCCACCCTTGTGGCCCACTGGTGCATCCCCCTGGTGCATACACTTTGCCTAAAATCTTAAAATATTCTAGAAAAATCATATTAAATTTTCAGGGCATTTGGAGAAATTTTATTTTTGGGACATTTTTTATTGCATGGATAATTCAAAAAACAGACACATAATACTATTTCTGCTTTATTTAATCTAAATAACAGAAAGTAAAAGTTGGGTACAGAAGGTGGTGTTCTCTGAATTCATCTGTCTCATGCTCATCAAAAGGAATCCATCAATGAGGTTGATCAAGTCTCATTAACAAACTTCTTTCGAATAACACAAAACTGAAGATTTTTTTAATAACACTAGGTTACCTCAATGGGGATATGTATGTCCCCAACAATAAGTATATCATATTTCTTCTAAACAGCAAAGAGAGGGAATTCAAAACCTCCAATAGTAATAGTTGAAATTTTTCCAATAGAATTGATACTATTAAATTGAGATTGTTTCTTCGCAAAAGTGTACCGTATGCTCATTACCAATTACATGAAAAGTGACATTGCCTTTGTTGCAATCAATAACAGCCTCTGCAGTATTCAAAAAGGGTCTACCAAGGATAATTGACATACTATCATCCTCGGGAATATCAAGAATAACAAAGTCTGTTAAGATAGTAACATTTGCAATTACAACAGGCACATCATCAGAAATACCGATACGTATAGCAGTTGATTTATCAACCATTTGCAAAGAGATTTTAGTAGGTGTCAACTAAATCAAATCGAGTCTACGATACAAGGAGAATGGCATAACACTAACACCGGCTCCAAAATCACATAAAGCAGTTTTAACGTAATTTCCTTTAATGGAGCATGGTATAGTAGGTATTCCACTACAACAAGAACCCCCCTTCAGCAACTCATTGATGCGCTGTCGTTTGTCTATATAAGCATTGCTAAGGTCTACACCAACGGATTATTATGCGTTGTCGTTGGTGGCGTTGGAAAGGTCAACAACAACATATATACATCCGTTGGTAATCAGAAGGATAATGTGTTGCAAGGCAACAATAGATTGATACAACGCTTCCATGCGTTGGTGATTGCACAATAGAATAACCTCCATATATAATTATTTAGGGCAGCAATTTGCACAACAGAATAATCTCCAGATATATTCATTCAGGACAGTAAGTAGTTCAAATAGTAGTACAAGGTACAACTTTAGTAAAACTTGATAAAGTAGAAATGAAACTAATATATTGCTTGAATTGGACAATCTGTTACATTGCAATGCAAGTATCATCATTGTCTTAGAAAATAAAACATTTTACAGAATATTAAATTTCTAAGCATCCATTGAACTGTCTTCGTTCTCTTCCCAAGTACCAACCATCAACTGCACAATCTATTACATTGCAATGCAAGTATCATCACTTAGGAGTGCATCACTATCTTAGAAAATAAAACATTTTACATAATTAAAATTTCTAAACATGCATTGAACTGACTTTGTTCTCCTCTCAAGTACCAAGCATCAGCATATATTCTCCAAAGATCCAAGTAATCATCTAGTATTAAACTTCTCAACCTATAAATAAAAACCATAATATTAATTAGGCATAAATTCGAAATTTGAAGTTTAAAATATACATGCTCGGCATTGTACCTCAAAGGATCTACATAAAAATTACCAAATGTGAAAAAAAATCATTGGGATTAATGGCATAAGCTTATGTATGTTTGACAAATAACTCAGTAGGAGTACACATTAAAATACACAACATCTTTGACCAATCAGAAGATGTTGTTCACTGTGAACAACCAGCATCAAGTATTTACTACTAACAATTATCCAAAGGTTACATTATACTAATAATGGGATGAATTCGCAACCAACTAAATGATAAGTAGGTAACCAACAATATCAACTACATTATACATATTGGATATTTCAATTTTCTAGAGTATCAACATTAACTAGTTTTGTGTCACCATTACTCATGTACTACTCATGCTTGTTATGGTGTACTAGGAGAAAAAACTATGAATGCTAACAGCTCAAAAATCATTAAATAATCTACATCACACAAAACTTCATAGTTACCGGAGAACTACAATGTAACACATTAGAATTTCCCGATCCATTAATAAACTACCCAGCACCTGTAGAAGTAACAACATGAAAAAGAAACTCATCATCAGATTTGGAACAATTGGAGTTATCAACTCGTGCAAAGGAACACGATATGCATAATGAACTAAGAAACATAAAAGAGGACACAAAGGATCCTCAAAAATAACATTATCCCCAAATTTCTTGAACGTGCCGCACACACCTGTCATAACTCGAGTTACATAAGGCAGTGAACAAACAGTAACATCTGCCATAACAGATGCTACATGAGGCAACGAGCTCAGTAATTAGTAATAAATTTATGCATCAAAATAGGTATGGCTGTAATTAACCACTACTAATCCCATTCAAATGATGGCAATTTTTCTAACACAAAGAATCCACATATGGGAGCAACATGGCACAAATCTAAAAATAAACGATGGTGGTTGTACATATGCAAGCAACCAGATGCACACAACACACGCGTGCACATATGGGAGTCTTAGTTAAAAAATGTGTTATTTCTGTACCATCGCCAACTTTGACTTTAGAATTTTTTCCTAAGCACATTACATTTGATCACAGAGTTACAACCTACACTTGGGAGATTTGTTTCAATTAAGCTTTATCTGGCAACCCCTGAATGCCGAAGATTGTGATCTGAGCTCCTCAATATTTTTCCTTCACTCAACATTTATCTTCTCAACCTGAAGATGATGTGAATCACATCAGAATCCTGCAAACAACTAGCCACCATGAGTTGTTCTAGCCTAGTATAAAAATACAGCATGCACTTACAGATCCATGTGTCTGACCAAGTTGAAATAGGATTTTCTCTCCTTAGCTAACCCACGCCTCCTTGCAACAGCTAGCCGAAAATTGTCTCTATGTTACTCTGCTTCTCGAGCGTCGCACTGTTGGTGGGCCCTCATCACAGATTTTCATCATCAGCCACATTCTTCACCTGATCTGACCAACAGTTTCAAAATATATGTTGGATGGTGATCATTTTCTAAACATAAAGATGAACGAAGGGAAGAAAAAAGTAATCATCTCATAACTGTAACTCTCACTTGCAGAGCATCTAGCTTGTCGGTCAATAAAGCAATCTATGATCTCTTCTCCATGCGGACATGCTCTAGCCATGATGTCTTTCCTTACAAGCTGAACCAAACTCAATCAGAAAAATAACTCTTGATTTGCCCAAAAAAATACTCCTGAAATATAGTATATATCAACGATATAATGCGGTGGTTCGGAGGAGTAGCGCCCGCGGAGGGGGTGAGGGTGGCGGCACCGGCTTCCACACATCGTCGGCGTCGGGGTTGAGGTACCCGAGGCGACGAGGCACCGTAGAGCCTGAGCCGGCAGCGATGAGTATGGAGATGCGGGACAGTGGGCCAACAAACCATGGGAGACACGGGGACCCACGCCGCAAACCCATGATGACTAGGGTTGCTGCAGGGGCGCGTGAAGGCACGCGGAGGCCGCCGTGGCGGAGAATGATCCGAGGGGAGCAGTGAGGGGTGAGCGTAGAGAGGAATCGGCAGGGAGAGAAGGCCGAGAAAAAAAAACATGCCTCTTTTTTTAACAGTTTGGAGGATAAGGTGGAGGTGGGTGCGGAAGATTAGTTCCACAAGTGGGGGAGGTGGGAGGTTGAACCCAACGACAACGTATGTTACCGCATCGTTGCTACGTATGTGTTGGTATAGATGGGTTTTTATTGTAGTGTTCCTGGATCTCCAAGTTTCTTTGGTATTCCACCCTAAAAAGTATAATTAGCAAGCATGGTGGAAATTTCAGCTTCCGATATCTTTCTTTTATTAGTAACGATTTCTTTCATATACTTAGCATAAGGAGGCATTTTAAGCATATCAGTCAAATGCATACGCAAAAATACATGTCTAATCATTTCACAAAAGCGTTAAAAAATACTCATCATCCTTTTTCTTGGATGGTTTAGGAAGAAAGGGCATGGGTTTTTGAACCCATGGTTCCCTTTCTTTACCATGTTTCCTAGCAATGAAGCCTCTCTTATCATTACCTTGATTCTTTGACTGTGGGTTATCAAGATCAACAACAGGTTCCATCTCTACATCATTGTCATTACTAGGTTGAGCATCGGTATGAACATCATTATTAACATTATCACTAGGTTCATGTTCATTACCAGACTGAGTCTCAACATCAGAAATAGAACTATTATTAGGATTCTCAGGTGTGTCTACAACAGGTTCACTAGCATGCATAGTCCTATCAGTTTTCTTTTTCTTTTTGTTACTAGTACTAGGTTTATCAATATTAATTCTCTGAGAATCTTGCTCAATTCTCTTAGTATGGCCCTCAGGATACAATGGTTCCTGAGTTACTTTACTACCTCTAGTAGCAACCATAACAACTTTATCATTATTTTTACTATTCAACTCATTGAGCAAATCATTTTGTGCCTTAAGTACTTGTTCTACTTTGGTGGTAACCATGGAAGCATGTATACTAATAAGTTTCAGATCATTACAAGTTCTAGTCATGAGATCATCCAAGCGGTCAAGCATATAAGCATTATGTTTCAGTTGTCTACTAACATAAGCATTCAAATCTTCTTGTTTAACAATAAAATTATCAAACTCATCTAAGCATTAGCTAGCAGGCTTATTATAAGGAATATCACCTTCATCAAATCAATAGAGAGAATTTACCTTTACTACCTGCGTCGGGTTATCAAGACCATGTATTTCTTCAACAGGCGGTAAATTCTTAACATCTTCAGTTTTAATACCTTTTTCCTTCATAGACTTCTTTGCCTCTCGCTATCTTCGGGAATGAGAAATAGAATACCTATTTTCTTGGGAGTTGGCTTAGGAGTTGGTTTAGGAAGAGTCCAATCATTATCATTGCTCAATATATTATTCAATAACTTTTCCTCTTGTTCAATGTATCGTTCCCTGAAAACACAACGAACACAACTATCTAGGTGGTCCCTAGAAGCATCGGTTAGTCCATTATAAAAGATATCAAGTATTTCATTCTTATTAAGAGGATGATCTTGCAAAACATCAAGTAATTGGAGAAGACTCCCCCAAGCTTGTGGGAGACTCTCTTCTTTAGTTTGCACAAAATTAAATATTTCTTGTAAGGCAGCTTGTTTCTAATGAGCAGGAAAATATTTTGCAGAGAAATAGTAAATCATATCGCGGGGACTACGCACACAACCAGGATCAAGTGAATTAAACCATAACTTAGCATCACCCTTTAATGAGAAAGGAAACAATTTAAGAATATAGTAATAGTGAATTTTTTCCTCATGAGCTAATAGGTTGTATATATCATTTAATTTAGTAAGATATGCCACAACAGTTTCAGATTCATAACCATGGAAAGGATCAGATTCAACTAAAGTAATTAACTCAGGATCCACAGAGAATTTATAATCCTTATCAGTAACATGGATAGATGAAGTAGCAAATTCAGGATCACATTGCATCTTACCAGTCAAAGATTGTTCTTTCCACTTACATGCTAATTTCTTAAGATCATACTGTTGGTGTCAAAACTGGCAGATCACGGGTAGGGGTCCCGAACTATGCGTCTGAGGATCGATGGTAACATGAGACTGGGGACACAATGTTTACCCAGGTTCGGGCCCTCTCGATCGAGGTAATACCCTACTTCCTACTTGATTGATCTTGATGAATATGGGGTTACAAGAGTTGATCTACCTCGATTTCATAATGGCTAAACCCTAGAAGTCTAGCCTATGTGATTGCTATGATTCTTCTGTCTCTACGGACTAAACCCTCCAGTTTATATATGCACCGGAGGGGCCTAGCGTTTGTACATGAGCATATTGCATAGGAAGGAAAGTATGACACCTGAACTCTAAACTTGCTATTTTACACGTATGGGAGTCCTATCCAGATACGGGAGATAGTCTTCGTCAATAATCTTCACGGCCCACCAGTCCGGCCCATACCGAGCGATCCGGCCACCTGACGACCCCTTAATCCAGGACTCCCTCACATACCTATCCTTACAAGCAAGAAAATATCTAGCTACTTCTCCTTCCATAACATATCCCTGAGGAACAATATGCAATTCATATCTAGGGAAGTAGGTCTAACAGGTGTTTCAAAGTTTTCAATATCATTAATTTCACCTGTTTCAGAAATATCATCATGTTCAGCAGATTTAATAGTTTTGGCCTTAGCGAGATGTTTATGAAGTAATTCACCCAATGGCACAGTTTCATCATAAGCATCATTCATAATAGAAGTGGCATCATCAATATCATGCGACATATCAAAATCAATAACGGGTGTAGGTGTCACAAGTTTACTCAAAACAGATGGTGAATCAAGTGCAGAGCTAGATGGCAGTTCCTTACCTCCCCTTGTTCTAGAGGGAACGATCTTGGTTCTGTCATCCTTTAGATTCTTCATATCCTTCATAGTGATCAGCAGATATGAATCACAAGTAACTCAGAGAATAGAGCCATCCTCCCCGGCAACGGTGCCAGAAAAAGGTCTTGATAACCCACAAGTATAGGGGATCGCAATAGTTTTCAAGGGTAAAGTATTCGACCCAAATTTAATGATTCGACACAAGGGGAGACAAAGAATATTCTCAAGTATTAGCAGCTGAGTTTTTAATTCAACTACACCTGGAAAACTTAATATCTGCAACAAAGTATTTAGTAGCAAAGTAGTATGGAAGTAACGGTAACAGTAGCAAAAGTAACAGTAACAGTTTGTAGCAATGGCGATAGCAGCAGTAAGGAAAGTAACAAAGCAAGTATCAATATTGAACGAACTCATAAGCAATGGATCGGCAATGATAGTTGTTGGATAATATTCATCATGCATCAGTTATAACCTAGGATGACACAAAACTAGCTCCAATTCATCAATGTAATGTAGGATGTATTCCGAATATAGTCATACATGCTTATGGAAAAGAACTTGCATGACATCTTTTTTCCTACCCTCCCGTGGCATCGGGGTCCTAATGGTAAAATTAAGGGATATTAAGGCCTCCTTTTAATAGAGTACCAGACCAAAGCAGTAGCACTTAATTAATACACAGACTCCTCAAACTATGGTCATCACCTGGAAGTGCCCCGATTATTGTCACTCTGAGTTTGCCGGATCATAACACATAGTAGGTGACTATAGACTTGCAAGATAGGATCAAGAACACACATATATTCATGAAAACATAATAGGTTCAGATCTGAAATCATGGCACTCGGGCCCTAGTGACAAGCATTAAGTATAGCAAAGTCATAGCAACATCAATCTCAGAACATAGTGGATACTAGGGATCAAACCCTAACAAAACTAACTCGATTACATGATAAATCTCATCCAACCCATCACCGTCCAGCAACCCTACGATGGAATTACTAACGCATGGCGGTGAGCATCATGAAATTGGTGATGGAGGATGGTTGATGATGACGACGGCGACGATCTCCACTCTCCGGAGCCCCGAATGGACTCCAGACCAGGTCTCCCGATGAATAACAAGAGGTGGCGGGGCTCTGTATCGTAAAATGCGATGGGATCTTCTCTTTGATTTTTTTTTCCGCGAAAGAGACTATATAGAGTTGGAGTAGATATCGCTAGAGCCTCATGGGGCCCACAAGGTAGGGGGCACGTCGTAGGGGGGCGCCCCCCACCCTCATGGCCAGGGTGTGGGCCCTCTCTAGTGGATCTTTACGCTAGTATTTTTTATATTTTCTGAAAATATTCCTCGTGAAATTTCAAGTCATCCCGAAAACTTTTATTTCTGCACAAAAATAACACAATGGTAATTCTGCTGAGAAACAACATCAGTCCGGGTTAGTTCCATTCAAATCATGCAAATTAGAGTCCAAAACAAGGGCAAAAGAGTTTGGAAAAGTAGATACAATGGAGACGTATCAGATGCTTGCACCAGTCCATAGATGGATCGCTGGAGCTTGCACACTTTGTTTGCACCTTTAGGATTGACAAAACATTCTGGTTGCATCATATACAACTCTTCTTTCAGATATCGATTAAGTATTGCAGTGATACGTCTCCAACATATCTATAATTTTTGATTGTTCCATGCTATTATATTATCCATCTTGGATGTTTTATATGCATTTATATGCTATTTTATACGATTTTTGGGACTAACCTAATAACCTAGAGCTTAGTGCCAGTTTCTGTTTTTTCTTGGTTTTGAGTTTTACATAAAAGGAATACCAAACGGAGTCCAATTGATGTGCCAATTTTTTATGATTTTTTATGGACCAAAAGAAGCCCCTGGAGTAAAAGAGTTGGGCCAGAAGAGTCCCGAGCCGTCCACGAGGGTGGAAGGCGAGCCCTACCCCCTGGGCGCGCCCCCTGCCCCGTGGACGACTTGGAGACCCCCCTGACATGAGACCGATGCGAAAAATTCCTATAAATATAGAAACTCCTGAAAAGAAATCTAGATCAGGAGTTCCACCGCCGCAAGCCTCTATAGCCACCAAAAACCAATCGGGACCCGGTTCCGGCACCCTGCCAGAGGGGGGATCCATCACCAGTGGCCATATTCATCATCCCCGCATTCTCCATGATGAGGAGGGAGTAGTTCACCCTCGGGGCTGAGGGTATGTACCAATAGCTATGTGTTTGATCTCTCTCTCTCTCTCTCTCTCTCTCTCTCTCTCTCTCTCTCTCTCTCTCTCTCGTGTTCTTGATATGGCACGATCTTGATGTACCGCAAGCTTTGCTATTGTAGTTGGATCTTTTGATGTTTCTCCCCATCTACTATCTTGTAATGGATTGAGTTTTCCCTTTGAAGTTATCTTATTGGATTGAGTCTTTAAGGATTTGAGAACACTTGATATATGTCTTGCATGTCCTTATCTGTGGTGACAATGGGATATTCACGTGATCTATTTGATGTGTGTTTTGGTGATCTACTTGCGGGTTCAGTGACCTTGTGAAGTTATGCATAGGGGTTGGCACACGTTTTCGTCTTGACTCTCCGGTAGAAAGTTTGGAGCACTCTTTGAAGTTCTATGTGTTGGTTGAATAGATGTTTCTGAGATTGTGTGATGCATATCTTATAATCATGCCCACAGATACTTGAGGTGACAATGGAGTATCTAGGTGACATTAGGGTCTTGGTTGATGTGTGTCTTAAGGTCTTATTCTAGTACGAACTCTAGGATAGATCGTACGGAAAGAATAGATTCGTGTTATTTTACTACGGACTCTTGAATAGATCGATCAGAAAGAATAACTTTGAGGTGGTTTCGTACCCTACAATAATCTCTTCGTTTGTTCTCCTCTATTAGTGACTTTGGAGTGACTCTTTGTTGCATGTTGAGGGATAGTTATATGATCCAGTTATGTTATTATTGTTGAGAGAACTTGCACTAGTGAAAGTATGAACCCTAGGCCTTGTTTTGAAGCATTGCAATACCGTTTGTGCTCACTTTTATCATTAGTTACCTTGCTGTTTTTATATTTTCAGATTACAAAAACCTATATCTACCATCCATATTGCTCTTGTATCACCATCTTTTCGCCGAAATAATGCACCTATACAATTTACCATTGTATTGGGTGTCTTGGGGACACAAGAGACTATTTGTAATTTGGTTGCAGGGTTGTTTGAGAGAGACCATCTTCATCCTACACCTCCCACGGATTGATAAACCTTAGGTCATCCACTTGAGGGGAATTTGCTACTGTCCTACAAACCTCTGCACTTGGAGGCCCAACAACGTCTACAAGAAGAAGGTTGCGTAGTAGACATCATGCAGCTTTGACATCCATTTGCCATATTTCATAATTATAAAATGCAGCAATTGCTAACATGATTCGAACAGACTTAAGCATCACTACGGGTGAGAAAGTCTCATCATAGTCAACTCCTAGAACTTGTCGCAAACCTTTTGCGGCAAGTCGAGCTTTGTAGACAGTAACATTACCATCAACATCAGTCTTCTTCTTGAAAATCCATTTATTCTCTATGGCTTGCCGATCATCGGGCAAGTCCACCAAAGTCCATACTTTGTTCTCATACGTGGATCCTATCTCATATTTCATGGCCTCAAGCCATTTTTTGGAATCTGGTCTCATCATATCTTCCTCTTCATAGTTCGAAAGTTCGCCATTGTTGACTTCCAGGACAGGTTTACCATACCACTCTGGTGCGGTATGTGTTCTTGTCGATCTTCGAGGTTCAGTAGTAACTTGATCCGAAGTTTCATAATCATTATCATTAGCTTCTTCTTTAGTTGGTGTAGGCATCACGAGAACGGTTTTCTCTGATGATCTGCTTTCAAATTCGAGCGAAGGTACAATTACCTAATCAAGTTCTACTTTTCTCCCACTCACTTCTTTCGAGAGAAACTCCTTCTCTAGAAAAGACCCATTCTTAGCAACAAAAATATTGCCTTTGGATCTGTGGTAAAAGGTGTACCCAGTAGTTTATTTTGGGTATCCTATGCTGACACACTTCTCCAATTTGGGTTCAAGCTTATTAGGCTGAAGCTTTTTGAGATAAGCATCGCAACCCCAAACTTTATGAAATTATAGCTTTAGTTTCTTGCCAAACCATAGTTCATACGGTGTCATCTCAACGGATTTAGATGGTGGCCTATTTAACGTGAATGCAGCCGTCTGATACGTCTCCAACATATCTATAATTTTTGATTGTTCCATGCTATTATTTATGATGTTTTGGATGTTCAATGGGCTTTGTCATACAATGTTATAAGATTTTTGGGACTAACCTATTAACCTAGAGCCCAGTGCCAGTTTCTGTTTTTTCCTTGTTTTTGAATTTTACAGAAAAGGAATATCAAACGGAGTCCAATTGACGTGCCAATTTTTGGTGATTTTTTTGGACCAAAAGAAGCCCCCGAAATAAAAGAGTTGGACCAGGAGAGCCACTGGCTGCCCACGAGGGTGGGGGGGGGGCACTCCAGGTGGGCGTGTGCCCCTGTCTCATGGACAGCCCGGAGGCCCCCCTGACTTGTGCCGTACGCCAAAAAATCCTATAAATACTGAAACCTCCAGAAATTAACCTAGATCGGGAGTTCCGCCACCGAAAGCCTCTGTAGCCACCGAAAACCAACCTAGACCCTGTTCCGGCACCCTGCCGGAGGGGGGAACCCTCACCGGTGGCCATCTTCATCATCCCGGCGCTCTCCATGACGAGAAGGGAGTAGTCCACCCTCGGGGCTGAGGGTATGTATCAGTAGCTATCTGTTTGATCTCTCTCTCTCTCTCTCTCTCTCTCTCTCTCTCTCTCTCGTGTTCTTGAGATGGAACGATCTTGATGTATCGCGAGCTTTGCTATTATAGTTGGATCTTATGATGCTTCTCCCCCTCTACTCTCTTGTAATGGATTGAGTTTTCCCTTTGAAGTTATCTTATTGGATTGAGTCTTTAAGGATTTGAGAACACTTGATGTATGTCTTGCACGTGATTATCTATGGTGACAATGGGCTATCATGTGATCCACTTGATGTATGTTTTGGTGATATACTTGCGGGTTCCGTGACCTTGGGAATCTATGCATAGGGGTTGGAACACATTTTCGTCTTGACTTTCCGGTAGAAACTTTGGGGCACTCTTTGAAGTTCTATTTGTTGGTTGAATAGATGTTTATGAGATTGTGTGATGCATATCGTATAATCATGCCCACGGATACTTGAGGTGACAATGGAGTATCTAGGTGACATTAGGGTTTTGGTTGATTTGTATCTTAAGGTGTTATTCTAGTACGAACTCTATGATAGATTAAACGTTACTACGGACTCTTGAATAGATCGATCAGAAAGAATAACTTTGAGGTGGTTTCGTACCCTACCATAATATCTTCGTTAGTTCTCCGCTATTGGTGACTTTGGAGTGACTCTTTGTTGCATGTTGAGGGCTAGTAATATGATCCAATTATGTTATCCTTGTTGAGAGAACTTGCACTAGTGAAAGTATGAACCCTAGGCCTTGTTTCCTATCATTGCAACACCGCTTATGCTCACTTTTACCTTTAGTTACCTTGCTGTTTTTATATTTTCTTATTACAAAAACCTATATCTACCATCCATATTGCACTTGTATCACCATCTCTTCGCCAAACTAGTGCACCTATACAATTTACCATTGTATTGGGTGTGTTGGGGACACAAGAGACTCTTTGTTATTTGGTTACAAGGTTGCCTGAGAGAGACCATCTTCATTCCTACGCCTCCCACGGATTGATAAACCTTAGGTCATCCAATTGAGGGAAATTTGCTACTGTCCTACAAACCTCTGCACTTGGAGGCCCAACAACGTCTACAAGAAGAAGGTTGTGTAGTAGACATCAAGCTCTTTTCTGGCGCCGTTGCTCGCGAGGTTAGTGCTTGAAGGTATATCTTTATATCTTGCAATTGAATCTTTTAGTTTCTTGTTTTATCACTAGTTTAGTCTATAAATGAAAACTAGAAAAAAATGGAATTAAGGTTACCTCATATGCTTCATCTTTTTAATATCTTTCGTGAAAATGATGGGAAGGAAAATTGTGCTCAAGTACTAGAAGAAGAATTACATAGAATGCTTGGCACTAAAGACTTGAATGACGAGCATGCTTGCAATATTGTTAGTGTGAATTGTTCGAATATCCATAGTACTAATTATGATTGCACTAGTCATGACGAAAAAATCTCTTATAAGCATGTTGATTTTTGTGGAGTTGATAGAGTTTGCAAGTACATACCAAATAGAGAAGATAGATTTTGCAAGAGGCATAAGTATTTAGAAACTAAATGGTTTCTGCAGATGCTAGATGATTGTGCTGAAAATTTAAAATTTCTTAGCCGTACTTGTGAACTTTTCAATGAACGTGGTCATTTCATTACCCAATGCGAATTGTTTCATGATCGAATCGTGTCCAAAAATTGTGATGACTTGATTTCCCTTGCACATCATAATGAACTTATCTTGCTTTTGGGTTATGAAGAAATGAAATGTAGAACTAAGCATCTTCCAGGATTTGCCCTTGATAAACTTCTTGATTTTGATATAGAGGAAATATATATGTATTGTGCGGTGAATTGCATTGAAAATCCTTATATTGCCAATTACCTTAAGTCAAGAAAACAAATGAGAGATGAAGAGAATACTAATGAAAGGGAAAAGATTTCCCAATATCCTCCTATTATTTCTTATGATGAATCACGTAACGAGGAGGAGCCTCCCATTCTACCAATCTCATTAATAAGGAGCTCCAAAAAGAAGATTAAACCCATACTTAATGTGAAGAAGAAAAAGAAAAGACGGAGAAGCAAAGACAAAAAGGTATCCCTTCCAAATGATGTTGCTTCCATTACTCATTGTGATGATGATAATTGCTATACTATCGGTGCTATCCATACTATTAACGATGAGAGTGATTATGCTTATGATATGAAAAGGCCCAAGCTTGGGGATGCTATGTTTGATGAGAGTGATATATTTGAGAATTTATTTTCTGCAATTAATGTTAGTCCCAAGCTTGGGGATGCTACATTTGGTGAAGATGATATTTTTAGCCTCCCAAGTCTTGATATGCAAATCTATTATGATGAAAGCATGCCTCCTATTTTATGATGATTAGTGTGATGACACTTATGCTATAAAAAGTAGTGATGATTATATTTATAAAGCTTGTCATGATTATGATTACCCTTTTTCTGAACATTACTCTTTTAATGTGGAAACAATCTATAGTATCAAGTTTCCTCTCTATGGGCTTAAAATTTTGAAGCTACGCTTGTTTTGCTTTCTTATGCTAGTTGATTATTGTTCCTATAAGTTGTTTGCTCACAAAATTCCTATGCATAGGAAGTGGGTTAGACTTAAATGTGCTAGTCAAATTTTTCATGATGCTCCCTTTATGTTTCAATTCTTATCTTTTATGCGAGCATCATTGAACTCATCATGCCTAGTTAGGGGCGTTAAACGATAGCGCTTGTTGGGAGGCAACCCAATTTTATTTCCTTTGTTTTTGCTTCTGTTTAGGAATAAATATTTCATATAGCTTCTGTTTAGATGTGGTTTTATGTTTTAGTTAGTGTTTGTGCCAAGTAGAACTTTTGGGAAGACTTGTGTGAAGTTTATATGATCTTGATGTGGAAAACAAAATCGTTAGCGCTCGCTAGAATAGTCACCAAATTTTACTGGAGTGTGCTATTTAGTTTATTATTTTTGCAGATGATTAATATAAAAATTCCTCACGTTTACCAATTTATTTCAATTTTTTTGGAGTTACAGAAGTATTCGAAAGTTACAGATTACTACAGACTGTTCTGTTTTGACAGATTCTGTTTTTTGTGTGTTGATTGCTTATTTCAATGCATCTATGAGTAGTATTGGGGAGTATGAACCATAGAGAAGTTGGAATAGAGTAGGTTTAACACCAATATAAACAAAGAATGAATTCATTACAGTACCTTTGAGTAGTGGTTTGTTTTCTTATACTAACGGAGCTCACGAGATTTTTGTCTAAGTTTTGTGTTGTGAAGTTTTCAAGTTTTGAGTATTGCTTTGATGGACTATGGAACAAAGAGTGGAAAGAGCCTTAGCTTGGGGATGCCCAAGGCACCCCAAGGTAAAATTCAAGGACAACCAAAAGCCTAAGCTTGGGGATGCCCCGGGAAGGCATCGCCTCTTTCGTCTTTATCTATCGGTAACTATACTCGGAGCTATATTTTATTCACCACATGATATGTGTTTTGCTTGGAGCGTCAATTTATTTTAGTTTGTTTTTCTTGCTGTTTGAATAATATCCCAAGATCTGAAATTCTTAAATGTTAGAGAGTCTTCACATAGTTACATAATTATACACCTACTCGTTGTTCTTCACTTGTATCTTTTGGAGTAGTTTGTCATTTGCTCTAGTGCTTCACTTATATCTTTTAGAGCACGGCGGTGGTTTTATTTGGAAGAAATAGATGAACTCTCATGCTTCACTTATATCCTTTTGAGAGTCTATTAGAACAGCATGGTAATGTGCTTTGGCTATAAAACTAGCCTTCGCATGATAGGCATCCAAGATGAATGTAGTAAAAACTTTCATACTAAGTGCATTGAATATGATGAGAAGTTGGATGCTTGATAATTGTTTTGAGATATGAGGATAGTGATATTAAAGTCATGCAAGTAGAGTTATTATGAAATTGAGAAATTCTTGTGTTAAGGTTAGTGATTCCCGTAGCATGCACGTATGGTGAACCGCTATGTGACGAAGTTAGAGCATGAGGTGTTTGTAAAGTGTCAACCTTTGTGTGGAGGTCGGGACGCGCGATGGTTAACTCCTACCAACCCCCCCTAGGAGCATGTGTTGATTGCTTTGTTTTGATGACTCGTAAATTTTTGCAATAAGTATATGAATTCTTATGACTAATGTTGAGTCCATGGATATTACGCACTCTCACCCTTCCACCATTGCTAGCCTCTCTTGTACCGCGCAACGTTCGCCGGTACCATACACCCACTATATATCCTTCCTCAAAATGGCCACTATATATCCTTCCTCAAAACAGCTACCATACCAACGTATCATGGCATTTCCATAGCCATTCTGAGATATATTGCCATGCAACTTTCCACCGTTCCGTTCATATGACACGCTTCATATTGTCCTATTGCCATGCATCATCATGTAGTTGACTTCGTATTTGTGGCAAAGCCACCATGCATAATTTTTATACATGTCACTCTTGATTCATTGCACATCCCGGTACACCGCCGAAGGCATTCATATAGAGTCATACTTTGTTCTAGTATCGAGTTGTAATATCGAGTTGTAAATCAATATAAGTGTGATTATTATCATTATTAGAGCATTGTCCCATGTGAGGAAAGGCTAAATAAAGAAAGCTCCTCCAAAAAAAGAAGAAGAAGAAAGGCCAAAGAAAAAAAGAAAGGCCCAAAAAAACAAAGAAAAGGGACAATTGCTACTATCTTCTTTTTGCACACTTGTGCTTCAAAGTAGCACCATGTTCTTCATGATAGAGAGTCTCATGTTTAGTCACTTTCATATACTAGTGGGAATTTTCATTATAGAACTTGGCTTGTATATTCCAACGATGGGCTTCCTCAAATGCCCTAGGTCTTCGTGAGCAAGCAAGTTGGATGCACACCCACTTAGTTTCTTTTGTTGAGCTTTCATACATTTTAGCTCTAGTGCATCCGTTGCATGGCAGTCCCTACTCACTCACATTGATATCTATTGATGGGCATCTCCATAGCCCTTTGATACGCCTAGTCGATGTGAGACTATATCCCTCCTTTTTGTCTTCTCCACAACCACCTCTCTATTCCACCCACTGTGTTATGTCCATGGCTCACGCTCATGTATTGCGTGGAAGATGAAAGGTTCGAAAGAATAGAGTATGAAAACAAGTGCTTGGCTGAAACCGGGGTTGTGCATGATATGAATATTTTGTGTGATGAAGAGGGAGCATAGCCAGGCTATAAGATTTTGTAGGGTTAACTTTCTTTAGCCATAGTATTTCGAGAAGACATGATTGCTTTGTTAGTATGCTTGAAGTATTATTATTTCTTATGTCAATATAGACTTTATTCTTGAATCTTTCAGCTCTGAACATTCATGCCACAGTAAAGAGAATTACATTGAAAATTGTGTTGGTTAGCATTCCACATCTAAAATTCTGTTTTTATCATTTACCTACTCAAGGACGAGCGGGATTTAAGCTTGGGGATGCTTGACAAGTCTCCAACGTATCTATAATTTTTTATTGTTCCATGCTATTATTTATGATGTTTTGGATGTTTAATGGGCTTTGTCATACAATTTTATATTATTTTTTGGACTAACCTCTTAACCTAGAGACCAGTGCCAGTTTATGTTTTTTCCTTGTTTTTGAGTTTTACAAAAAAGGAATATCAACGAAGTCCAATTGACGTGCCAACTTTGGTGATTTTTTCTGGACATAATGAAGACCTGAAGTAAAAGAGTTGGTCCAGGAGAGCCACGGGCTGCCCACGATGTTGGGGGGGCGCCCACTCTAGGTGGGCGTGTGCCCCTGTCTCGTGGACAGCCCGGAGGCCCCCCTGACTTGTGCCCTACGCCAAAAAAATCTATAAATACTGAAACCTCCGAAAATTAACCTAGATCAGGAGTTCCGCCGCCGAAAGCCTCTATAGCCACCGAAAACCAATCTAGACCCCGTTCTGGCACCCTGCCGGAGAGGGGAACCCTCACTGGTGGCCATCTTCATCATCCCGGCGCTCTCCATGACGAGGAGGGAGTAGTCCACCCTTGGGGCCGAGGGTATGTATCATTAGCTATGTGTTTGATCTTTCTCTCTCTCGTGTTCTTGAGATGGCACGATCTTGATGTATCGCGAGCTTTGCTATTATAGTTGGATCTTATGATGCTTCTCCCCCTCTACTCTCTTGTAATGGATTGAGTTTTCCCTTTGAAGTTATCTTATCGGATTGAGTCTTTAAGGATTTGAGAACCACGTGATTATCTGTGGTGACAATGGGATATCATGTGATCCACTTGATGTATATTTTGGTGATCAACTTGCGGGTTCCGTTACCTTGGGAATCTATGCATAGGGGTTGGCACACGTTTTCGTCTTGACTTTCCGGTAGAAACTTTGGGGCACTCTTTGAAGTTCTATGTGTTGGTTGAATAGATGTTTCTGAGATTGTGTGATGCATATCGTATAATCATGCCCACGGATACTTGAGGTGACAATGGAGTATCTAGGTGACATTAGGGTTTTGGTTGATTTGTATCTTAAGGTGTTATTCTAGTACGAACTCTATGATAGATTGAATGTTACTACGGACTCTTGAATAGATCGATTAGAAAGAATAACTTTGAGGTGGTTTCGTACCCTACCATAATATCTTTGTTTGTTCTCCGCTATTAGTGACTTTGGAGTGACTCTTTGTTGCATCTTGAGGGCTAGTAATATGATCCAATTATATTATTCTTGTTGAGAGAACTTGCACTAGTGAAAGTATGAACCCTAGGCCTTGTTTCCTATCATTGCAACACCGTTTATGCTCACTTTTACCTTTAGCTACATTGCTGTTTTTATATTTTCTTATTACAAAAACCTATATCTACCATCCATATTACACTTGTATCACCATCTCTTCGCCGAACTAGTGCACCTATACAATTTACCATTGTATTGGGTGTGTTGGGGACACGAGAGACTCTTTGTTATTTGGTTGCATGGTTGCTTGAGAGAGACCATCTTCATCCTACGCCTCCCACGGATTGATAAACCTTAGGTCATCCACTTGAGGGAAATTTGCTACTGTCCTACAAACCTCTGCACTTGGAGGCCCAACAACGTCTACAAGAAGAAGGTTGTGTAGTAGACATCAAGCTCTTTTTTGGCGCCGTTGCCGGGGAGGTTAGTGCTTGAAGGTATATCTTTAGATCTTTCAATCGAATCTTTTAGTTTCTTGTTTTATCACTAGCTTAGTCTATAAAAGAAAACTACAAAAAATGGAATTAAGGTTACCTCATATGCTTCATCTTTTTAATATCTTTCGTGAAAATGATGGGAAGGAAAATTGTGCTCAAGTACTAGAAGAAGAATTACATAGAATGCTTGGCACTAAAGACTTGAATGATGAGCATTCTTGCAATATTGTTAGTGTGAATTGTTTGAATATCCATAGTACTAATGATGATTGCACTAGTCATGATGAAAATATCTCTTATAAGCATGTTGATTTTTGTGGAGTGCATAGACTTTGCAAGTACATACCAAATAGAGAAGATAGATTTTGCAAGAGGCATAAGTATTTAGAAACTAAATGGTTTCTACAGATGCTAGATGATTGTGCTGAAAATTTAAAATTTCGAAGCCGTACTTGTGAACTTTGCGATGAACGTGGTCATTTCATTACCCAATGCGAATTGTTTCATGATCAAATCGTGTCCAAAAATTGTGATGACTTGATTTCCCTTGCACATCATAATGAACTTATCTTGCTTTTGGGTTATGAAGAAATCAAATGTAGAACTAAGCATCTTCCACGATTTTCCCTTGATAAACTTCTTGATTTTGATATAGAGGAAATATATATGTATTGTGCGGTGAATTGCAATAAAAATCCTTATATTGCCAATTGCCTTAAGTCAAGAAAACAAATAGGAGATGAAGAGAATACTAATGAAAGGGAAGAGATTTCCCAATATCCTCCTATTATTTCTTATGATGAATCAGGTAACGAGGAGGGGCCTCCCATTCTACCAATCTCATTAGTAAGGAGCTCCAAAAAGAAGATTAAACCCATACTTAATGTGAAGAAGAAAAAGAAAAGACGGAGAAGCAAAGACAAAAAGGTATCCCTTCCAAATGATGTTGCTTCCATTACTCATTGTGATGATGATAATTGCTATACTATCGGTGCTATCCATACTATTAACAATGAGAGTGATTATGCTTATGATATGAAAAGGCCCAACCTTGGGGATGCTATATTTGATGAGAATGATATATTTGAGAATTTATTTGCTGCAATTAATGTTTGTCCCAAGCTTGGGGATGCTACGTTTGATGAAGATGATAATTTTAGCCTCGTCTTGATATGCAAATCTATTATGATGAAAGCATGCCTCCTATTTATGATGATTATTGTGATGACACTTATGCTATAAAAAGTAGTGATGATTATATTTATAAATCTTGTCATGATTAAGATTACCCTTTTTCTGAACATTACTCTTTTAATGTGGAAACAATCTATAGTATCAAGTTTCCTCTCTATGTGCTTAAACTTTTGAAGCTATGCTTGTTTTGCTTTCCTATGCTAGTTGATTATTGTACCCATAAGTTGTTTGATCATGAAAACCCTATGCGTAGGAAGTGGGTTAGACTTAAATGTGTTAGTCATATTCTTCATGATGCTCCCTTTATGTTTCAATTCTTATCTTTTATGCGAGCATCATTGAAATCATCATGCCTAGCTAGGGGAGTTAAACGATAGCGCTTGTTGGGAGGCAACCCAATTTTATTTCCTTTGTTTTTGCTTCTATTTAGGAATAAATATTGCATCTAGCTTCTGTTTAGTTGTGGTTTTATGTTTTAATTAGTGTTTGTGCCAAGTAGAACCTTTGGGAAGACTTGTGTGAAGTTTATATGATCTTGATGTGAAAAACAGAATCATTAGCGCTCCCTAGAATAGTCACCGGATTTTACTCGAGCGTGCTATTTAGTTGATTCTTTTTGCAGATGATTAATAGAAAAATTACTCACGTTTACCAATTTATTTCAAATTTTTTGGAGTTACAAAAGTATTCGAAAGTTACAGATTACTACAGACTATTCTGTTTTGACAGATTCTGTTTTTCGTGTGTTGATTGCTTATTTCAATGCATCTATGAGTAGTATTGGGGAGTATGAACCATAGAGAAGTTGGAATAGAGTAGGTTTAACACCAATATAAACAAAGAATTAATTCATTACAGTACCTTTGAGTAGTGGTTTGTTTTCTTATACTAACGGAGCTCACGAAATTTTTGTCTAAGTTTTGTGTTGTGAAGTTTTCAAGATTTGAGTATTGCTTTGTTGGACTATGGAACAAAGAGTGGCAAGAGACTAAGCTTGGGTATGCCCAAGGCACCCCAAGGTAAAATTCAAGGACAACCAAAAGCCTAAGCTTGGGGATGCCCCGGGAAGGCATCCCCTCTTTAGTCTTCATCTATCGGTAACTATACTCAGAGCTATATTTTTATTCACCACATGATATGAGTTTTGCTTGGAGCATCAATTTATTTTAGTTTGTTTTTCTTGATGTTTGAAATTCTTAAATGTTAGAGAGTCTTCACATAGTTACATAATTAGACAACTACTCGTTCTTCTTCACTTGTATCTTTTGGAGTAGTTTGTCATTTGCTCTAGTGCTTTACTTATATCTTTTAGAGCACGGCGGTGGTTTTATTTTGAAGAAATAGATGAACTCTCATGCTTCACTTATATCCTTTTGAGAGTCTATTAGAACAGCATGGTAATGTGCTTTGGCTATAAAACTAGCCTTCACATGATAGGTATACAAGATGAATGTAGTAAAAACGTTCCTACTATGTGCATTGAATATGATGAGAAGTTGGATGCTTGATAATTGTTTTGAGATATGAGGATAGTGATATTAGAGTCATTCTAGTAGAGTTATTATGAAATTGATAAATTCTTGTGTTAAGGGTAGTGATTCCCATAGCATGCATGTATGATGAACTGCTATGTGACGAAGTTAGAGCATGAGGTATTTGTAAAGTGTCAACCTTTGTGTGGAGGTCGGGGGCGCGCGATGGTTAACTCCTACTAACCTCCCCCCTAGGAGCATGTGTTGATTGATTTGTTTTGATGACTCGTAAATTTTTGCAATAAGTATATGAGTTCTTATGACTAATGTTGTGTCCATGGATATTACGCACTCTCACCCTTCCACCATTGCTAGCCTCTCTTGTACCGCGCAACTTTCGTCGGTACCATACACCCACTATATATCCTTCCTCAAAACAACCACTATATATCCTTCCTCAAAACAGCCACCATACCTACCTATCATGGCATTTCCATAGCCATTCCGAGATATATTGCCATGCAACTTTCCACCGTTCCGTTCATATGACATGCTTCATATAGTCATATTGCCATGCATGATCATGTAGTTGAAATCGTATTTGTGGCAAAGCCACCATGCATAATTTTTATACATGTCACTCTTGATTCATTGCACATCCCGGTACACCGCCAGATGCATTCATATAGAGTCATACTTTGTTCTAGTATCGAGTTGTAATATCGAGTTGTAAATCAATAAAGTGTGATGATTTCATTATTAAAGCATTGTCCCATGTGAGGAAAGGCTAAATAAAGAAATCCCCTCCAAAAGAAGAAGAAGAAGAAGAAAGGCCAAAGAAAAAAAGAAAGGCCCAAAAAAAACAAAGAAAAGGGACAATTGCTACTATCTTGTTTTTCCACACTTGTGCTTCAAAGTAGCACCATGTTCTTCATGATAGAGAGTCTCATGTTTAGTCACTTTCATATACTAGTGGGAATTTTCATTATAGAACTTGGCTTGTATATTCCAACGATGGGCTTCCTCAAATGCAATAGGTCTTCATGAGCAAGCAAGTTGGATGCACACCCACTTAGTTTCTTTTTTTGAGCTTTCATACATTTTTATCTCTAGTGCATCCGTTGCATGGCAATCCCTACTCACTTACATTGATATCTATTGATGGGCATCTCCATAGCCCGTTGATACACCTAGTCGATGTGAGACTATCTCCTTCCTTTTTGTCTTCTCCACAACCACCTCTCTATGCCACCCATAGTGTTATGTCCATGGCTCACGCTCATGTATTGCGTGAAAGATGAAAGATTTGAAAGAATAGAGTATGAAAACAAGTGCTTGGCTGAAACCGGGGTTGTGCATGATATTAATATTTTGTGTGATGAAGAGGGAGCATAGCCAGACTATATGATTTTGTAGGGATAACTTTCTTTAGCCATAGTATTTTGAGAAGACATGATTGCTTTGTTAGTATGCTTGAAGTATTATTATTTCTTATGTCAATATAGACTTTTTTCTTGAATCTTTCAGATCTGAACATTCATGCCACAATAAACCGAATTACATTGAAAATTATGTTGGTTAGCATTCCACATCAAAAAATCTGTTTTTATCATTTACCTACTCGAGGACGAGCAGGAATTAAGCTTGGGGATGCTTGATACGTCTCCAACGTATCTATAATTTTTTATTGTTCCATGCTATTATTTATGATGTTTTGGATGTTTAACGGGCTTTGTCATTCAGTGTAGCGACCACGATCCGAATGGACCGAAGTCTCTGTGTTCTGTGTCATCCCTGGATCGGTATGCTGACACACATAGTACTCGAGGATTTATAACAGAGGTAAATCACATGTATTAAGTAACGTAAATACTATTACCTCAATCAAACATAGCGGAAGCAACAAAGGTTGTGGATTACCATCAACACCAACGGCAAAGTTGAGTGTAGAAATCGTAACCCTAACGTATCACTTACTCGTCGTAAGATAATCCTGCAACATGAGACGTTGCAGCCACAAAGGGTCAGTACATTGAATGTACTGGCAAATTCACACTGTAATGATAATGATGAACAAAGCCTACAACTACATGCATATTTGGCTGGTGGAGGCTGTAAGGTTAAAGTTTTTGCGTAAAGCCAATTTTTCCCTACTGCAAAGGAGTAGATTTTAATTAACTATCATGGTAGTTGAAACATCGTTGAGAAGATAGACATCCTCTCAACCCCAATTAAAAATTTATCATTAAACCCAACAATATTAATTAGAGTAACATGATGAGATTCACATGATATCCAGGTACTAGATACTCAAGACGTCCATAACCGGGGACACGGCTAATCATGATCAGTTTGTACACTCTGCAAAGGTTTGTGCACTTTTCCCACAAGACTCGATCGCCACCATTTGGTTTCTCGCACTGCATAGTGTTTGAGAAACGGATGACCGAGACACAGCCTTTCCGAAGAGGTCCCCTTAACCAGATAGATAGGCCGGTACACCTACAAAACCCTCTACATCTGCTATCCCATCATGGAAAGGTTTCCCACAACTTACTCAACTATGCCAGAGCCCATATTGGCATGTGGCTGCACACGGAAGTTTCTAGTATGAAGAATCTCATGATCCCTTGGAGCCTGGGTGGCGGTCCAAAAGAAAAATAGGCAATCGTTGGAATACCCAGGTGCCTCAATCCACCCAGATGTGTGTGTTAAAGTTGCCACCTTAAGTTGAACCATTATTTAATAAACTCACATATGTCATGGATACACTCACCCAATCCACGTCTACGAGCATAGCATGTCCTAACAGCAAACGTAGAAGTAACTCCCAAAGGTTTGAATGTAATGCAGGTAATAGGTACTACCTCAATCTACTTCCCAGTCCCACAAGTTAATTGATCCTACTCATGCAATGTGTGAGGGTTTGACTAATTCAATGAAAACTGGGTAATTGGAAAGTATGATCAAAGTGTGAACTTGCCTGCAATGTTGATGAAGATGATTCGCACTCAAAACTCTTGATAGATCTACTCGTCACACTCCGATCAATCTATCGTAAGCAAGCAATGGTAACCACACATAAGCAATCACTCAGAAAGATCAGACAGGACAAATAAACACTTCGGAAAACTTCGAAAACACCCGAATGACTCTTGAAACATAAAACAATTTCTAACAGTACCAAAATCATGTGAATTTGGCCTTATTAGAAAGTTTAGGTCAAGAGCTTCGATTTGCAAAAAGAATCAACTAAATCAGAGTTACGAAACTCAAGTTATATTAATGGAAAGAGGGGATCGTAACGAAGACGTGGGCGTTGGTTTCGTTGGATTTGGATTAACTGGTAAAAAGTTATGGCCTAATGAAGTTGAGGGACTAAACTATAAAAGGAAGATACTACAACTAGGTCCCTGACTACTAAACAGAAAGGAAAAACTAAAGAATGAATGTTCACTACTAAATCCTATACAGCGAACGACCTCTAATTAACTAAAAAAACAAAACCAAATCTAGGGTTTTAACAGAAAAACCTAAATAGAAAGCCGGGCGGTTTATTACCATTTCGGCCGGTTCGAAGAAAACCGGTAGTTCGGGCGAACCAAACCGGATCGGGCGGTTCGGAAACACGTCGGAGCTCCGGCGAGGTTTCTGCGACGGCGGCCAAATCCGTCGTGGCGGGCGCGGCGCGAGGTGGCGGACGAGTGGGCGGCGGCGGCTCGCGCAAGAGGTGGCGAGGGCAGCGCGGGGCGAAGCGGCAGCAGCAGCCTGCAGCAGCGGTGGCGATGGAGCAAAACAGCGGCGGCGGCGGCGGTTTGTGGCGGTGGCGGCGCGATGCGAAGAGAGGGGCAGAGGGCCGGGCGCGGCGCCCTTTATAGGAGGGAGGGGTGAGGCGTGGCGTGCTGAAGAGGGCAGGGATAAGGCGGCGGGGCGCGGTGTCCGCTTGGGACACGGCGGCGGCGGCGACTGCCGTGCGGGAGGAGGATGGCGACGGGGCGGGCTGGGCCGCGGCCTGGCGGAGCTGGGCCGGCCCATTCGGCGGTGACTATTTTTTTATTTAACAGACAAGAAAACGAATAAAAGCAAAAAAAATATAAAAATATCCTATAGGCATATAATATATCAAAATTTGCAGAAAAATAAGCCCTACAACATGAACATTTTGCTACTGTCAAATAAAATGCCCACAAATTCTAATAAATCAAAAGGTCCTACTGTTGCAATTAAAAACCAATAAAAATCACTTTAAAATACCAAAAGGAATTCAAATTTATTTCTCTCAAATTTTCTGCTATGGGGAATCATGTTACCCTATTTTCCATGTAATTTATTCTTGGAGAAAAATAATTTGAATAAAAACCAAATAACTCAATATTTGAAATTGAGTTGCAGAAAATTTCAGAAAAACTTCCAACTCATATTTCCTATGTTTTGAAGAAGTCATTTTATCTTCTCTCGGGAAAATCATTGAGTTGCTTAAAGTTTCTGAATCAAAATATTTCGAGGATGAAATTCAAAAATCCTTTCAAAGCCCCTTTATCATTTAAAATAATTGAAAGAAGTAATTGTCGGGGAAACTGATCGCCCACGAACACCTATGAGACCGGAGCCCCTTCTACGGTACGGCAAGGGAGCGGAGGGAGCACAAAGAGCAGATTGAGGGGCACACGCGAGCAGTTTACCCAGGTTCGGGCCGCGCGGACGCGTAAAACCCTACTCCTGCCTTGGTTGTATTGGCGTTCTTGAGCTCGGGAGCTTGAAGATCTACAGTACTAGCTACACCGAGCGTGGGAGTGATCAAGTTCCTGGAATCGAACCCCCTCCTCGTTGTGCATGGGCCTCCTTTTATAGCTCAAAGGGGTCACCGACAGGTGTCAACGTAGAGGAGGGTAAAGGTGTAAAATTGGTGGTAGTTGTAACAGTGCATGAATAGTGTATGCACAGTGGTTTATACCTAACCCTGACGGTGGGGGACAAGGGCATTGAATGCCCGTCGCCGTCACCCCAAAAGCGTCCGTCCATGCGTCTTCGTTCGCCATGATGGTGGCCTCGTCACCGTGGCTCGCCACCGTGTACCCCAGGCTGCACAGCCACCTGCCATGTGCCCCTGGAAGGGCCCCAGGGCGACGCGTGGTCAGATGAGCTGGAGCGCGGGCACACAGTGAAAGCTCCCCTGGCAAGCACCTTGCCGGGGCTGCTATCTTGCCGGGTCCGGAAGCTTGTCGCTCTCTGGGTCCTGCCGGGGCGCGTGATGCGCCACGATATGTCTTCTGAGGTGCCATTCTTTGGCCTTCCTGGCAAGCTCCTCTTGCCAGGGTCTTGTGCTGAAGTGGTAACCTTGAGCCTGGTGCGGCCTTCCCGGCAAGCTCCTCTTGCCGGGGCCTTGTTCTTCTGACTTGTATACTTTGTTCTTGAATAGTTCTAAGGGACCCAGAGCGGGCCTTGGCGGGCGCGTGGTAAGCCCAGCCGCGGGGTGCTGCTGCTGCCCGTGCACAAGTCGGGATACTAAGGTACCCGTACTTTAGTACACCGACAGGAGCCCCCGGGCCTCGGCCACACACGGTGTCGGACGCTGTTGGGCCAGGCCCAAAACAGTGCACGGGCACACGTGGCCCACGGCGCGCCGCATCCCTCTCCTAATCTGCCGCATCCCTCCCTAACGGCACGCGTCGATTGCGGCGTCGTGGGAGAGATCGTGGCCTGTTTCTTTAATGGGAAAATGCGGAACGTCCCCCACTTCCCCCTTAAAAGCAGAGGAAGCAGGGGCAGTTTTCCCCCCATTGCTTTCATTGTGTCTTCAATCTCCAGAAACCCCCGGCGCCCTCTGCCTCTCAAAAGGTTGACAGAGAGCCGAGCTCCACCACTCTTCCGCCGCCGCCTGCCTCTCCGGCACCGCCGACCCTTCCCGCCGTCTCCGCCATGGCCCCGAAGAGCAGCAAGGCGAAGAGCGACAAGTCCGACAAGGCGGCGAAGCTGGCAGCCATGCGGAAGAGGATGGTGGTCTTCCCGCCGAGGCTTGGCGCGAGGGAGCTGCGGGACAAGTATTACCTGTTCTGGGCGAGGGAGACGAAGGCTCACCCGCGCACCAGAGTCCTCCCCGCCCAAGCCATCGACATGTACCCGGGAGGTTACTACTTCTTTGCTCTGTTCTTCCACTGCGGTCTTTGTCCTCCGTATTCCGAGTTTTTCTGTGATGTGATGAACACATACGGATTCCACCTCTTAGATTTCACCCCGAACGCCGTCCTCACTTTGGCCGTTTTCGCACATCTGTGCGAAAACTATGTCGGGGTCCATCCAAACGTAGCTCTCTTCCGCCACTTCTTCAACCCTAGAGTAGAGTCTGGTTCCCCACTCTCCGGCGGCATTTCCTGGATCTTCAGGCTCAACAAGAAGGAGGCGTACTTGATTGGAGAGCTCCGCGGCAAGTGGGAAGAGTGGAGGGCTGATTGGTGCTGGGTCATGGAAGAGGAACCCCAGCAATTCACCTCGCCGCGCCGGGCTGCAATAGTGCACGACAAGGATTGGAGTGACTTGGCTCCGGAGGACGACAAGCTGCAGATCGCCCTTACTAGGATCCTTCGCCTCCGGGCCGCCAACCTTACGGTAGGCGAGGTCGGGGCTGATTTCCTTCGCCGCCGCATTGCTCCCCTGCAGGAAAGGAAGAGGCCTGCTTGGGAGTTCGGCAACGTGGCAGACCGCATGAGGCTGCGCCCCGGGCTGAATTATAACTTCACCGTCTTGGAACTCAAGGGAATGGTCCGGGAGCTGTTCAAGCATGATCCCAAGCACCCGGAGTGGTTCACCCCGTCGGACGGAGTGGTTCCATTATGCAACAACTCTGCTCTTAGTGCCATCCGCGCGGCAATGCCTGAGTGTGACTCCCACGGGGTTGTTCCCACTTGGCTGACGCCTTTAGAGGAGACCGTGCAGACCTTCTTCGACAATCTGGTTGAACGGCCACGCAACCCCGAGGAGAAAAAGGGGCTCACCCGTGCGACCACCGACCGGGACATGGCATACATAGCCAACAGGATGGAGGAGGCCGCCGCAGCGGCGGCCGCGTGTGAGTTTGGGTATACCGTGGAGGAAGCAGAGGCAGCGGACGCAGTGAGCCAGGCCGAGGAGGAAGAGATCCTCAAGCTGCTGAGGCCCGCCGGGAAGACTGCCGGGGAGCCTGCGGGGAAGAGCGAGGCTCCCCGGCAAGGCACTGAGTCCAGTGAGCCTGCCGAGGAGGACGCCGAATCGGGCGATTCCGACGAAGACTCGGGTGGGTCACTGAACCTTGACGACGCCTCCTCGTCCTCAGAGAACTCTCCGCCACCACCGAGTCCTCCGCCACCGCAGAAGAAACGCCTCCGCAAGACCACCAAGACGGCGAGGCAACCGGCGCCCCGACAACAGCCGAAACGTCGTGGGACGCGTGTCACCACGACGATCAAGGTCGTCAAGGAGGCGCCCCGTGTTCCAGCGGCAAGTGGAGGACGATCTTCCCGAAGCGGTTCTGGTGTTCCTTCTGCCCCTCGGTCCTCGGTGACGACTGGAGCGGGGTCTTCGCAACCCACGGCTCCGGAGCCCGCCAAGCGCCCGAGGGAGCCTACTCCTCCAGCTCCTCGCGCTGGGGCACGCGAGGCGGAATTCGACTTCTCCGCCCTTAGCTCTGACGAGGAGGAGGAAGAGTAAGCACTTGCAACTTCCATTTCTTCTGATTCTTGTTGTTTTTGTCTTGATTTCTCTTTGCCTAACTCTGATCTTGTTTGGCTTCCAGGACCTTGACCCAGAGGATGGCGAAGAGGGCCAAGATCCCTGTGGTTGACCTCGAGGACGACGAGCCCGTCGCAGCGACGGAGGATGCGCCCGCGACAAGCTTGCCGGACCAGCCTGCTGCTCCGGAGAGCAGCCCCCAGCGCAACCCCCAGCGTAAGTCCTGTGTTCGCTTTTCTGCTTATCGGGCGCGCTTGAGCTTCTTATCCTTATTGATGTCTTGTTTGCTTGTTGTCTTGTGCAGAAGTGGAGCCGCAGCCGCAGAAGCACCAAGAGGCCGCCCCCGACGAGCCGCTTGTTCCACCCTCCCCGCCAAGGAGGAGCTCCCCGGCGAGGGACAGCGCTCCGCCAAGGATGGGTACTCCGCCAAGGGAGAGCAACCCGCCAAGGGCGAGCACCCCGACAAGGGTGGGCACCCCGCCAAGGGAAGGCGCAAGCGGCCCTCCGCCAGCAGGGGCCACTACTACGCCGCCAAGGGAGAACCCCCCGGCGAGGGACCCCGTTACTGAAGAGGCCCGCGTAGGTAAACCCTTGTGCTTCTCTTTTCTTGAATTCATTTTTTTGGATATTTGCTTGACGATCCTTACTTTGTTTTTCTTCTGTTAGATCCGCCCGCCCCGGAGCCGATGGAGACGGAGACCATCGCCGAGGAGGAAGTGCGCGGCGATGCTGGCGACGCCACCACCGCTGAAGGGATGGCCGGCGCTGACGAGCCAGCCGCCGAGGAGACCGTCCCGACCACTGACGCGGCAGCTGGGGAAGGGACCGGCGACCGCACTGCTGGCCCTGAGGCCGCAGGAGCGCCGGACGCTGCGCCGGCCGCCGAACCCTCCGCCCCCGCGGCTGGTTCGGGTGTCTATCTGGAGGCCGCCAACAGGGTCTTTATCCAAGTCCCGTGGGCGTCCTCATCAAGGGCACCCGCGGAGGGGGAGACCTTCGACGGGGAAGTTCTCGCCTCCGCCGGGCTGAGGGTTGTCGACGCGCCCGGCAGCAGCAACGAGGCCGAAGAGGAGCAACTCCTACGTCGACTCCTGGGCTTGTAGCGGGCCAGGCAAGCCAAGCTGGAGTCCCGAGAGGCTCTGGCTGCCAAGGCTGGTGCTGATCTGGAGAAGCGCGCCTCGGAGCTCCGTGCCGCCAACCAGGCGGCCCTCCGGAACTTGGCGGAGGAGCGCGAAGAGCTTGCCGGAGCACAACAGGCGTTCCTCCTCGAGAAGGCCGAGGTGGAGGAGCAGCAGCGACTGGCCGCCGAGGATCTGTCTCGGCGGGAGGGAGAGCTCAACCAACGGAAGGTCGACCTCGATAGCCACGAGGACGACCTCACCACTCGCGAGCAGGCCATTGGCGGGGCTCTGCAGGAGGCGAGGGACGCCGCTGCTACCGCAGAGACCACCAAGAGGGATCTGGAGGCCAGGGTGGCGCAGTTGGAGACGGGCTTGAAGGCGAGCGAGGACAGGGTTGCCGCGCTCAACGTGGCGTGGGAGAAGGACGCCCATACCAACTCGGAGCTGCAAGTCCGCCTCTCCGAGAAAGGCAAAGAGCTCAACGACGCCAAGGACTCCATTGCAAACTTGGAGCTGAAGGTTTCCACCCTCACCGACTCGCTTGACGCCGCCCGGGACCGCGAGACGAAGCTGAAGGACGACCTCCGTGCTGAGAGGGCCTTGCTGGACAGTGCCGCCCTATCGCAGAACAACTTCCAGCGGACGATGGAGCAGTGGACCGAGGCGCTGAGGGCGGAGCACCTCGTGTACTCCCCCGACGAGAGCCTCCCCCACAGCACCAAGCTGAGCTTGTTCTTCAGAGGAGTAGCGCCGGCCCTCGCGCAGCTACGGGAGAGGGTCCCCACGCAGCTGGCTAACGAGGCGCGCCGGCTTTGTATGGGTACTATGGAGCGGGTGCTGACGAAGATCGTCTACCGCAACCCTGGGATCAATCTTGAGAACGTCCTCCGGACCTTGCCGCCTGAAGCTGACATGGAAGCGCTGAAGGCACGAGTTTCCCACATCGTGGCCAAGGCGGGCAAGATCAAGAGGGTTGACGGAGACCGTGTGGTTTAGGCTCCCTTCTTTCTGCTTCCCTTGCCGCTGTCGATTAAGTCATGGGTAGTAGTTCGTTAGAACAGCGGCAAGTTATCTTGTAATATAACTTTATTTTGGATAGACAATGCGGTGTCATCTCCCTTGCTTGGTTCCTTCACTTTGTATACTTTCCACCCTACGCTTTTAGGGAACTTGTCGGCAAAGGGACCCTTGCCGCGAGCGCTGAGTGCGGGACTCTTAGCAGCCTGCTGGCAATGCCCTCGCCGGCAAGAAACCTTGCCGCAGCTAGTCGCAGCACACTTAGATTGTTGAGCGAACTCGAAAACGAAGTAAGGGCGCGACACTTGTCGCAGCTCACTTATGCCGTTGAGCGTGCTCGAAACAAAGTAAGGGCGCGGCTAACCACGGGTAGGTTCCTCCGCGCACAGGTTTTCCATACAAAGTGTGGTCGTTCAAGGAAGATAACCTTAGAAATTTAAAAATTTGAGTGCTCAAACTTTGGCAACTTAGCTCTCGTAGGTTTGTTCGCTTCCCGGCAAGGCTTCCCTTTCTTGAACAGCACTTGGTCCATATCACTGTCTCCTGTCTCCAACAACACTTGGTCCATATCACTGTCTCCTGTCTCCTTCCCCCCCGGCAAACTTGTGCGTGAGGAACACTTTCTCTGCTTGGGATAAGAAAAAAGAAGGGAGGAAACATATGCATGGAGCCTTGCGGCTCGTTAATGCTTACCGGGGTTCGTGCTGCACAAGGCGTTATATAACACATGCAATGAAAACAAGAATGCACGAACGATAAGCCGTGCTAAGCACAAAAGGTTTTACTGATGCACGGGGTCTGCGCCCGGCTTTGTACAAAGGTTTACATGCAACAGCGGCAAGACTTGTACAAAAGGTGGTTGCCGAAGCGGATCACGGCAACCGCGCCTTATGGATGAAACTTGCGAAGATGCTCAATGTTCCAGGAGTTTCTCACCAGTAAGCCTTCTTCGGTCTCAAGGCGGACAGCGCCGGGCCTTGTGACTTGTCTCACCCGATAAGGGCCTTCCCACTTCGGCGTCAGCTTGTTGGAGTTCTTGGCGGACTGAACGCGCCGAAGAACAAGGTCGCCTTCCTCGAGACTCCTGGCCTTGACTTTGCGGCTATGGTAGCGGCGCAAAGCTTGCTGATATCGAGCAGCTCGTACAGCTGCCTGGAGACGGTCCTCCTCGAGGAGCAACGCGTCGTCTTGGCGCAGTTGCTCTTGCTCGAGCTCGTCGTAAGCGAGCACTCTAGGAGATCCGTATACGAGTTCCGTGGGGAGAACTGCCTCTGCTCCATAGACAAGAGCAAAGGGTGTCTGTCCGGTGGCTCGATTTGGTGTCGTTCTGATTGACCAAAGAGCCGCCGGCAACTCCTCGATCCAGTTTCTTCCGCACTTGTGTAGCCTGTCGAAGGTTCCTGTCTTGAGTCCGCGCAACACTTCAGCATTGGCCCTCTCCTCTTGACCATTGCTCCTCGGGTGAGCAACAGAAGCGAAGCAGACCTTGGCACCAAGGTCTTGGACGTACTGCATGAAGGTGCGACTCGTGAACTGTGTGCCGTTGTCGGTGATGATCCTGTTGGGGATTCCGAAACGGCAAACAATTGACCTGAAAAACTTCACTGCTGACTGTGCAGTCACCTTTCTCACTAGTTCCACTTCTGGCCACTTTGTGAACTTGTCAATAGCAACGTACAAGTACTCAAAGCCCCCGACGGCACGGGGAAAGGGGCCGAGGATGTCAAGCCCCCAGACCGAGAAGGGCCAGGACAAAGGGATCGTCTGGAGAGCTTGAGCTGGCTGATGTATTTGCTTGGCATGGAACTGGCACGCTTCACACTTGGTTACTTGTGCAGTTGCATCTTGGAGGGCTTCTGGCCAAAAGAAACCTTGCCGGAACGCCTTTCCGGCAAGTGTTCTTGCGCCAATGTGGTGGCCACATATGCCTCCGTGTATCTCTGCCAACAGCTTCTGTCCATCTTCCCGGGAAATGCACTTCAACATGACACCATTGAATCTTCTTCTGTATAGCTCGTTGCCGACGAACTGATACATACTTGACTGCCTGGTTATCCTCTCTATCTCTTCTGATTCTTTGGGAAGTTCTCCAGTTTGAAGAAAACAGACGATTTGCTGTGCCCATGCTGGAGCCTGAGGCTCAACAACAAGGACTAAAGGCATCAGGGCTGCCGCGGGAACCTCAGCTTCTACGGCAAAAACCTGCGGCTCTGCCGGAGCTGAGTGTCCCCCGGCAAGCCTGCCGGGGCAAAACTTGCCGGGAGCGCCTGCTTCAACTGTACAGACCCTTGGGTCTGCAGGAGCAGACTGTTCCTGAGCATCTTGGTTGTTGATCTTGGGGACCTTGGCGACGGCTTCAGGAAGTTCCGCCGGCAAGTAGTCGCCGGAGACCAATTTCCTCTTCTTGCTTTGTCCAACTGATGGTGTAACAGACGGCTGAGTTAGCTTGAGCACGAAGGTCCATGGTTCCACAGGTAACTTCATTGCAGCACACTTTGAGAGGCCATCTGCGATATCATTCTGAGCTCTCGGGACGTGCTCCATCTGCAGGCCTTCAAAGTGTTCTTCAAGCTTCCTCACTTCATCGACATAAGCTTCCATCAAAGGACTCTGGTAGCTCTTGTTTACTTGTCGGACCACCAACTGTGAATCTCCCCGCACAATCAGTTTCTTGATCCCAAGTTCGGCGGCAATTCTGAGGCCGGCAAGCAAACCTTCATACTCAGGAGTATTGTTTGTCGCTTGCTCCTTGGGAAAGTGCATTTGGACCACGTACTTGAGGTGCTCTCCGGTGGGTGCGACAAGCAGCACACCAGCACCGGTGCCTTGCAGCAAGAAGGCACCATCGAAGTACATTATCCATTCCTTACTCGCTTCTTGGACGGGGGTTTTTGTCTCTGGAACTTCTTCGTCTGGTGTTGGTGTCCACTCTGCTATGAACTCTGCCAAAGCTCTGCTCTGTATAGTTGAAGTACTCTCAAACTTGAGACCAAAGCTTGACAGCTCTAGTGCCCACTCGACGATCCTGCCTGTCGCTTCTGGATTTTGCAATATCCTCTTCAACGGAAAGTGAGTGACCACCGTTATCTCGTGTGCTTGGAAGTAGTGGCGCAGCTTTCTTGAGGCCATGAGGAGGCCGAAAAGTAACTTCTGCACCCCAGAGTATCTTGATCTAGCCCCCTGTAAGAGGGAACTTACAAAATAAACTGGGCGCTGCACCATCTTCTTTCGCACTTCTCCTTGTTCCTGCGCAGACTGGTCCTTGTCGGGGTCAGAGCTTGTCGGGGAAGCCCCCTGCTTGTCGCTGGATGTGCTTGCCGGGGCTGTGGGCTCCTCCTCTGCCTCCCTTTCCGTTACTAACGCAACACTAACCACTTGATTGGTTGCTGCTAAGTATAGCAGCAACTTCTCTTGTGGCCTAGGTGCGACAAGTATTGGAGTGGAGGACAGGTATTCTTTCAAGTCATGCAGCGCTGCCTCCGCTTCCGGAGTCCATTTCATAGGACCTGCCTTTTTCAAGATTTTGAAGAAAGGCAAGGCGCGTTCTGCAGACTTTGAAATGAACCTGCTGAGGGCAGCCACACAACCAGCAAGTCTTCGTACATCCTTGACGCGCTTCGGTGCTTCGATTTGCTCGATGGCCTTGATCTTGTCGGGATTGGCTTCAATCCCCCTCTGGGACACAAAGAACCCGAGAAGCTTGCCGGAGGGGACTCCGAAGACGCACTTCTCGGGGTTCAGCTTAAGTTGTATCTTGCGCAGATTTGCAAAAGTCTCATCTAGGTCTTGGATCAGGGTATCCTTATCCTTGATCTTGACCACTATGTCATCCATGTAGGCTTCTACATTCCTGTGTATCTGTGGCTCAAAAGCAGTGTGGACCACCCTTGCAAATGTTGAGCCCGCATTCTTCAGTCCAAAGGGCATACGTATGAAACAGTAAGCGCCACATGGAGTAATGAATGCGGTCTTCTCTTCGTCTTCCTCAGCCATGAATATCTGGTGATACCCGGAGTATGCATCAAGAAATGAAAGCAACTCACATCTGGCCGTGGAGTCAACAATCTGGTCAATGCGCGGCAAGGGAAATGGATCCTTAGGGCAAGCTTTATTCACATCAGTGAAGTCTATACAAAGTCTCCACTTCCCATTGGCCTTGCGCACGACAACTGGATTGGCCAGCCACGTGGGATGAAGTACACCTCTAACTAGGCCTGCTGCTTCCAACTTCTTGATCTTCTCGGCAATAAACTCTTGGCGCTCCACCGCTTGTTTCCTGACCTTCTGCTTGACGGGCCGCGCGTGAGGACAAACAGCAAGCTTGTGCTCAATTACCTTCCTGGGAACGCCGGGGATGTCAGACGGTTGCCATGCGAACACGTCGACGTTCGCCCGCAGGAAGGAAACGAGCGCGCTTTCCTATTTGTGGTCGAGCGTAGCACTGATGGTGAAGGTACCACCAGTGCCGTCCTCCTTGGCGGACACCTTCTTGGTTGCAGGTGGAGCAGCCATTCCTTTCTTGCACTTGCCGGTGGAGATCGATGGTGCGTCCTCGACGGCAGCGCAGCACTCCGAAGAGGTGCATTTGCCGGAGTGGGCTCCAGAGCTCTTGCCGGACTTGGTCTTGGTCTTCCTCCCGGGAGCTTCAGCGGCAAGTGTCTTGCTGTCTGCCGCGGCTGTTGCATCCCGGTAAATCTTGTCGGTGCAGATAAGCGCATCCTTCTTGTCGCCGGGGACAGAGATGACGCTTATTGGCCCTGGCATCTTGAGCATGTTGTATGCATGGTGCGAGGCTGCCATGAACTTGGCGAGCGCAGGACGGCCAAGTATCCCATTGTATGGCAATGGAATATTGGCAACATCGAAGGTAATCCTCACAGTCCTGAAGTTTAGCTCTCCGCCAAAGGTCACTGGCAGTGTGATCTTCCCCTTCGGCTTGCTCCTTCCCGGGTTGATTCCTTGGAACGTCCCGGTCTCCTCGAGCTCGCTGTCGGGGATCTGCAGCTTTCGGATTACAACAGAGGAGATCAAGCTTAGGCCGGCCCCGCCGTCAACCAACATCTTGGTGACCTTGAGGTTGTGGATGGTTGGCGAAACCAACATCGGCAAGCACCCGACCGCAGTTGTGCGGTCAGGGTGGTCCTCAAGGTCGAAGATGATGGGCGTGCTGGACCACTTCAGTAGCTTGCGCGACTCGACGGGTGGCTCAGCTGCATTCACTTCCCGCACCCATTGCTTGAGTTGGCGGTGGGAAGTGTGCAGGGAGGCACCTCCATCGACGCACAAAACTTCTGTGGCCTTCTGGAACTCCTGCTCGCTGTTATCTCCTTCATCCATGTCTTCGTCGTCGTCTTCGTCTTCGTCCTTGTCGCGGCCCCGGGGAGGTCTGTCTCCTTGCCGCTGCTTAGCCTTGCCGCGGCGTCCTCCCCGGCCATTGAATGGCCGCTTCTTGCTGGGCTCTCCTCCGCCTCCTTGGGCCTTCTCCTTGTCGCGTAGCTCGTATTCAGCTTTCTGCTGTTCTACGAGGTATTCGACCCTCTTGCAGTTCTGGAGATCGTGGCCCTTGGTGCGGTGGATCTTACAGTACTACTTGTCGGATCCGTCCTGCTTGTCGGCGGCCGCTACAGGGGTGGCCTCCTTGCTGGAGCCACCAGCCCGTGTCTTCTTGGCGGCAGCCTCCTTGCCGGACTGCTCGACAACCAGTACTTCCTTGTTCTTCTTGTTCTTATTGTTCCGCCGCCGGCTTTTCCTTGCCGGGGCGGCATCCTCGCTGTCCGTTCCTCCTGCTCCAGTATCTTCTCCGGGGAGTCTCCTCCCTTCTTCAGCGCGCGCACATTTGTCAGCTAGAGCGTAAAGCTCGCTGACATCCCGTATCTTGGTCATCGCCATCTCCTCCCTCATCCGGCGGTTGCGCACGTTCTGGTGGAACGCGCTGATAACCGCGGCAGGGTGGACATCTGGTATGTTGTGCTGAACGCGGCTGAACCTCTGGATGTACTTCCGCAGGGACTCTCCCTCCTTCTGGGCAAGGATGTGGAGATCGCTCTCCTGGCCGTGGGGTTTGTGGCCGCCCGTGAAGGCGCCGACAAACTGGTGGCACAGATCCGCCCAAGAAGAGATGGAGTTCTCCGGCAAGTGCATAAGCCAAGATCTGACATTTGGCTTAAGCACGAGCGGGAAGTAGTTCGCTAAGATCTTCTCGTTGCGTTCCCCGGCAGCCTGCACCGCAATGGTGTAGATGCTGAGGAACTCCGAGGGGTGTGTCTTGCCGTCGTACTTCTCGGGTACGTCGGGCTTAAAGTTCTTCATGCTGGGCCACAGGACTTGCCGCATCTCTCGGGTGAACGCAGGGCAGCCTGCCGCGTACGGCAAGTTGCCCGGTTCACCGGGCGCGTGCATGTCAACAGCAGTCCCAGCGCGCTGGTCAGACTGTCTTCGGGCTTCTCTTCGACGCTCGATGCGAGTCCGAGCGTCTTTTTGTCGCCTGTCGTCGAGGACTTGTCGTTGATCGCGGCGGGCCCGCGGATCCGACGACGCCGTGGAGTCGTCGTCGACGTTGATCCGGCGGGCTGGCGATTTCTGCTTCCGCGGCGGGGAGTGCGCGGTAGTTGCACCCCCGGCGGTCTTGTCTCCATCGGCCTTCGCTTGGTCGACTTGCCGCGGCCGTGACGTTGCCGGCTGCTGCGGCGTGTCGTTGTTGGCGAAGGCGATGAGGCTCTGGATCGTCGCCCTCCAGTCCTCGGCCTTGTCTGCCGCTAGAGGGAAGTCGAGAAGCAGTTGAGCTCTGGCTAGAGCTTCTGCTGGAGAGGAGGGAAGCGGTGGCGAGCGGTGCGAGGAGCGAGATATGCTGGGACTTCTAACAGGGTTAGAAGGAGCAGGGTCTCGCCCCGGCGACCGCGCCTTGCTCGTACCAGCGCGCTGGCCTTGAGCGTCCCGCGACCCGCCGGCTTGGCCTTGTCCTAGCAGGCGGATGGTACCGTGGGTACCACGTCGCTGCTGGCCCGGCACCTCCTGAGAGGGACGAGGTGCGTGCACGGACGCCGAGGCTTTGGAGTTCGCCTAGTCGTCCGTCTTGTCCTTGGACTTGGCGGCGCCGTGAGTGTCCTCACAGGCGTCTACCCTTCCGCCAGCGTCTACTCCACCAACCGTTGGTTCTGGTGGTTGTGGGATCGACGCGGACGGGCCTCCGACCTCCGAAGCCTTCTTGTTCGGCGGCATGCTGGTGTAGTCGATGAGGTTGATGAAGTCGGAAAGGTTGCTGGAGATTGCGCCCGCGTGAGCGCCGGATCAGGTTCGCACAACCTCGACGCCCCCCTACCTGGCGCGCCAAAGATGTCGGGGAAACTGATCGCCCACGAACACCTATGGGACCAGAGCCCCTTCTACGGTACGGCAAGGGAGCGGAGGGAGCACAAAGAGCAGATCGAGGGGCACACGCGAGCAGTTTACCCAGGTTCGGGCCGCGCGGACGCATAAAACCCTACTCCTGCCTTGGTTGTATTGGCGTTCTTGAGCTCGGGAGCTTGAAGATCTACAGTACTAGCTACACCGAGCGTGGGAGTGATCAAGTTCCTGGAATCGAACCCCCTCCTCGTTGTGCATGGGCCTCCTTTTATAGCTCAAAGGGGTCACCGACAGGTGTCAACGTAGAGGAGGGTAAAGGTGTAAAATTGGTGGTAGTTGTAACAGTGCATGAACAGTGTATGCACAGTGGTTTATACCTAACCCTAACGGTGGGGGACAAGGGCATTGAATGCCCGTCGCCGTCACTCCAAAAGCGTCCGTCCATGCGTCTCCGTTCGCCACGATGGTGGCCTCGTCACCGTGGCTCGCCACCGTGTACCCCAGGCTGCACAGCCACCTGCCACGTGCCCCTGGAAGGGCCCCAGGGCGACGCGTGGTCAAATGAGCTGGAGCGCGGGCACGCAGTGAAAGCTCCCCCGGCAAGCACCTTGCCGGGGCTGCTATCTTGCCGGGTCCGGAAGCTTGTCGCTCTCCGGGTCCTGCCGGGGCGCGTGATGCGCCACGATATGTCTTCTGAGGTGCCGTTCTTTGGCCTTCCTGGCAAGCTCCTCTTGCCAGGGTCTTGTGCTGAAGTGGTAACCTTGAGCCTGGTGCGGCCTTCCCGGCAAGCTCCTCTTGCCGGGGCCTTGCTCTTCTGACTTGTATACTTTGTTCTTGAATGGTTTTAAGGGACCCAGAGCGGGCCTTGGCGGGCACGTGGTAAGCCCAGCCGCGGGGTGCTGCTGCTGCCCGTGCACAAGTCGGGATACTAAGGTACCCGTACTTTAGTACACCGACAGTCATATTATCTTCACTCTAGGGTTTTGTGTTGAAAAGATTTTGAATTCCCTCGGAGATCAAAAGCAAAGTGAAAGTTTTGGGAAAGTCATTTTATTCCCTCTCATTTAACTTTCAAAAGTTTCAAATTTCACTCAATTTCACTCAACACAACAACAAGCAATCAAATCTATCTATTTATTATAACATTCCAAAATTTAGAATTTTGGGATGTTACAAACCTACCACACTTAAAATGAATCTCGTCCTCGAGATTCGGAGAGGCTAGCAAGAAATAGGTTGGGGTTTGGGGGGGTCTTCTAACAAATCCACTGATTGGTGTCGCCTAGTGTGCTACCACACTTAGAATGATGGTTACGGTTTCTTCAAAACTCAAGTACTCCATCCTTATTGTTGACAGTGTCGGTCTTCTCAAACCTTCGGGATAATTCCTTCTCTGGGCTCTTTCGGTAGTGGCCTAACCTTTGTCCTCAATTCTTGTGTCCTTTCATCTTGGTAAGGTTCTTTCGAGACTGGTTCCTCTTAGCTGACAGGTCTAGCGCCAATACTAACAAATATCGATAACTTATGGTGGTCATCAACCAAATTAACAGGGTCCCTGCAGAAACGGGTCTGGGCTTCATCCTCACCATATATCCTACGGTTGGCAACAGCATGCCGTGTACAGGGAAAAATTTCTATATCAGTCTAGGGTTTATACAAGGTCTTGACATTGTCGTCTCTCTACTATAGGAAAGTCACTCAGATTTACCATCCCGTATAACAGAGGCAAATAATAAGAGTAAGTCGGTATGATGATCAATCCATCCCGCACCCAAATCATTACCCTGTATATGGTTTAGTGAATCTCGAATTCTAACACTTGGTCATCCTCACAAGCATTGCAGAATTTCTCTTGTCAACGAACTAAGTTCACCTAAATCCATTGATTCTGCAAGCCAAACAACCATCTATCGTGTCTCCGCAACCCTCGGGTTTTGCGTATACTCCTATAAGATCGTCTGTTGACAAAGTCGTAACTTCTAACAGGGGTTTTCCTTCAGCAAGGATGAGCTTGCTTTCTTGACAGGTCCCGGGCCTGTGGGTTATGGCTCATCTCATACTTGTCACTAGTAACACTTGGTCTCATCATTGGGTTGCAACTGGTCATACTTCCAACATCCAACTTCCTTGGTTCTCTTAAATCCATCCAATTTGTTTGGTATCCCTTTCTTCTTTGGGTACCAAACTGAGCGTAATTACTCACACTCATCCTTGGGTAGTCCTTTCCAAGTCGGACGCATCTAACAACTAGCTAGTGTATTCGGGTAGTGGTGTTGGATTCTACCACACTTAAAATGAATAACACTAGTTTTCTTCAAAACCTTATTTCATGCATCATGTCTTCACTCATCACCATAGAGTAACAACTCATAAAATCCAAAATCAATACCAGGCTGCTAACTTCACCGATTCTCAACTTACTACGATCTACTGCACTTCCATTGCATGCTTCAACTCCAATACTAAGCACAAAATTCCTTCTTCTTTGTACAATCTATAGCAAAATGCACTGCTTTACTACAGTAGATACACATAACTATAGACAAGTCTCGTGGTTCCCTTGTGATTATGTAGCCTCCTTAGGTCCTCGACTAAAGGGTCCACATCAGAACTTGTATATCCATAACTCAATCATTGGGGTCACTATAGTTCCATACTCCAGCATTACTCCATCTTAAAAATCCAATTGTACTTCTTTCCTTCATACTCTTGGGGTAAGCCTCATATCAAAATACATTCCAACTTATTTGTGCAAACTCTACTCCTTGGAGCAACACTTTCCTTTCTATTGGTCCAGGGTTCACTCAGTAAGGTTCAACTAAACAAAATGCACTGGTTCATCCAAAATCCATATTCTCCTCATATCAAATCTTGTATTACTACTTGAACCAGTATTCAACACTCCAGTTACAAAGGTTCTTCACTACAAATGTTGCCATACACATAGTTGGGTATGGTCAAACATTCCTCTCATCTTTATTCCTTTGTCCTAGCTAAGGATGCTTCAGTCCCATTGGAATTATGCAATGTGATTCTTATATCCATCAACCTTTTGCTTCATCCTATTGGTCGTGTGCTTCATCTCCACCATCTCTGCATGCATCATACTCAGGCATCCCTGAGTAAAACGAAGTCTTGCTTCAAGTATTTCTCCAATCTGACGTATGGCCTCCATAGCTGCTTCACGAACAAAATCGAAGAATGTTGTTCGTGGAACTCGGGAGATGAAAAAGTATTGACCCATAGTCTTTGGGAAAACTCCTTTCACACGATGGAGGTGTACCTCCACGTACCAAAGTTCAACTCCATTATCCATGAAGGGATAACCCTTGTAAACTGCATCTCCTTCCAGGTGAATATGCTTCATCATGTCCTTCAAGATCTTTGGATAATCCTGATCACTAGTCAGGGTCATGATGGTTTTCGGACCTTTGAGAAAAGACTCGTAAAGGGTTGTCATCTGTAGGCATAAGACAGAAGGGGTTCTTAGGATAACATATGGACATCCTTGGGTAAAGCAGGGTCGTTTGTCTGAGAAAGGTTTGGGGTCAACTTCTCCATGGGTTCTAGGTTTTGGTCTGGGTGAGATAGCAAGAGAGGCACTCACAATCATCCAACAACTCATAGCAATGAGATTCCAAACATCTCAACTTCCATTGCTTCACGAACTATTACAATGTTATTTCCATACTCAACTCAACATTGTAATAAAGGTGTATTCCATATTTAGCTACATGCTTCATTCTAATATCCATATTTTGACTACTCTAATCAATCTTTCTTCGGGTCTGAACCTTCTCTGGCAAAATGCTCTACTTCCTTGTAGTGCAAACTAATGTCATAAGACAGATCTAAGGGCTTCATGGCGACTATGCTGGTTCACTGGATTCTCCGCTTCTAGGTTGGGCAGTTGCTAGCATAATGACCTAAATCCTTGCACCTATAGCATGTGATGTGACTCAGGTCCTTTTCCATAGAAATTGGGTTCTTGTGGGGACACATATTCTTTCTCTTCCTCAACTTCTTCGTTCCAATCGATTCTTCTATCTTCTGTGGATCAAACTCCACTTCTTCTGTCGGGAAGTCTCCCAGATACTCATGGCTTTCCTTCGTGCAATGTTGTGAAAGGTGTCCATTTTCTCCACATGCATAGCAAGCACGAGAGTAATATCTATTTAGTCCTTCTCCATCAGGGTCGTCAATATCTTCCTCCATCGCGGATTCCTTTAAGGTTTCCTCGAGGGCTTCTTTCATTGCTTCTTTCTTCTGCTGGATGGTTCGTTGCACCATGGGGTAAATGTGGCACTGAGCAGGGTAATGGGTAGTCCCTTCACACAAGAAACAAGTAATCTGCCTAGTTGGGCATTCTTCAGCTAGGTGATTTCCTTCACAATTAGGGCATTCATCCTTGTGCTCCTTTTGGGTGTGTCCTATTTCTCCACAGATCCTGCAGACACAAGGTTTCTTCTTCGGGTTGTCAGCACGCTTGCGGATGAGACAGGATCCTAACAGGGTCTTCTTGAATTCTTCCCAATTTTCTGCTCTATTACATCCTTGTATGTCTTGATGCATCTTCCACCATGTTGCAATACTTTTTGTAAAGTACCGAAGAGCGTATTGAACTTCATACTTCCTTTCAACTAAATTCTCTCTGAAGTGATCCTCCATGTTTTGTATCCATAACTCTGCCTCCGGATGGGTCATTGGTCCAGAGACTTCAAGTCTATCTTCAATCATCCCCTATTGGGTCCATGGGTTTTGGGTGAGATAAGAGAGATGGAGAGAGAGAGAGAGAGAGAGAGAGAGAGAGATACACAAACAAAAGTTTTGAAAAGACGGGTTTAGTTTGTGGCCGTCATAAAACATCAAACAAAGGACGGCTCACAATCATCGTATCTAACATAAGTACATAACAGGGGTTTGGTCTTCTAAAGGTCATCATCTCTTCAAAGTTTTCCACTCTTCAAATCTTCGGAGTATCCATTGTTGTAGCTTCAACACTTCCAAGGCATGGTGAAATTATCTTTACTCCGAAGTGGTCCAAATGGTAAAGGGAATTGTCTAACTATTTAAGGTCAAAGGGAAGATTTGACAAAGCTCAGAAAAGAAGAGAGATAAGAATCTTTTTGAAAAAGATAGTTTTAGAGAAATCCTTTCCTATGGTCTGGCCAGTTTCTAGGGTCACGTCCTACAGTCAACATGTGATCTGATACCATCTTGTAGCGACCATGATCCGAATGGACCGAAGTCTCTGTGTTCTGTGTCATCCCTGGATCGGTATGCTAACACACACAGTACTCGAGGATTTATAACAGAGGTAAATCACATGTATTAAGTAACATAAATACTATTACCTCAATCGATCATAGCGGAAGCAACAAAGGTTGTGGATTCCCATCAACACCAACGGCAAAGTTGAGTGTAGAAATCGTAACCCTAACGTATCACTTACTCTTCGTAAGATAATCCTGCAACATGAGACGTTGCAGCCACAAAGGGTCGGTACATTGAATGTACTGGCAAATTCACACTATAATGATAATGATGAACAAAGCCTACAACTACATGCATATTTGGCTGGTGGAGGCTGTAAGGTTAAAGTTCTTGCGTAAAGCCAATTTTTCCCTACTGCAAAGGAATAGATTTTAATTAACTATCATGGTAGTTGAAACATCGTTGAGAAGATAGACATCCTCTCAACCCCAATTAAAAATTCATCATTAAACCCAACAATATTAGTTAGAGTAACATGATGAGATTCACATGATATCCAGGTACTAGATACTCAAGATGTCCATAACCGGGGACACGGCTAATCATGATCAGTTTGTACACTCTGCAGAGGTTTGTGCACTTTTCCCACAAGACTCGATCGCCTCCGTTTGGTTTCTCGTACTGCATGGTGTTTGAGAAACGGATGACCAAGACACAGTCTTTCCGAAGAGGTCCCCTTAACCAGATAGATAGGCCGGTACACCTACAAAACCCTATACATCTGCTAGCCCATCATGGAAAGGTTTCCCACAACTTACTCAACTATGCCAGAGCCCATATTGGCATGTGGCTGCACACGGAAGTTTCTAGTATGAAGAATCTCATGATCCCTTTGAGCCTGGGTGGCGGTCCAAAAGAAAAACAGGCAATCTCTGGAATACCCAGGTGCCTCAATCCACCCAGATGTGTGTTAAAGTTGCCACCTTAAGTTGAACCATTAATTAATAAACTCACATCTGTCATGGATACACTCACCCAATCCACGTCTACGAGCATAGCATGTCCTAACAGCAAACGTAGAAGTAACTCCCAAAGGTTTGAATGTAATGCAGGTAATAGGTACTACCGCAATCTACTTCACAGTCCCACAAGTTAATTGATCCTACTCATGCAATGTGTGAGGGTTTGACTAATGCAATGAAAACTGGGTAATTGGAAAGTATGATCAAAGTGTGAACTTGCCTGCAATGTTGCTGAAGATGATTCGCACTCAAAACTCTTGATAGATCTACTTGTCACACTCCGATCAATCTATTGTAAGCAAGCAATGGTAACCACACATAAGCAATCACTCAGAAAGATCAGACAGGACGAATAAACACTTCGGAAAACTTCGAAAACACCCGAATGACTCTTGAAACATAAAACAATTTCAAACAGTACCAAAATTATGTGAATTTAGCCTTATCAGAAAGTTTAGGTCAAGAGCTTCGATTTGCAAAAAGAATCAACTAAATCTGAGTTATGAAACTCAAGTTATGATCAAAACAAGCTTGAATCTAAAACTAGTTGAATTCAAATTTTAAAACTTTCAAAAACTTGTTTGAGTTTTATTAATGGAAAGAGGGGATCGTAACGAAGACGTGGGCGTTTGTTTCGTTGGATTTGGATTAACTGGTAAAAAGTTATGGCCTAATGAAGTTTAGGGACTAAACTATAAAAAGAAGATACTACAACTAGGTCCCTGACTACTAAACAGAAAGGAAAAACTAAAGACTGAACGTTCACTACTAAATCCTATACAGCGAACGACCTCTAATTAACTAAAAAAACAAAACCAGATCTAGGGTTTTAACAGAAAAACCTAAACAGAAAGCCGGGCGGTTTATTACCGTTTCGGCCAGTTCGAAGAAAACCGGCGGTTCCGGCGAACCAAACGGGATCGGGCGGTTCGGAAACACGTCGGAGCTCCGGCGAGGTCTCTGTGACGGCGGCCAAATCCGTCGTGGCGGGCGCGGCGCGAGGTGGCGGACGAGCGGGCGGCGGCGGCTCGCGCAAGAGGCGGCGAGGGCAGCGTGGGGCGAAGCGGCAACAGCAGCCTGCAGCAGTGGCGGCGATGGAGCGAAACAGCGGCGGCAGTGGCGGTTTGTGGCGGCGGCGGCGCGATGAGAAGAGAGGGGCAGAGGGCCGGGCGCGGCGCCCTTTATAGGAGGGAGGGGCGAGGCATGGCGTGCAGAAGGGGGCAGGAGAAAGGCGGCGGGTCGCGGTGTCCGCTCGGGACACGGCGGCGGCGGCGACTGCCGTGCGGGAGGAGGATGGCGACGGGGCGGGCTGGGCCGCGGCCTGGCGGAGCTGGGCCGGCCTAGTCGGCGGAGACAATTTTTTTTAAACAAACAAGAAAACGAATAAAAGCAAAAAAAATATAAATATATCCTATAGGCATATAATATATCAAAATTTGCAGAAAAATAAGCCCTACAACATGAACATTTTGCTACTGTCAAATAAAATGCCCGCTAATTCTAATAAATCAAAAGGTCCTACTATTGCAATTAAAAACCAATAAAAATCACTTTAAAATACCAAAAGGAATTCAAATTTATTTCACCCCAATTTTCTGTTGTAGGGAATCAAGTTACCCTATTTTCCATGTAATTTATTCTTGGAGAAAAATAATTTGAATAAAAAACAAATAACTCAATATTTGAAATTGAGTTGCAGAAAATTTCAGAAAAACTTCCAACTCATATTTCCTATGTTTTGAAGAAGTCATTTTATCTTCTCTCGGGAAAATCATTGAGTTGCTTAAAGTTTCTGAATCAAAATATTTCGAGGATGAAATTCAAAAATCCTTTCAAAGCCCCTTTATCATTTAAAATAAATGGAAGAAGTCATATTATCTTCACTCTAGGGTTTTGTGTTGAAATGATTTCCCTCGGAGATCAAAAGCAAAGTGAAAGTTTTGGGAAAGCCATTTTATTCCCTCTCATTTAACTTTCAAAAGTTTCAAATTTCACTCAATTTCACTCAACACAACAACAAGCAATCAAATCTATCTATTTATTATAACATTCCAAAATTGAGAATTTTGGGATGTTACAAACCTACCACACTTAAAATGAATCTCGTCCTCGAGATTCGGAGAGGCTAGCAAGAAATAGGTTGGGGTTTGGGGGGAGGGGTCTTCTAACATATCCACTGATTGGTGTCGCCTAGTGTGCTACCACACTTAGAATGATGGTTACGGTTTCTTCAAAACTCAAGTACTCCATCCTTATTGTTGACAGTGTCGGTCTTCTCAAACCTTCGGGATAATTCCTTCTCTGGGCTCTTTTGGTAGTGGCCTAACCTTTGTCCTCAATTCTTGTGTCCTTTCATCTTGGTAAGGTTCTTTCGAGACTGGTTCCTCTTAGCTGACAGGTCTGGCGCCAATACTAACAAATATCGATAACTCATGGTGGTCATCAACCAAATTAACAGGGTCCCTGCAGAAACGGGTCTGGGTTTCATCCTCACCGTATATCCTACGGTTGGCAACAACATGCCGTGTACGGGGAAAAATTTATATATCAGTCTAGGGTTTAAACAAGGTCTTGACATTGTCGTCTCTCTACTATAGGAAAGTCACTCAGATTTACCACCCCGTATAACAGAGGCAAATAATAAGAGTAAGTCGGTATGGTGATCAATCCATCCCGCACCCAAATCATTACCCTGTATATGGTTTAGTGAATCTCGAATTCTAACACTCGGTCATCCTCACAAGCATAGCAGAATTTCCATTGTCAACGAACTAAGTTCGCCTAAATCCATTGATTCTGCAAGCCAAATAACCATCTATCGTGTCTCCGCAACCCTCGAGTTTTGCGTATACTCCTATAAGATCGTATGTTGACAAAGTCGTAACTTCTACCAGGGGTTTTCCTTCAGCAAGGATGAGCTTGCTTTCTTGACAGGTCCTGGGCCTATGGGTTATGGCTCATCTCATACTTGTCACTAGTAACACTTGGTCTCATCATTGGGTTGCAACTGGTCATACTTCCAACATCCAACTTCCTTGGTTCTCTTAAATCCATCCAATTTGTTTGGTATCCCTTTTTTCTTTGGGTACCAAACTAAGCGTAATTAATCACACTCATCCTTGGGTAGTCCTTTCCAAGTCGGACGCATCTAACAACTAGCTAGTGTATTCGGGTAGTGGTGTTGGATTCTACCACACTTAAAATGAATAACACTAGTTTTCTTCAAAACCTTATTTCATGCATCATGTCTTCACTCATCACCATAGAGTAACAACTCATAAAATCCAAAATCAATACCAGGCTGCTAACTTCACCGATTCTCAACTTACTACGATCTACTACACTTCCATTGCATGCTTCAACTCCAATACTTAGCACAAAATTCCTTCTTCTTTGTACAATCTATAGCAAAATGCACTGCTTTACTACAGCAGATACACATAACTATAGACAAGTCTCGTGGTTCCCTTGTGATTATGTAGCCTCCTTAGGTCCTCGGCTAAAGGGTCCACGTCAGAACTTGTATATCCATAACTCAATCCTTGGGGTCACTATAGTTCCATACTCCAGCATTACTCCATCTTAAAAATCCAATTGTACTTCTTTCCTTCATACTCTTGGGGTAAGCCTCATATCAAAATACACTCCAACTTATTTGTGCAAACTCTACTCCTTGGAGCAACACTTTCCTTTCTATTGGTCCAGGGTTCACTCAGTAAGGTTCAACTAAACAAAATGCACTGGTTCATCCAAAATCCATATTCTCCTCATATCAAATCTTGTATTACTACTTGAACCAGTATTCAACACTCCAGTTACAAAGGTGCTTCACTACAAATGTTGCCATACACATAGTGGGGTATGGTCAAACATTCCTCTCATCTTTATTCCTTTGTCCTAGCTAAGGATGCTTCAGTCCCACTGGAATTGTGTAATGTGATTCTTATATCCATCAACCTTTTGCTTCATCCTATTGGTCGTGTGCTTCATCTCCACCATCTCTGCATGCATCATACTCAAGCATCCCTGAGTAAAACGAAGTCTTGCTTCAAGTATTTCTCCAATCTGACGTATGGCCTCCATGCAGCTTCACGAACAAAATCGACGAATGTTGTTCGTGGAACTCGGGAGATGAAAAAGTATTGACCCATAGTCTCTGGGCAAACTCCTTTCACACGATGGAGGTGTACCTCCACGTACCAAAGTTCAACTCCATTCTCCATGAAGGGATAACCCTTGTAAACTGCATCTCCTTCCAGGTGAATATGCTTCATCATGTGCTTCAGGATCTTTGGATAATCCTGATCACTAGTCAGGGTCATGATGGTTTCCGAACCTTTGAGAAAAGACTCGTAAAGGGTTGTCATCTGTAGGCATAAGACAGAAGGGGTTCTTAGGATAACATATGGACATCCTTGGGTAAAGCAGGGTCGTTTGTCCGAGAAAGTTTGGGGTCAACTTCTCCATGGGTTCTAGGTTTTGGTCTGGGTGAGATAGCAAGAGAGGCACTCACAATCATCCAACAACTCATAGCAATGAGATTCCAAACATCTCAACTTCCATTGCTTCATGAACTATTACAATGTTATTTCCATACTCAACTCAACATTGTAATAAAGGTGTATTCCATATTTAGCTATATGCTTCATTCTAATATCCAGATTTCGACTACTCTAATCAATCTTTCCTCCGGTCTGAACCTTCTCTATCAAAATGCTCTACTTCCTTGTAGTGCAAACTAATGTCATAAGACAGATCTAAGGGCTTCATGGCGACTATCCTGGTTCACTGGATTCTCCGCTTCCAGGTTGGGCAGTTGCTAGCATAATGACCTAAATCCTTGCACCTATAGCATGTGATGTGACTCAGGTCCTTTTCGATAGAAATTGGGTTCTTCTGGGGACACATATTCTTTCTCTTCCTCGGCTTCTTCGTTCCAATCAATTCTTCTATCTTCTGTGGATCAAACTCCACTTCTTCTGTCGGGAAGTCTCCCAGATACTCATGGCTTTCCTTCGTGCAATGTTGTGAAAGGTGTCCTTTTTCTCCACATGCATAGCAAGCACGAGAGTAATATCTATTTAGTCCTTCTCCATCAGTGTCATCAATATCTTCCTCCATCGCTGTCAGGGATATTACTAGCAGGTATAAACCGGCTAGTATAAACCGGATTATGATAATATAGTTGTGTAATTGTAAAACCCAATAGAGGTTACGGCCCATGAAGGCTTAGGGCCCATGTATAGAGTTACGGTTTGTAAACCGCCTGATCATGTAACTTGGGAAATAAGGAAGAAAGAGCAGAGACCGAGGCGGACACAAATATGAGCCGGCCTCGGTACTCTGTAAACCGGACCGGGCGTCGCCTCTATATAAAGGGACGATCCGGCGACGGTTCGAGGGCAAGAAACAACCCGTCGAGAGATAGGCAAGCAATCTGCTCCCTGTTGATCGACGCCCAAGCAATATCAAACCAAACTAGACATAGGCTTTTACCTTCCTCGAAGGGGTCGAACTAGTATAAAACCTCTGTGTCCTTTGTGTGCTTTTAACCCCTTCAAGCTAACCCGTGCGATGGTTCCTCAACTAAGTCCGTTAAACCGGACATCTGCTGTGTTAATTCCACGACAGTTGGCGCCCACCGTGGGGCCTCCGCACGATGGTTTCGAGTTCCTGAAGGGCACCTTTGAAGGACTCGAGGGCTACGCGGTCGGCCGGATGACCAAGAGTCGCCGGGGCCGGATCTACATCGACGACGCAGGCTGGGGACCGGAGGCCGATTCAATCGAATACGGGTACCGGGTTCCCTTCGGGGGCATCCACATCTTCATCGGCAAGATTGGTGAACCGGGACCTGAGCCGGACATCTTCTCCGATATCGTCGAGCCGGCTCAGTGTGCGAGATCGGCCCGGATTCAACCTGCCATGAAGCGTGTTTTTGTTGGAGCAATACATGGAGTCCAAGCCGAGGACGGATCGGATTCTGGTGGCGAGACAGTTGTCTATTCCGATGATGGATCTTCATCCGGAGAGACTGAGTCCTTGTATCTGTTGCGGGACGGCCGGTCTGAGGGTGTGTTGGACAGAGACAGTATTCCGGACCCCTTTGATCCGCCAAACCGGGTGGCTGTCTTTATGGCCGGTTCACAACCTATGCCGCAGTCCACGGTGAACGGGGCGAACACAGCAGAAGCTGGTGCAGGGGGGAGCAGCCACGCCCTCTCACCCTCTGACGCTCTATCCGCCTTGGTCGAGGAGTTGACAACCCGGGCAGTAGCAGTGGTGGCTCCAGCAGACAAGGCGCAACACGATGCAGAACTCCTTCAGCTGAGGGGCCCGATCGAGCAAGCAAGAGAGGATCTGAAGGCAGAGAAATCTATGATAGCAACGAGGCAGGCAGAGTTGGAGTCTCAGGCTTTCCAACTGAGGATGGAGCAGGCCTCTGCGCAAGGAGTAAGGGCTCGAAGGTACCAGTCTCGTTTACCGCCAGTTTATGAGGCGATGAATCTTTTCGGGACGCCAGGAGCGGGAGACAGCAATGATCCGGAGGTAAACCGGAGGACGACCCCTGTGAGGGGTGAACCGGTTCAGCAGCCCATAGCGGAGCAAGATCGACGGATTACGCCTCACATTCCCACTCCTCCGGGTCACTACTCAAACCCTTTGGATAACATTGTTGCTGCCGCTTCATGACTGGCCGCTTTACCCATTGAGGGGACATCCCCCGTGGCAATGGAGGCACGCAGGGTCAAGGATCTGCTTAATACGGCTGTGACACAACAGCAGGCATACTCCTATAGAAGGGAGAGGCTTCATTCAACACCCCGTCACAGCCGGAGTTATACTAGGCATTGGGAAGAACCAGAGGTGTCCAGTAGTGAGCGGAGGCGACACCGTCATAAACAGGATAATCCGGCAGGTGCAGAGGTACCGGCTCTGGAGGCAGTAAACCGGGTTAGATCGGCGGCCCGCGAGGAGATCCGCCAAACAACGCCGGTTCACACAACCACAGCAGAGACAGGAGGCACGGCGAGTTCCTTTGGGGTGCAGTGCCTTATCCCCGCTCTACGGAGCGTGAAGTTACCCAAGGATTTCAAAGGTCCACGTAAAGTTCCTAATTACACAGCAGATTTGGCTCCAGAAGCTTGGATTGAGAGTTATGAGATGGCTATGGAGATGCTGGATGTGGATGAAGCGACTTGTGCAAAGTACTTTACCATGATGCTTGAGGGTACAGCCCGGACCTGGTTAAAGGGCCTACCACCTAATTCCATCGGATCATGGGGTGAGTTACGTCGCCAGTTTATCAAAAATTTCAAGGACACGTGCAAGCAACCAATGTCAGTGGTGGACTTAGCGGCATGCATACAGGGGGAGCAGGAACCTACAGGGGCATGAGTACGACGAGTATCAGAAATCTTGCACTTTTCGAACGGTATCAGCCCCAGTACGGCGATAGTAACACTGGAAAACAATTGCCGGTTTGAGTCTCTAAAGTTAAAGCTGGGACGGCTCAAACGGGATTGTAATGACATGGGAACCCTCATGATCGCTCTGGTAAAGTACGGGGACTCCGACAGCACTAAGTATCCAGAAGCGGATGGAGATAAATCTGGAAAGGCAAATAAGTCTGGTAAACCGGCGCAGGCTAATCCGGTCGGTACAAGCTTCTTAGGTAAACGAAAGGCCGAGGGTGGCTCTGATTTCGTGGCCAATACCCAAGTTCAAGGGGGCTTTCAGCGCAACAATGGTAAACCGCCTCTACAACCCGGCGGAGGGGCCGTTATCTAGGAACAAGAGTTGAATGAGCCTTGCCCGAAACACGGATCGCAGCAACATCCAGCTAAACACACCATAGGAGAATGCAAGGCCATGATGGAAGCCATGAGCCAGTTCAGATCTAACAACAGGCCACCGGGCGGCGGATCAGGCCCCGGGTTTTATGGTCCGGGTCACCAGGGGAACAGCTCCGGATCAGGATATCGTGGCAACAACAGTGGTTATAATAACCAAGGTAATAATCAATATGGTCAGGGCGGTTACAATAACCAAGGCAATCAGCAGCATGGTCAGGGTGGCTACAATAACCAAAGCAACCAACAGCAGGGCCAGGGTAATCACAATAATCAAGGCAATCAGCAGCGTCAGCAGCAACAACAGCAATCTGGATATCAGAGTAATCCGAAGGAGCTGAATAGCGGGCAATATCATGTGTTCACTACGAGTTTGTGTAAACGGGATCAGAAAATCTTAAAACGGGCGGTCCATGCAGTTGAGTCAGCAATACCACAGTTCCTGCGCTGGTCGGAGCAACCTATCGTGTGGAGCCGAGAGGATCATCCGCCGCGAGTAGATAAACCGGGCCAATTGGATTTAGTGGTGGCACCACAGGTGGATGGCTACAAATTCACTAAAGTCCTCATGGACGGCGGCAGCAGCATCAATATCTTATATTATGAGACTTTCCGTCGCATGGGCTGACGGATAAGAAGCTACGACAGTCAAACACGGTGTTTCATGGAGCGGTGCCAGGTAAATCAGCGTACCCAGTTGGGAAAATTGACCTGGAAGTTACCTTTGGAGATGAACAGGATTCCAGGTCGGAGATGATAACCTTTGAAGTTGTCAAGATCTGGAGCCCCTATCATGCTCTGTTTGGAAGAACAGTTTATGCCAGGTTTATGGCCAGGCCGTGTTATGTTTATCTAAAGCTCAAGATGCCGGGTCACAAAGGAACCATCACGGTTCATGGAAGTCGCAAGATTGCATTGGAACGTGAAGAAGGAGACGCTGCTTATGCAGAAGCAGTATGCGCTACGGAGGAGTTGAAGTTTTAGAAGGACAATGTTGATCCGGCAGATATGTCCCCATTGAAGAAGCCAACTACAGAGCATGATCCGGCATTGAAGTTTAAGTCGGCGGAGGAGACCAAGCAGGTTGATTTTGTGCCAGGTGATTCATCAAAGCAGTTCACTATCAGCGCTAACCTTGATCCTAAATAGGAAGGCGCGCTCATCGAGTTCATCCGTGAGAACCGGAATATTTTTGCATGGAAACCTTCTGACATGCCAGGTATTCCGAGGGAACTCGCTGAGCACAGTCTTAACATTGATCCGAAGTTTAAACCGGTCAAGCAGTATCTACGCCGCTTCAACGAAGAAAGGTGCAAGGCTATAGGAGAAGAAGTGGCCAGACTTTTGGCCGCAGGGTTCATAGTTGAAGTTTTTCACCCCGAGTGGTTGGCTAATCCGGTGCTGGTGTTGAAGAAGAATAGAAAGTGGAGAATGTGTGTAGATTACACAGATCTAAACAAAGCTTGTCCAACCGATCCTTTTGCTCTTCCTCGTATTGATCAGATCATTGATGCTACAGCAGGATGTGAGCGGCTAAGTTTTTTGGATGCATACTCAGGATATCACCAGATCAAGATGGTAGTTAAAGATCAGGAGAAGACATCCTTCATAACTCCTTTTGGGGCTTTTTGCTATGTATCTATGCCCTTTGGGCTCAAGAGTGCCCAAGCAACCTACCAGCGTTGTTAACAGAATTGTCTTAAGGGGCAGATAGGGAGGAATGTTCATACTTATGTGGATGATATTGTGGTGAAGTCAATGAAGGAGGAGACACTGATAGAGGACCTCAAGGAGACCTTTGACAATCTTCGGGCCTATAAAATGATGCTTAATCCGGAGAAGTGTGCTTTCGGTGTTCTGGCGGGTAAGCTCCCTGGATTTTTGGTGTCAAACAGAGGAATAGAAGCCAATCCGGAGAAGATCAAGGCGATCACATCTTTGACTAAACCGGTTTGCATCAATGATGTTCAGCGGATCGCTGGCCGGATCACAACATTGAGCCGGTTCATCAGCCGTCTGGGGGAGAAGGCAATCCCGCTGTATCAGATGCTGAAAAAGACTGACCGGTTTATATGGAGTAATGAGGCAAACGCTGCGTTTGAGGATTTGAAGCGGCAGTTGGCCGAACCACCGGTCCTTGCTGTCCCTGTTGATAATGAACCGTTATTGTTATACGTCGCCGCCAATGCACGGGCAGTCAGCGTGGCAATTGTGGTTGAGCGCAAGGAGGCAGGGAAGGAATACCTGGTTCAACGTCCAGTCTATTATGTCAGTGAAGTTCTCATTGAATCCAAGCAAAGGTACCCTCATTGGCAGAAGCTGGTATATGGTGTGTTCATGGCAAACCGGAAGTTGAAACATTATTTCCAAGGCCACCCAATAACTGTTGTTAGTTCAGCACCATTGGGGGATATAATCCAGAACAGGGAAGCTACTGGCAGAGTGGCGAAGTGGGCCATTGAGCTTAGCCCACACGGGTTGAAATATGTGCCACGCACCGCTATCAAATCTCAAGCATTGGTGGATTTCATCAATGATTGGACATAACTGCAAACACCGGAGGAGAAGCCGGATCTTACATACTGGACAATTCACTTTGACGGTTCAAGGCAATTGGAAGGCTCGGGGGCTGGAGTTGTTTTAACTTCCCCACGAGGGGACAGGTTTCGTTATGTCCTCCGTTTACTGTTTCCTTGTACTAATAATGCAGCAGAGTATGAAGCATTGCTTCATGGTTTACGGATGGCCAAGGAAATGAACTTGAGCCGGGTCAAGTGTTTTGGCGATTCAGATTTAGTGGCACAGCAAGTATCCGACAAGTGGGATTCAAGAGACCCTCTCATGGCAGCTTACAGACGAGAAGTTGAAGCAGTCGCAGGATGTTTTAAAGGGTATCAAGTGGATCACATAGACCGACGAAGGAATGAAGCGGTCGATGCTCTGAGCCGGCTGGGTTCTCAACGTAAACCGGTACCACCGAATACCTTTTTGGATGAACTGCACAGTCCATCAGTTCAAGTACCATCGCAGGAAGACCTGGCTGTTCCTGATCCGGAGGCACAGCTCGTTGCGGCACTTTATGTTATTCCGGATTGGACGCTACCGTATTTGGCGTATTTAAGCCGGGGAGAGCTGCCAGATGACGAGATCAAAGCAAGACAGATAATTCGGCGTTCCAAGTCTATGACAATTGCAATCGGAGAACTTCACCATCGCAGTGTTTCCGGAGCGTTCCAGCGGTGTGTGTCATCTGAGGAAGGTTGTGATATTTTGCGTGAGATCCATGAAGGGGATTGTGGTCATCATGCCGGTTCAAAATCTTTGGTGGCTAAAGCTTTTCGACATGGGTTCTATTGGCTGACAGCCCATGCTGATGCAGCGGATCTAGTCCGGAAGTGCGATGCTTGTCAGAAATTTTCACGACGTGCTCTTGTTCTGGCACAGGAGCTCCGGATGATACCGATTACTTGGCCGTTTGCGACTTGGGGGCTTGATATGGTTGGGCCTTTCAAGCGATCCCAGGATCAAAAAACTCATCTACTGGTTGCTGTGGACAAGTTTACAAAATGGATCGAGGCAGAGCCTGTGAGCAAGTGTGATGCGGCAACAGGGGTTAAATTCATCAAAAAGGTAATTTTCCGGTTTGGCTTTCCACATAGCATCATCACAGACAACGGCACCAATTTATCTAAGGGAGAGGTGGAAGAGTTTTGTCAACGCGAGCATATTCGTCTAGATGTATCTTCCGTAGCTCACCCTCAATCCAATGGTCAAGCTCAAAGAGCAAATCAAGAGATTTTGCGAGGTATCAAGCCCCGGCTTATGACACCCCTGCAAAGAACACCAGGGTGCTGGGTTGAGGAGTTACCTTCTGTCCTCTGGAGCATCAATACTACGCCAAACCGGTCCACAGGTTATACACCTTTGTTCATGGTGTATGGTGCTGAAGCGGTACTTCCAAGTGATATCCGTCATGATTCGCCGCGGGTGACGGCTTACGTTGAAGCGGCCAATGAACAGTCAAGACAAAACAATTTGGACCGGCTGGATGAAGAACGTGACATAGCAGTAGCATGGTCTGCAATTTATCAACAGGACTTGCGCAGATATCACAGCCGCCGGATCAAGACCAGGACGTTCCAGGAGGGAGATTTGGTACTCCGGCTCATCCAAGATCAAACAGATATGCACAAGCTATCCCCGCCTTGGGAAGGGCCCTTTGTGGTCAGCAAGAATCTGCACAACGGTTCATATTACCTGTTGGACGTTCGAGAACACAAGGACTCATGGACATCGGAGGAAGAGTCCAAGAGACCGTGGAACATCGCCCTCTTGCGGCCCTACTATACCTGAGCTATGAGCTCTGCCGTATCCTATGTATATATTATGATTAATGAATAAACCGGCACCCTCGGTAAACCGGGAGATCAGCCTTTTTTCCAGTATAAGTGTCTTATGGTAATAACCGTCTACAGCTTACATCTCTTATATATTTTAGAAAAAAAATAAAATGCTTTGATCAGTCTATCTGGTTGTGCAGGACAATTGCCGCATATGCACTCTGGAGCTGTGATCACTAAAGGGCTTCCTGTTCAAACATAGGTCGTATTCGAACCAAAGAGAACATAGCCATCCTGCTCAAACATAGGTCGTATTCGAACCAAAGAGAGCATAGCCATTCTGTTCAAACATAGGTCGTATTCGAACCAAAGAGAACATAGCAATGGCCAGTAGGGGGCAGGATCGTATTCGAATCCTAGCTTAGCCCCTATGGTCCGGTTTGTATGATCGTATTCGAATCATAAGCTCAGTGGATCGTATTCGAATCCACTGCTTGGCTAAAATTAAATGGCCAGTAGGGGGCAGGATCGTATCCGAATCCTAGCTTAGCCCCTATGGTCCGGTTCGTCTGATCGTATTCAAATCAGAAGCTCAATGGGTTGTATTCGA
>LR738709.1:84024759-84091846 GCA_902687465.1 Secale cereale
CGAATCCTAGCTTAGCCCCTATGGTCCGGTTTGTATGATCGTATTCGAATCATAAGCTCAGTGGATCGTATTCGAATCCACTGCCTGGCTAAAATTAAATGGCCAGTAGGGGGCAGGATCGTATCCGAATCCTACCTTACCCCTATGGTCCGGTTCGTCTGATCGTATTCGAATCAGAAGCTCAATGGATCGTATTCGAATCCATTGCTTGGCTAAATTTTTAAGGCCAGTAGGGGGCAGGATCGTATTCGAATCCTAGCTTAGCCCCTATGGTCCGGTTTACTGATTGTATTCGAATCAAAAGTTTGATTTGGAGCCTGGCAGCTCACAAAAAGCCTTGACTACATGTTTTTACTTGCAAATTTGTATTTTTCGTATTTGTGTTTGATGGTTCTTTGATCCGGAGTGGGACAACTCCAAAGTTGACCACATATCTTCAAAGTCTGGACGCAGATCTCCAGCATTATTTAAACTGGTTTATCTTCTAAACCCAGAATAGTTGGATATGCCCCAACGGAGCCAAGGGCTTCCTCAGAAACAACAATGTTTGCCAGATTAAAAATATCAAGCATACTTAAGTCAGGTATGAAGTTATTTCTGGTATAAACAGACACTTGTTTGACATATATTTTTGAGCCATTTAATCGGTCCAGCGATAAACCGCTAGGACATCTTTTAAGTGTTCTCTATGCAAAAATAGATAGTATGCAAATCAAAATATATCAGACAAAGGATTCAAGTTGGCAGATACCAAAGCAAAGTTGGGACATCCGGATCAAGACGGACAATAGTTCAAAAGCTATCCTATTACAAAGGCACAACAGGCCCCGAACGGATTAAAGTTTGTTCCGGCAAAATAAAAACCAAAGCTATAGAGATAAACTGTTTGGCCTATGCTTCCTCCTGCTGGGACGGTTGAGGATCGACCTGTTCCGGAGCTTCTTCGTCTTCTTGAAGCGGCTGGAAGGCAGGGACGCACCAATCGATTTTCGTTAAAGCGCGGAAGTACATCTCTTCCGTAATAAGTTCAGACGGATCAATATCTGGGGCGAAAGTATGGGGGTGCACTGGTGGGATTAGATTTACGGTATCATAAACCGGCCGATCCACCCGCTCGTTCTGTAAATAGTACCCCGGATGATACCTGGTCAAGTCTGATTCGGCAGTAAGCTTGCTAGCAAGAGGACGCATCTCCTTAGTCAAAGCGTGAATGTCTTTGGCGGTAAAAGCTGATCCGTCTTCTTTAGTGCCGGGATACCCGTTCAAGGCTTCTTCCGGATCAAAACCGGGAACCCACGCTTTGGCTCTGGTGAGCGCTACGAGAGAACCGGCTCGGGCAGCAGACTTCTTCACCTCTTCCAAGCGTGCAGGCAAGATAGACAATTTCTCCAGAGTACCTTGGATGGTGGTAGGGGCCGGTTTATTGAAAGACGTTGCGCTTATAACCCTTTGAGCGCCGGAATACAGCTGCTCGATCAGAGTATAAGACGCCTTGAGTTTCTTCCGTAAATCATCCCCAAGATGAGTAACGCGGCGCCCTACATATGATCATTACAGTTAAACCGGACCGGTATACAGATTGCAAGGTGAAAGCATGCATGCAGATTAAGTACTTACTGAAGACGGCAGAAGTCATCAGTTCGATTTGCCGCTTTAAACTAGTCAGTTCTTCTGTCACCGGATTAAGAGATTCCTCAGCATCCTTTGCTCTTTTCTCCAGCGCGTTCTTTTGCACTTCAAAGGCTGTCCGCTCCTCTTCAAAATATGTCTTCAGTTGTTCAGCAGTAGTTAAGCTCAGCGCCAATTCTTTTTTGGCCTTAGCAGCAGCAGATTCAGTTTCAGCCAGTCTGTTCTGGAGTTCAGTGATTTCTTCAGCCCTCCGGTTTAAATCAGCCTGCAAGGAAATTCAAGTGGAATAAGTAACATAAGTTCAGACAAAGTCTCAAGCACATAACCAAGTTATCCACTTGACATTTGGGGGCTAATGGGCTATTGAAGTATCAAAGAGTGGCAATTCAAAACAAGTCTCAAGCACACAAACAAGTTGAATACTTGACACTTGGGGGCTAATGGATAGTTGAAGCAACAAAGGAAAAATTTAGACAAGTCCCAGGCACATAAACCGAATTATGCCCCTAGCACTTGGGGGCTAATGTAAGATCATTTGCTAGAATTGGAAGTACTGGTTCACCTTCTAAACACAGCTAAACCGGAACTTGGGGGCTACCATGATATAGACAGAAACACAACAAAGGCAAAAACAAAAGACAAGGGAGATACCTCATATTTTTCTTTCATCATGCTGATTAAGCCCGCTTCATAATCCCGACCAGTATGAAGCCGGTTCAAATACCCGGAATAGAGCTCCTAGGCACTCAGCTCGGCGAAACTAGACAACTCTGTGCTCCATTTGCCCTTTTCTTGATGGAGTTTCTCCGCTTTAGCTGTATACTTAGCTAAAACAGTGGGCTCAGCAGGAGCGGTGTAAGCTGTACCAGTTATTTGAACATCCGGAGAAGGAGCAGTTGCTGGTGGTGGAGTAGCAGTGTGAACCGGACTAGCGGGAGCCGGGCTAGTCCGAGGAGGGTTGGCCCGGGCAGGACTCGCCAGTTCATGGACCTTTTCAGTGTTGGGATTCTCAGGAGCAGTGGCATAAGTGTGATCCATGGGAGCAGGATCTTCAAGCGGAACTGTAGGCTCACGTTCCGGAGGATGGTTGTATCCAGATTAACGGCCGGATCGTCAGCGGCAGTTTCAGCAGCCGTTTTGCTGGCCTTGGCCTTTTTGCTAGACTTAGGCTTGCTGAAAGGAATTAGAAAATAAATCAGAGTCACAGAAGCAAATGCAATCATAAACCGAATAAAGATGAAAGACTTACCCAGGAACAGTTTTCACGGTTGGGATCTGTGTGGCAGTTGATTCGCCAGAAGATGATAAAGGGGTCTCCTGATAATTAGGATCAGACGGTTTAAGTCGTTTGCGTATAAGCCCGGCCTTGGGATGAAGAAGAGTTGGAGAAAGAATAACCTCAGAGCGGTGCCTCCGAGCCGGAGTAAGAGATATTCCAGAAGACTCAACCACAAGGCCGCTATGGCGTGTAGCCCGGCGAGCTTCATGTTGCTATTTCTTCAAAAGAAAATTGGGGTCCAGTTGAGCGTAAGGATGAGAAAACTGATATTTCCGGACTACCCGATGAATCTTTGGTGGAGGTGGTTCTTGATCTGAAGAAAGAGTGATTACCTCAGTTTCTGCCGCTTTATCTCCTTCAGCCAAATCCTGTGAAAAAGCACCGTTAACACAAGTTTGGATAAAAGTGAACAAATCATAGCCGGATTAACTCATACCTCAGAGTCCGGATCATCTTCTTCAGCATATGAACCGGAGCCAGCAACCGCCTTTTTCTTCTTAACAACGTAAGTTTTCCGGCGTGGTTGTTTGCCTGCCTTGTCCTGAGGTTTCCTCTTCCAAAAAGGATCATCGGCCTGTAAACAAGAAGAAAGATAAATAGAAGATAATTTACAGTGGATGGATTAAAAGCGATCAGAAGAGATTAAGGCTTACTGCAGGCAGCTTGTTCTTCTTATAGTATGGAGCCAATCCGGTTTGGCTACATTCTTCCAAAGAGACGTTAAGCATCTTCTTGGCAGATTCAATGACTTCCGATTCAGAAAGCGTTACTTTAGAAAACCGTTGAGGATCATCCGGCTTCCCAGAATATTTACACATCAAACTGGAGTGTGGGCTCAGAGGGAGGATACTCCAGGTAAGCCAGCAACGCATGAAATCAATTCCAGTTAATCCGTTGGCCATAAAGGCCTTGAGCTTGGCGAGTTGAGAAGCAAACCGGGGCCGTTCTGAGGAAGTGAGACGCTGCGGCAGAGGGTGATCTTCAGGAAGACGATGTTCGCGATAACCCGGCAGTGGGTTCTCTCCCTCAGGTGATGTGTCGTGGCAATAAAACCAAGACTTGTTCCATTCCTTGGGGTGTGTATGTAGAGCGGCATGAAGAAAGACTGCGTCTCTTCTCTTCTGAATGCTGACCCCGCCTAGTTCTTGATGAGGTCCGCCAGTAAACTCAGTCCGCCGGTTCAAATGGAAAAAATCCCGGAACAAGTCGACTGATGGCTCCTCTTGCAGATACACCTGTGAGAAAACTTGAAAATCGGAGATGTTTGAAATGGAGTTTGGACCTATGTCCTGAGGGTGGAGTTGAAAAGCGGCAAGCACATCCTGGAAGAATTTCGAACCGGGAGGAGTAAAACCTCGGGCCATGTGGTCAAAGAAGACAATAACTTCCCCTTCTCTGGGAGTAGGGGGACATTCATTTCCTGGGGCCCGCCATTTTAGGACTGATTAAGGGCCTAGAGTACCAATTGCAGCAGTATTAACTAAGTCTTCTTCAGTAATGACGGAAGGGACCCAGTCACAAGAAACAAACTGTTTGGCAGACATAGTAGCAGAAGGAAAGTGCTGAAAAGGTGAAGTATAAAATCCGGATTATTCAAGTACAGATATATAAACCGGATCACATATGTAAAGTCACACCGACGGTTTAGACAAGGGACTAATGACATTGCTAACCCGGCAGTAAGCAGGAAACGCACTGCTACCGGTTCATGATAAACAAATGAGAGGAGCTAAACCGTCGCGTTCATTGTTGATGCATTACAGTAAGCTATATATGACTGACTAAACCGGCGAATATAGTACAGATCTATAAGGATGAAGAAACAAGTTTCTACGGAAAGCTAAGGTAAAACAGATCTGAGTGGTAAGAAAAAGAGAAAACTTATGCAGGTCTATTACAGAAAGAACCGCGGGGGTCTTATACAGAGCGGACGAATCTAAAGGATTGAACCTAACGCCAAAATCTGAGCATAAAGCAGCAGAGCGGAAGCAAGTTTCGAGGACGAATCTAAAAGTTGAAACCACTACGAGCATGGTGTTTAGGACGAACAGAGGAAGCTTTTTCTAGGTCTAATGGCGGAGGCATGGAAAGAACCCTAAGCCTACAGATCTACAGCAAGGGAGAAAGAATACCTGAGACAGCAGGAAGCGGCGGCGGAGTTATCTGGTCGCGTTCAGGTTGATGCAGCGGCCGGACTTGCTGGCGACGGCGAGCTTGACGGACGACGGCGGAAGCTTGAGCTCGGGCGACAGAGGAAGAAGATGATAGGAAGGAGATGGAGAAGAGATGCGGCGGTATTTATAAAGGAGGAGAGACGAAATGGCAGGCGCGAGATTTGAGGAAGTGAGAGATTGGATAAAGATTCCCTGTCGCCTCGATTTTCGGGATAGCCTTTAAACAAACATAACAGACAGCTGCGTGCGAAAAATGCGGAAGTGATGTCACGATCGAATTAAGAGATTTCCAAGGATGACGTCATCGCCGGTTTACAAAACTGAGAAGATACAAGTAAAAAGATTATGCAAGACTGGGAAGACTGATGTGAACGAGTTCAAATCATTCTGGGGCCTAATGTCAAGTATATTACTAGCAGGTATAAACCGGCTAGTATAAACCGGATTATGATAATATAGTTGTGTAATTGTAAAACCCAATAGAGGTTACGACCCATGAAGGCTTAGGGCCCATGTATAGAGTTACGGTTTGTAAACCGCCTGATCATGTAACTTGGGAGATAAGGAAGAAAGTGAAGGAAATATGCCCTAGAGGCAATAATAAAGTTGTTATTTATATTTCCTTATATCATGATAAATGTTTATTATTCATGCTAGAATTGTATTAACCGGAAACTTAGTACATGTGTCAATACATAGACAAAACAGAGTGTCCCTAGTATGCCTCTACTAGACTAGCTCATTGATCAAAGATGGTTATGTTTCCTAACCATAGACATGAGTTGTCATTTGATCAACGGGATCACATCATTAGGAGAATGATGTGATGGACAAGACCCATCCGTTAGCATAGCACTATGATCGTTTAGTTTTACTGCTATTTCTTTCTTCATGACTTATACATGTTCCTATGACTATGAGATTATGCAACTCCCGAATACCGTAGGATCACCTTGTGTGCTATCAAACGTCACAACGTAACTGGGTGATCATAAAGATGCTCTACAGGTGTCTCCAAAAGTATTCGTGGTGTTGGCATAGATCAAGACTAGGATTTGTCACTCCGAGTGTCGGAGAGGTATCTCTGGGCCCTCTTGGTAACACACATCATAATAAGCCTTGCAAGCAAAAGACTAATGAGTTAGTCACGAGATGATGTGTTACGGAACAAGTAAAGAGACTTGCCGGTAACGAGATTGAACTAGGTATAGAGATACCGACGATCGAATCTCGGGCAAGTAACATACCGATGACAAAAGGAACAACGTATGTTGTTATGCGGTTTGACCGATAAAGATCTTCGTAGAATATTTAGGAGCCAATATGAACATCCAGGTTCCGCTATTGGTTATTGACCGGAGATGAGTCTCGGTCATGTCTACATAGTTCTCGAACCCGTAGGGTCCGCACGCTTAACGTTTGATGACGATCGGTATTATGAGTTTATGAGTTTTGATGTACCGAAGGTAGTTCGGAGTCCCGGATGAGATCACGGACATGATGAGGAGTCTCGGAATGTCCGAGACATAAAGATTGATATATTGGGCGACTATATTCGGACACCGGAAGTGTTCCGGAAAAGTTCCGGATTTAACTGGATTGCCGGAGGGGGTTACCGGAACCCCCCACGAGGGGGGATGGTCCATAGTGGGCCTTGAAGGAAAGGAGAGAGGCAGCCCATAGAGGCTGGCCGGCGCACCACCAGGGGATCCTAGTTGGACTAGGATTGGGGGGCGCCACCTCTCCCTCTTTTCCTTTCCCTCTCTTCCTTCTTGGTGGACTCCTACTAGGAATAAGATTGCCCTAGCCGCACCATAGGAGGCCGGCCAGCCCTCCTCCCTTGCTCCTTTATATACGGGGCAGGGGGGCACCCAAAGACACACAAGTTGAATTGTTTTAGCCGTGTGCGGTGCCCCCCTCCACAGAAACACACCTCGGTCATACCGTTGCAGTGCTTAGGCGAAGCCCTGCGCCGGTAGATACATCATATCCGTCACCACGCCGTCGTGCTGACGTAACTCTCCCGTGAAGCTCAACTGGATCAAGAGCTCGTGGGACGTCATCAAGTTGAACGTGTGCTGAACGCGGAGGTGCCGTACGTTCGGTGCTTGATCGGTTGGATCGCGAAGAAGTTCGACAACATCAACCGCGTCACTTGACGCTTCCGCTCCCGGTCTACGAGGGTACGTAGACACACTCTCCCCTCTCGTTGCTATGCATCTAGTAGATAGATCTTGCGTGATCGTAGGAAAATTTTAAAATACTACGTTCCCCAATAGTGGCATCAGAGCCAGGTCTATGCGTAGATGATATGCACGAGTAGAACACAATGAGTTGTGGGCGATACTAGTCATACTGCTTACCAGCATGTCATACTTTGCTTCGGCGGTATTGTGAGATGAAGCGGCCCGGACCGACATTACGCATACGCTTACGCGAGACTGGTTTCACCGTTACAAGCACTCGTTGCTTAAAGGTGACTGGCGGGTGTCTGTCTCTCTCACTTTAGCTGAATCAAGTGTGGCTACGCCCGGTCCTTGTGAAGGTTAAAACATCGTTGTGGTTTTGTATGCGTAGGTAAGAACGGTTCTTGCTAAGCCCGTAGCAGCCACGTAAAACTTGCAACAACAAAGTAGAGGACGTCTAACTTGTTTTTGCAGGGCATGTTGTGATGTGATATGGTCAAGACATGATGAGTTATACGGCTTTGTATGAGATGATCATGTTTCGTAATGTTATCGGCAACTGGCAGGAGCCATATGGTTGTCGCTTTATTGTATGAAATACAATCGCCATGTAATTGCCTTACTTTATCACTAAGCGGTAGCGATAGTCGTAGAAGCAATAGTTGGCGAGACGACAACGATGCTACGATGGAGATCAAGGTGTCGCGCCGGTGACGAAGGTGATCATGACGGTGCTTTGGAGATGGAGATCAAAAGCACAAGATGATGATGGCCATATCATGTCACACATTTTGATTGCATGTGATGTTTATCTTATTATGCTTGTTATTTTGCTTAGAACGACGGTAGCATTATAAGATCCCTTACTAAATTTCAAGGTACAAGTGTTCTCCCTGAATATGCACCGTTGCGAAAGTTCGTCGTGCTGAGACACCACGTGATGATCGGGTGTGATAAGCTCTACGTTCAAATACAACGGGTGTAAGCCAGTTTTGCACACGCAGAATACTCGGGTTAAACTTGACGAGCCTAGCATATGCAGATATGGCCTCGGAACACTGGAGACCGAAAGGTCGAGCGTGAATCATATAGTAGATATGATCAACATAAGATGTTCACCATTGAAACTACACCATCTCACGTGAAGATCGGACATGGTTTAGTTGATTTGGATCACGTGATCATTTAGATGACCGGAGGGATGTCTATCTAAGTGGGAGTTCTTTAAATTAATTTGATTAAATTGAAATTTAATTTATCATGAACTTAGTCCTGGTAGTATTAGCATATCTATGTTGTAGATCAATAGCTCGCGATGTTGCTCCACGTTTATTTTTTATATGTTCCTAGAGAAAACCAAGTTGAAAGATGTTAGTAGCAATGATGCGGAATTGTTCTGTGATCTGAGGATTATCCTCATTGCTGCACAGAAGAATTATGTCCTTGATGCACCGCTAGGTGACAGACCTATTGCAGGAGCAGATGTAGACGTTATGAACGTTTTGACAAAAGCACGATATGATGACTACTTGATAGTTTAGTGCACCATACTTTACGGCTTATAACCGGGACTTCAAAAACATTTTGAAACGCCACGGAGCATATGAGATGTTCCAAGAGTTGAAATTAGTATTTCATACTCATGCCCGTGTCGAGAGGTATAAGACCTCTGATAGTACTTTGCCTACAAGATGGAGGAGAATAGCTCAACCAGTGAGCATGTGCTCAGATTGTCTGGGTAGTACAATTGCTTGAATCAAGTGGGAGTTAATCTTCCAGATAAGATAGTAATTGACAAAGTTCTCTAGACACTATCACCAAGTTAGTATAACTTTGTGATGAACTATAATATTCAAGGGATGACGAAAGTAATTCCCGAGCTCTTCACGATGCTGAAATCGGCGAAGGTAGAAATCAAGAAAGAGCATCAAGTGTTGATGGTTAACCAGACCACTTGTTTCAAGTAAAGGGCAAAGGGATAGAAGGGGAACTTCAAGAAGAATGACAAGCAAGTTGTCACTCCCGTGAAGAAACCCAAAGCTAAACTCAAGCCTGAAACTAAGTGCTTCTACTGCAAAGGAAATGGTCACTAGAAGTGGAACTGCCCTAGATATTTGGCGGATAAGAAGGATGGCAAAGTGAACAAAGGTATATTTGATATACAGATTATTGATGTGTATTTTACTAGTGTTCATAGCAACCCCTCGGTACTTGATATTGGTTCAGTTGCTAAAGAGTAGTAACTCGAAATGGGAGTTGCATAATGAACAGAAACTAGTTAAAGGATGAAGTGACGATGTGTATTGGAAGTAGTTCCAAGATTGATATGATCATCATCGCACACTCCCTATACTTTCAGGATTAGTATTGAACCTAAATAAGTGTTATTTGGTGTTTGTGTTGAGCATGAATATGATTTGATCATGTTTATTGCAATACGGTTATTCATGTAAGTTAGAGAATAATTGTTGTTCTGTTTACATGAATAAAACCTTCTATGGTCATACACCCAATGAAAATGGTTTGTTGGATCTCGATCGTGTGATACACATATTCATAATATTGAAGCCAAAAGATGCAAGGTTAATAATGATAGTGCAACTTATTTGTGGCACTGCCGTTTAGGTCATATTGGTGTAAAGCGCATGAAGAAACTCCATAGTGATGGACTTTTTGAATCACTTGATTATGAATCACTTGGTTCTTGCGAACCATGCCTCATGGGCAAGATGACTAAAACTCCGTTCTCCGGAACCGTGGAGCGAGCAACAGAGTTGTTGGAAATCATACATACTGATGTATGCGGACCAATGAGTGTTGAAGCTCGCGGCAGGTATCGTTATTTTCTGACCTTCACTGATGATTTGAGCAGATATGGGTATATCTACTTAATGAAGCACAAGTCTGAAACATTTGAAAAGTTCAAAGAATTTCATAGTGAAGTGGAGAATCATCGTAACAAGAAAATAAGAGTTTCTACGATATAATTGTAGAGGTAAAATATTTGAGTTAGCGAGTTTGGCCTTCAATAAAAACAATGTGAAATAGTTTCACTACTCACGCCACCTGGAACACCACAGTGTAATGGTGTGTCCGAACGTCATAACCGTACTTTATTAGATATGGTGCGATCGATGATGTCTCTTACCGATCTACCACTATCGCTTTTGGGGTTATGCATTAGAGACAGCTACATTCACGTTAAATAGGGCACCATCTAAATCCGTGGAGATGACACCGTATGAACTGTGGTTTGACGACAAACCTAAGCTGTCATTTCTTTAAGTTTGGGACTGCGATGCTTATGTGAAAAAGTTTCAACATGATAAGCTCGAACCCAATTCGGAGAAGTAAACGTTCATAGGATACCCAAAAAGAAACTGTTGGGTACACCTTCTATCACAGATCCTAAGGCAAGGTCTTTGTTGCTAAGAGTGGATCCTTTCTAGAGAAGGAGTTTCTCTCGAAAGAAGTGAGTGGGAGGAAAGTAGAACTTGATGAGGTAATTGTACCTTCTCCCGAATTGGAAGGTAGTACATCATAGAAACTCGTTCCAGTGATTCCTACGCCAATTAGTGAGGAAGCTAATGATGATGATCATGAAACTTCAGATCAAGTTTCTGCTGAACTTTGTAGATCAACCAGAGTTCGTTCCGCACCAGAGTGGTACGGCAACCCAGTTCTGGAAGTCATGTTACTAGACCATGATGAACCTACGAACTATGAGGAAGCAATGATGAGCCCAGATTCCGCAAAATGGCTTGAGACCATGAAATCTGAGATGGGATCCATGTATTAGAACAAAGTATGGACTTTGGTTGACTTGCCCGATGATCGGCAAGCCATCGAAAATAAATGGATCTTCAAGAGGAAGACCGACGCAAACGGTAATGTTACTGTTTACAAAGCTCGACTTGTTGCGAAAGGGTTTCGACAAGTTCAAGGAGTTGACTACGATGAGACTTTCTCACCCGTAGCAATGCTTAAGTCTGTCCGAATCATGTTAGTAATTGCCGCATTTTAAGAAATCTGGCAAATGGATAACAAAACTGCATTCTTTAATGGATTTATTAAAGAAGACTTGTATATGATGCAACCAGAAGGTTTTGTCAATCCTAAAGGTGCTAACAAAATGTGCAAGCTCCAGCGATCCATCTATGGACTGGTGCAAGCATCTCGGAGTTGGAATATACGCTTTGATAAGTTGATCAAAGCATATAGATTTATACAGACTTGCGGTGAAGCCTGTATTTACAAGAAGTGAGTGGGAGCACTACAACCTTTCTGATAAGTATATGTGAATGACATATTGTCGATCGGAAATGATGTATAATTTTCTAAAAAGCATAAAGGAGTGTTTGAAAGGAGTTTTTCAAAGAAAGACCTTGGTGAAGCTGCTTACATATTGGGCATCAAGATCTATAGAGATAGATCAAGACGCTTGATAAGACTTTCGATGAGTACATACCTTGATAAGATTTTGAAGTAGTTCAAAATGGATCAGTCAAAGAAGGAGTTCTTGCCTGACTTGTAAGGTGTGAAGTTGAGTAAGACTCAAAGCCAGACCACTGCAGAAAAATATAGAGAGAATGAAAGTCATTCCCTATGCCTCAGCCATAGGTTCTATAAAGTATGCCATGCTGTGTACCAAACATGTTGTGTACCTTGCCATGAGTTTGTCAAGGGGGTACAATAGTGATCCAGGAGTAGATCACTGTACAGCGGTCAAAATTATCCTTAGTAACTGGATGACTAAGGAAATGTTTCTCGATTATGGAGGTGATAAAGAGTTCGTCGTAAAGGGTTACGCCGATGCAAGCTTTGACACTAAATCCAGATGACTCTAAGTATCAATCTGGATGCGTATTGAAAGTGGGAGCAATTAGCTAGAGTAGCTCCATGCAGAGCATTGTAGACATAGAAATTTGCGAAATACATACACATCTGAATGTGACAGACCCGTTGACTAAACTTCTCTCACAAGCAAAACATGATCACACCTTATTACTCTTGGGTATTAATAACATAGCGATGTGAAGTAGATTATTGACTCTAGTAAACCCTTTGGGTATTGGTCACATGGCGATGTGAACTATGGGTGTTATTCACATAACGATGTGAACTATCGGTATTAAATCACATGGCGATGTGAGCTAGATTATTGACTCTAGTGCAAGTGGGAGACTAAAGGAAATATGCCCTAGAGGCAATAATAAAGTTGTTATTTATATTTCCTTATATCATGATAAATGTTTATTATTCATGCTAGAATTGTATTAACCAGAAACTTAGTACATGTGTGAATACATAGACAAAACAGAGTGTCCCTAGTATGCCTCTACTAGACTAGCTCATTGATCAAAGATGGTTATGTTTCCTAACCATAGACATGAGTTGTCATTTGATCAATGGGATCACATCATTAGGAGAATGATGTGATGGACAAGACCCATCCGTTAGCATAGCACTATGATCGTTTAGTTTTACTGCTATTGCTTTCTTCATGACTTATACATGTTCCTATGACTATGAGATTATGCAACTCCCGAATACCGTAGGATCACCTTGTGTGCTATCAAACGTCACAACGTAACTGGGTGATCATAAAGATGCTCTACAGGTGTCTCCAAAAGTATTCGTGGTGTTGGCATAGATCAAGACTAGGATTTGTCACTCCGAGTGTCGGAGAGGTATCTTAGGGCCCTCTCGGTAACACACATCATAATAAGCCTTGCAAGCAAAAGACTAATGAGTTAGTCACGAGATGATGTGTTACGGAACGAGTAAAGAGACTTGCCGGTAACGAGATTGAACTAGGTATAGAGATACCGACGATCGAATCTCGGGCAAGTAACATACCGATGACAAAAGGAACAACGTATGTTGTTATGCGGTTTGACCGATAAAGATCTTCGTAGAATATGTAGGAGACAATATGAACATCCAGGTTCCGCTATTGGTTATTGACCAGAGATGAGTCTCGGTCATGTCTACATAGTTCTCGAACCCGTAGGGTCCGCACGCTTAACGTTTGATGACGATCGGTATTATGAGTTTATGAGTTTTGATGTACCGAAGGTAGTTTGGAGTCCCGGATGAGATCACGGACATGATGAGGAGTCTCGGAATGTCTGAGACATAAAGATTGATATATTGGGCGACTATATTCGGACACCGGAAGTGTTCCGGAAAAGTTTCGGATTTAACTGGATTGCCGGAGGGGGTTACCGGAACCCCCCACGAGGGGGGATGGTCCATAGTGGGCCTTGAAGGAAAGGAGAGAGGCAGCCCATAGAGGCTGGCCGGCGCCCCACCAGGGGATCCTAGTTGGACTAGGATTGGGGGGCGCCACCTCTCCCTCTTTTCCTTTCCCTCTCTTCCTTCTTGGTGGACTCCTACTAGGAATAGGATTGCAATCCTATTCCTAGTAGGATTGCCCTAGCCGCACCATAGGAGGCCGGCCAGCCCTCCTCCCTTGCTCCTTTATATACGGGGGCAGGGGGGCACCCAAAGACACACAAGTTGAATTGTTTTAGCCGTGTGCGGTGCCCCCCTCCACAGAAACACACCTCGGTCATACCGTTGCAGTGCTTAGGCGAAGCCCTGCGCCGGTAGATACATCATATCCGTCACCACGCCGTCGTGCTGACGTAACTCTCTCGTGAAGCTCAACTGGATCAAGAGCTCGTGGGACGTCATCAAGCTGAATGTGTGCTGAACGCGGAGGTGTCGTACGTTCGGTGCTTGATCGGTTGGATCGCGAAGAAGTTCGACAACATCAACCGCGTCACTTGACGCTTCCGCTCCCAGTCTACGAGGGTACGTAGACACACTCTCCCCTCTCGTTGCTATGCATCTAGTAGATAGATCTTGCGTGATCGTAGGAAAATTTTAATATACTACGTTCCCCAATAGAAAGAGCAGATACCGAGGCGGACACAAATATGAGCCGGCCTCGGTACTCTGTAAACCGGACCGGGCGTCGCCTGTATATAAAGGGACGACCCAGCGACGGTTCGAGGGCAAGAAACAACCCGTCGAGAGATAGGCAAGCAATCTGCTCCCTGTTGATCGACGCCCAAGCAATATCAAACCAAACTAGACATAGGCTTTTACCTTCCTCGAAGGGGCCGAACTAGTATAAAACCTCTGTGTCCTTTGTGTGCTTTTAACCCCTTCAAGCTAACCCGTGCGATGGTTCCTCAACTAAGTCCGTTAAACCAGACATCTGCCGTGTTAATTCCACGACAATCGCGGATTCCTTTAAGGTTTCCTCGAGGGCTTCTTTCATTGCTTCTTTCTTCTGCTGGATGGTTCGTTGCACCATGGGGTAAATGTGGCACTGAGCAGGGTAATGGGTAGTCCCTTCACACAAGAAACAAGTAATCTGCCTAGTTGGGCATTCTTCAGCTAGGTGATTTCATTCACAATTAGGGCATTCATCCTTGTGCTCCTTTTGGGTGTGTCCTATTTCTCCACAAATCCTGCGGACACAAGGTTTCTTCTTCGGGTTGTCAGCACGCTTGCGAATGAGACGGGATCCTAACAGGGTCTTCTAGAATTCTTCCTAATTTTCTGCTCTATTACATCCTTGTATGTCTTGATGTATCTTCCACCATGTTGCAGCACTTTTTGTAAAGTACCGAAGAGCGTATTGAACTTCATACTTCCTTTCAACTAAATTCTCTCTGAAGTGATCCTCCATGTTTTGTATCCATAACTCTGCCTCCGGCTGGGTCATTGGTCCAGAGACTTCAAGTCTATCATCAATCATCCTCTATTGGGTCCATGGGTTTTGGGTGAGATAAGAGAGATGGAGAGAGAGAGATACACAAACAAAAGTTTTGAAAAGACGGTTTTACTTTGTGGCCGTCAGAAAACATCAAACAAAGGACGGCTCACAATCGTCGTATCTAACGTAAGTACATAACAGGGGTTTGGTCTTCTAAAGGTCATCATCTCTTCAAAGTTGTCCACTCTTCAAATCTTCGGAGTATCCATTGTTGTAGCTTCAACACTTCCAAGGCTAGGTGAAATTATCTTTACTCCGAAGTGGACCAAATGGTAAAGGGTATTGTCTAACTATTTAAGGTCAAAGGGAAGATTTGACAAAGCTCAGAAAAGAAGAGAGATACGAATCTTTTTGAAAAAGATAGTTTTATAGAAATCCTTTCCTATGGTCTGGCTAGTTTCTAGGGTCACGTCCTACAGTCAACATGTGCTCTGATACCATCTTGTAGCGACCATGATCTGAATGGACTGAAGTCTCTGTGTTCTGTGTCATCCCTGGATCGGTATGCTGACACACACAGTACTCGAGGATTTATAACAGAGGTAAATCACATGTATTAAGTAACATAAATACTATTACCTCAATCGATCATAGCGGAAGCAACAAAGGATGTGGATTGCCATCAACACCAACATCAAAGTTGAGTGTAGAAATCGTAACCCTAACGTATCACTTACTCGTCGTAAGATAATCCTGCAACATGAGACGTTGCAACCACAAAGGGTCAGTACATTGAATGTACTGGCAAATTCACACTGTAATGATAATGATGAACAAAGCCTACAACTACATGCATATTTGGCTGGTGGAGGCTGTAAGGTTAAAGTTTTTGCGTAAAGCCAATTTTTCCCTACTGCAAAGGAATATATTTTAATTAACTATCATGGTAGTTGAAACATCGTTGAGAAGATAGACATCCTCTCAAACCCAATTAAAAATTCATCATTAAACCCGACAATATTAATTAGAGTAACATGATGAGATTCACATGATATCCAGGTACTAGATACTCAAGACGTCCATAACCGGGGACACGGCTAATCATGATCAGTTTGTACACTCTGCAGAGGTTTGTGCACTTTTCCCACAAGACTCGATCGCCTCCATTTGGTTTCTCGCACTGCATGGTGTTTGAGAAACGGATGACCGAGACACAGTCTTTCCGAAGAGGTCCCCTTAACCAGATAGATAGGCCGGTACACCTACAAAACCATCTACATCTGCTAGCCCATCATGGAAAGGTTTCCCACAACTTACTCAACTATGCCAGAGCCCATATTGGCATGTGGCTGCACACGGAAGTTTCTAGTTTGAAGAATCTCACGATCCCTTTGAGCCTGGGTGGCGGTCCAAAAGAAAAACAGGCAATCGCTGGAATACCCAGGTGCCTCAATCCACCCAGATGTGTGTTAAAGTTGCCACCTTAAGTTGAACCATTAATTAATAAACTCACATCTGTCATGGATACACTCACCCAATCCACGTCTACAAGCATAGCATGTCCTAACAGCAAACGTAGAAGTAACTCCCAAAGGTTTGACTGTAATGCAGGTAATAGGTACTACCTCAATCTACTTCCCAGTCCCACAAGTTAATTGATCCTACTCATGCAATGTGTGAGGGTTTGACTAATGCAATGAAAACTGGGTAATTGGAAAGTATGATCAAAGTGTGAACTTGCCTGCAATGTTGATGAAGATGATTCGCACTCAAAACTCTTGATAGATCTACTCGTCTCACTCCGATCAATCTATCGTAAGCAAGCAATGGTAACCACACATAAGCAATCACTCAGAAAGATCACACAGGACGAATAAACACTTCGGAAAACTTCGAAAACACCCGAATGACTCTTGAAACATAAAACAATTTCTAACAGTACCAAAATTATGTGAATTTGGCCTTATCATAAAGTTTAGGTCAAGAGCTTCGATTTGCAAAAAGAATCAACTAAATCTGAGTTACGAAACTCAAGTTATGATCAAATCATGTTTGAATCTAAAACTAGTTGAATTCAAACTTTAAAACTTACAAAAACTTGTTTGAGTTGTATTAATGGAAAGAGGGGATCGTAACGAAGACGTGGGCGTTGGTTTCGTTGGATTTGGATTAACTGGTAAAAAGTTATGGCCTAATGAAGTTTAGGGACTAAACTATAAAAATAAGATACTACAACTAGGTCCCTGACTACTAAACAGAAAGGAAAAACTAAAGAATGAACGTTCACTACTAAATCCTATACAGCGAACAACCTCTAATTAACTAAAAAACAAAACCAGATCTAGGGTTTTAAGAGAAAAACCTAAACAGAAAGCCGGGCGGTTTATTACCGTTTCGGCTAGTTCGAAGAAAACCGGCGGTTCGGGCGAACCAAACCGGATCGGGCGGTTCGGAAACACGTCGGAGCTCCGGCGAGGTCTCTGCGACGGCGGCTAAATCCGTCGTGGCGGGCGCGGCGCGAGGTGGCGGACGAGCAGGCGGCGGCGGCTCGCGCAAGAGGCGGCGAGGGCAGCGCGGGGCAAAGCGGCAGCAGCAACGGTTGTGATGGAGCAAAACAGCGGCGGCAGCGGCGGTTTGTGGCGGCGGCGGCGCGATGCGAAGAGAGGGTCAGAGGGCCGGGCGCGGCGCCCTTTATAGGAGGGAGGGGCGAGGCGTGGCGTGCAGAAGGGGGCAGGGGAAAGGCGGCGGGGCGCGGTGTCCGCTCGGGACACGGCGGCGGCGGCGACTGCCGTGCGGGAGGAGGATGGCGACGCGGCGGGCTGGGCCGCGGCCTGGCGGAGCTGGGCCGGCCCAGTCGGCGGAGACTATTTTTTTTTAAACATACAAGAAAATGAATAAAAGAAAAAAATATCCTATAGGCATATAATATATCAAAATTTGCAGAAAAATAAGCCCTACAACATGAACATTTTACTACTGGCAAATAAAATGCCGACAAATTCTAATAAATCAAAAGGTCCTACTGTTGCAATTAAAAACCAACAAAAATCACTTTAAAATACCAAAAGGAATTCAAATTTATTTCTCTCCAATTTTCTGCTGTAGGGAATCATATTACCCTATTTTCCATGTAATTTATTCTTGGAGAAAAATAATTTGAATAAAAACCAAATAACTCAATATTTGAAAATGAGTTGCAGAAAATTTCAGAAAAACTTCCAACTCATATTTCCTATGTTTTGAAGAAGTCATTTTATCTTCTCCCGGGAAAATCATTGAGTTGCTTAAAGTTTCTGAATCAAAATATTTCGAGGATGAAATTCAAAAATCCTTTCAAAGCCCCTATATCATTTCAAATAAATGGAAGAAGTCATATTATCTTCACTCTAGGGTTTTGTGTTGAAAAGATTTTGAATTCCCTCGGAGATCAAAAGCAAAGTGAAAGTTTTGGGAAAGTCATTTTATTCCCTCTCATTTAACTTTCAAAAGTTTCAAATTTCACTCAATTTCACTCAACACAACAACATGCAATCAAATCTATCTATTTATTATAACATTCCAAAATTTAGAATTTTGGGATGTTACATTCAGTCTTATATTATTTTTGGGACTAACCTATTAACCTAGAGCCTAGTGCCAGTTTCTGATTTTTTTTCCTTGTTTTTGAGTTTTACAGAAAAGGAATATCAAACGGAGTCCAATTGACGTGCCAATTTTTAGTAATTTTTTCTGGACCAAAAGAAGCCCTCGAAGTAAAAGAGTTGGGCCAGGAGAGCCACGGGCTACCCACGAGGGTGGGGCGCGCCCACTCCAGGTGGGCGTGTGCCCCTGTCTCATGGACAGCCCGGAGGCCCCCCTGACTTGTGCCCTACGCCAAAAAATCCTATAAATAGTAAAACCTCCGGAAATTAACCGAGATCGGGAGTTCCGCCGCCGAAAGCCTCTGTAGCCACCAAAAACCAATCTAGACGTCGTTCCGGCACCCTGCCGGAGGGGGGAACCCTCACCGGTGGACATCTTCATCATCCCGGCGCTCTCCATGACGAGGAGGGAGTAGTCCACCCTCGGAGCTGAGGGTATGTATCAGTAGCTATGCGTTAGATCTCTCTCTCTCTCTCTCGTGTTCTTGAGATGGCACGATCTTGATGTATCGCGAACTTTGCTAGTATAGTTGGATCTTATGATGCTTCTCCACCTCTACTGTCCTGTAATGGATTGAGTTTTCCCTTTGAAGTTACTTATCGGATTGAGTCTTTAAGCATTTGAGAACACTTGATGTATGTCTTGCACGTGATTATCTGTGGTGACAATGGGATATCATGTGATCCACTTGATGTATGTTTTGGTGATCAACTTACGGGTTCCGTGACCTTGGGAATCTATGCATAGGGGTTGGCACATGTTTTCGTCTTGACTTTCTGGTAGAAACTTTGGGGCACTCTTTGAAGTTCTATGTGTTGGTTGAATAGATGTTTCTGAGATTGTGTGATGCATATCGTATAATCATGCCCAAGGATACTTGAGGTGACAATGGAGTATCTAGGTGACATTAGGGTTTTGGTTGATTTGTATCTTAAGGTGTTATTCTAATACGAACTCTATGATAGATTGAACGTTACTACGAACTCTTGAATAGATCGATCAAAAAGAATAACTTTGAGGTGGTTTCGTACCCTACCATAATATCTTCGTTTGTTCTCCGCTATTAGTGACTTAGAGTGACTCTTTGTTGCATGTTGAGGGCTATTAATATGATCCAATTATGTTATCCTTGTTGAGAGAACTTGCACTAGTGAAAGTATGAACCCTAGGCCTTGTTTCCTATCATTGCAACACCGTTTATGCTCACTTTTACCTTTAGTTACCTTGCTGTTTTTATATTTTCTTATTACAAAAACCTATATCTACCATCCATATTGCACTTGTATCACCATCTCTTCGCTGAACTAGTGCACCTGTACAATTTACCATTGTATTGGGTGTGTTGGGGACACAAGAGACTATTTGTTATTTGGTTGTAGGGTTGCTTGAGAGAGACCATCTTCATCCTACGCCTCCCACGGATTGATAAACCTTAGGTCATCCACTTGAGGGAAATTTGCTACTGTCCTACAAACCTCCGCACTTGGAGGCCCAACAACGTCTACAAGAAGAAGGTTGTGTAGTAGACATCAAGCTCTTTTCTGGCGCCGTTGCCGGGGAGGTTAGTGCTTGAAGGTATATCTTTAGATCTTGCAATCGAATCTTTTAGTTTCTTGTTTTATCGCTAGTTTAGTCTATAAAAGAAAACTACAAAAAAATGGAATTAATGTTACCTCATACGCTTCATCTTTTTAATACCTGTCGTGAAAATGATGGGAAGGAAAATTGTGCTCAAGTACTAGAAGAAGAATTGCATAGAATTCTTGGCACTAAAGACTTGAATGATGAGCATGGTTGCAATATTGTTAGTGTGAATTGTTCGAATATCCATAGTACTAATGATGATTGCACTAGTCATGATGAAAATATTATTTATAAGCATGTTGATATTTGTGGAGTGCATAGAGTTTGGAAGTTCATACCAAATAGAGAAGATAGATTTTGCAAGAGGCATAAGTATTTAGAAACTAAATTGTTTCTATATATGCTAGATGATTGTGCTGAAAATTTAAAATTTCTTAGCCGTACTTGTGAACTTTGCAATGAACGTGGACATTTCATTACCCAATGCGAATTGTTTCATGATCGAATCGTGTCCAAAAATTGTGATGACTGGATTTCCCCTGCACATCATAATGAACTTATCTTGCTTTTGGGTTATGAAGAAATCAAATGTAGAACTAAGCATCTTTCAGGATTTTCCCTTGATAAACTTCTTGATTTCGATATAGAGGAAATATATATGTATTGTGCGGTGAATTGCATTGAAAATCCTTATATTGCCAATTACCTTAAGTCAAGAAAACAAATAGGAGATGAAGAGAATACTAATGAAAGGGAAGAGATTTCCCAATATCCTCCTATTATTTCTTATGATGAATCAGGTAACGAGGAGGAGCCTCCCATTCTACCAATCTCATTAATATGGAGCTCCAAAAAGAAGATTTAACCATACTTAATGCGAAGAATAAAATGAAAAGACAGAGAATCAAAGACAAAAAGGTATCCCTTCCAAATGATGTTGCTTCCATTACTCATTGTGATGATGATAATTGCTATACTATCGGTGCTATCCATACTATTAACAATGAGAGTGATTATGGTTATGATAGGAAAAGGCCCAAGCTTGGGGATGCTATGTTTGATGAGAATGATATATTTGAGAATTTATTTGCTGCAATTAATGTTTGTCCCAAGCTTGGGGATGCTACGTTTGATAAAGATGATTTTTTTAGCCTACCAAGTCTTGATATGCAAATCTATTATGATGAAAGCATGCCTCGTATTTATGATGATTATTGTGATGACACTTATGCTATAAAAAGTAGTGATGATTATATTTATAAAGCTTGTCATGATTATGATTACCCTTTTTCTGAACATTACTCTTTTAATGTGGAAACAATCTATAGTATCAAGTTTCCTCTCTATGTGCTTAAAATTTTGAAGCTATGCTTGTTCTGCTTTCCTATGCTAGTTGATTATTGTTCCCATAAGTTGTTTGCTCACAAAATTCCTATGCATAAGAAGTGTGTTAGACTTAAATGTGCTAGTCATATTCTTCATGATGCTCCCTTTATGTTTCAATTCTTATATTTTATGCGAGCATCATTGAAATCATCATGCCTAGCCAGGGGCGTTAAACGATAGCGCTTGTTGGGAGGCAACCCAATTTTATTTCCTTTGTTTTTGCTTCTGTTTAGGAATAAATATTGCATCTAGCTTATGTTTAGATGTGGTTTTATGTTTTAATTAGTGTTTTTGCCAAGTAGAACCTTTGGGAAGACTTGTGTGAAGTTCATATGATCTTGATGTGAAAAACAGAATCGTTAGCGCTCGCTAGAATAGTCACCAGATTTTACTGGAGCGTGATATTTAGTTCATTATTTTTGCAGATGATTAATAGACAAATTTCTCACGTTTACCAATTTATTTCAATTTTTTTGGAGTTACAGAAGTATTCGAAAGTTACAGTGCCACAAGTATGTTGCACTATCATTATCAACTTTGCATCTTTTGGCATCAATATTATGAATATGTGTATCACTACAATCAAGGTTTAACAAGAATAGATCATTCCTCAAGGGTGCATGACCATAAAATATATTACTCGTATAAATAGAACAACCATTATTCTCTAACTTAAATGAATAATTGTCTCGCATCAAACAAGATCCAGATATAATGTTCAGGCTCAACGCAGGCACCAAATAACAATTATATAGGTCTATAACTAATCCCGAATGTAGATGTAGAGGAAGCGTGTCGACGGCGATCTCATCAACCTTGGAACCATTCCTTACGCGCATCGTCACGTTGTCCTTAGCTAATCTTGTTTAATCCGCGGCTCTTGTTTTGAGTTACAAATATGAGCAATCGAACCAGTATCAAATACCCAGGCGCTACTACAAGCACTAGTAAGGAACACATCGATACCACATATATCAAAAATATCTTTTTCACTTTGCCATCCTTCTTATCCGCCAAATACTTCGGGCAGTTTAGCTTCCAGTGACCACTCCCTTTGCACTAGAAGAACTCAGTTTCAGGCTTAGGAACAGTTTTGAATTTTTTTGTGGGAGCGGATACCTGTTTGCCGTTCTTCTTGAAGTTCCCTTTCTTTCCTTTGCCCCTTTTCTTGAAACTAGTGGTCTGTTAACCATCAACACTTGATGCTCCTTCTTGATTTCTACCTCCACCGATTTCAGCATCGCGAAGAGCTCGCGAATTGATTTCTCCACCCCTTGCATATTATAGTTCATCATGAAACCTTTGTAGCTTGGTGGCAGTGATTGAATAACTCTATCAATAACACTCTTAGGTGGAAGTGAAATTCCCAACTAAGTCATGTGGTTATGATACCCAGGCATTTTGAGCATGTGTTCACTGACAGAACTATTCTCCTCCATTTTGCAGCTATAGAACTTGTTGGAGACTTCATATCTCTCAACCCGGGCAGTAGCTTGAAATATCAACTTCAGCTCCTGGAACATCTCATATGCTCGATGACATTCAAAACATCATTGAAGTCCCGATTCTAAGCCCTAAAGCATGGCACACTGAACTATACAGTAGCCTGCACTTCACGCTTGCCAAATGTTCATAGCATCTAGGTTAGCGGGAGCGGGTGAGTTACCTAGCGGTGCATCAAGGAAATAATTATTCTGTGCAGCAATGACGATAATCCTCAGGTTACGGACCCAGTCCGTGTAGTTGCTACCATCATCTTTAAACTTAGCTTTCTCTGGGAGTAGGAACACATTAAAATTCAAGGGAATGGTAGCACGGGCCATTGATCTACATCATAGATATGTAAATACTATCAGGACTAAGTTCATGATAAATTAAGTTCAATTAATCAAATTACTAATGAACTCCAACTTAAATTAACATCCCTTAGGTTTATCTAAGTGATACATGATCCAAATCAACTAACCTATGTCCGATCATCATGTGAGATGGGGTAGTCATCAATGGTGGACATCTCTATGTTGATCATATCTACCATATGACTCATTCTCGACCTTTCGGTCGCTAGTGTTTCGAGACCATGTCTGTACATGCTAGGCTCGTCAAGTTTAACCCAAGTATTCTGCGTGTGTACAACTGTCTTACACCCCTTGTATGTGAACATAGAGTCTATCACACCCGATCATCACGTGGTGTCTCAAAACGACGAACTGTAGAAACGGTGCATACTCGGGAAGAATACTATTATCTTGAAATTTAGTGAAGGGATCATCTTATAATGCTACCGTCGATCTAAGAAAAATTAGATGCATAAAGGATAAACATCACATGCAACCAAAATATGTGACATGATATGGCCATCATCATCTTGTGCTTTTGATCTCCATCTCCAAAGCATCGTCATGGTCTCCATCATCACCGGCTCGATACCTTGATCACCATTGTTGCATCATGGTCGTCTCACCAGCTATTACTTCTACGACTATTGCTAACTCATAGCGATAAAGTAAAGCAATTACATGGCTTTTGGATTTCATACAATAAAGAGACAACCATAAGGCTCCTGTCGGTTGACGATAATTTGCAAAACATGATCATCTCATACAATAACGTATAACTCATCACGTCTTAACCATATCACATCACATCATGCCGTGCAAAAACAAGTTAGACGTCCTCTACTTTGTTGTTGCAAGTTTTACGTGGCTGTTACGGCTTCTAGCAAGAACCATTCTTACCTACGGCGAAAAACCACAATGGCGAAAAACCACGTGGCTGTTACGGCTTCTAGCAAGAACCATTTCTGTTTTAAACTTCAACAAGGACCGGCCGCAGTCAAATTCGATTCAACTAAAGTACGAGAAACAGACACCTGCCAGCCACCTTTATGCAAAATAAGTTGCATGTCTGTCGGTGGAACCGGTCTCATGTACGTGGACTTGTAAGGTTGGCCGAGCCACTTCATCTTACAATGCTGCCGAATCATAATAAGATGTTGGTGGTAAGTAGTATACCAATCACCGCCCACAACTCTTTGTGTTCTACTCGTGCAAAACATCTACGCATGGACCTGGCTCATGATGCCACTGTCAGAAAATGTTGCATGGAAAACAAAAAAAATCTACGCACACGCAATAATCTATCCATGGCGATTCATAGAAACGAGGGGGAGAGTGTGTCTACATACCCTTGTAGACCGAAAGCGGAAGCGTTTAGTAATGTGGTTGATGTAGTCGAACTTCTTCACGATCCAACCGATCAAGCACTGAACGTACGTCACCTCCACATTCAGCACACGTTCAACTTGATGACGTCCTCGCCTTTTTGATTGCTACCTCTTGAGCTTGCGTTGTATTCCCTCGAAGAGGAAAGGGAGATGCAGCACAGTAGCGTAAGTATTTCCCTTAGTTTTTGAGAACCAAGGTATCAATCCAGCAGGAGACCACGCGCCAGTCCCTCGCACCTGCACAAACAAATAAGAACTTCGCAGCCAACGCGATAAGGGGTTGTCAATCCCTTTACGGTCACTTACGATAGTGAGATCTGATAGAGATGATAATTATATTTTTGGTATTTTTGGTATAGAAACAGAAAGTAAAGAAAGCAAATAAACAACGGCAGCAGAAATTAACGGGAAAGTAATATGATAAAGATAGACCCGGGGCCATAGTTTTCTCTAGTGGCTTCTCTCATGATAGCGATATTCTACGGCGGGTAAAAAAATTACTGTCGAGCAATTGATAGAAAAGCGAATAATTATGAGACTATCTAGGCGTGATCATTGTATATAGGCATCACGTCCGACACAAGTAGACCGACTCCTGCCTGCATATACTACTATTGCTCCACACATCGACCGCTATGCAGCATGCATCTAGTGTATTGAGTTCATACGAATAGGGTAACGCCTTAAGCAAGATGACATGATGTAGAGGGATAAACTCAAGCAATATGATGAAAACCCTATCTTTTTATCCTCGATTGCAACAATACAATATGTGCCTTGCTGCCCCTACTGTCACTGGGAAAGGACACCGCAAGATTTAACCCAAAGCCAAGCACTTCTCCCATTGCAAGAACTATAGTTCTAGTAGGCCAAACCAAACCAATAATTCGAAGAGACTTGCAAGGATATTATGAGCACACATAAAAAGTTCAGAGAAGAACCAAATATCTTTCATAGATAACCTTGATCATAAACTCACAATTCATCGGATCTCGACAAACACACTGCTAAAAGAGAATACATCGAATAGATCTCCTCGAAGATCGAGGAGAACTTTGTATTGAGATCCAGAGAGAGAAGAAGCCATCTAGATACTAGCTATGGACCCCAAGGTCTTTGGTAAACTACTCACAACTCATGGTGAGGGCCATGAAGATGATGATGAAGGCCTCCGTGATGGATCCCCCTCCCGGAACTGGCTCCAAGATGGGATCTCCATGGGAACAGCAGCTACGGTGGTGGAATTAGGGTTTTCTCTCTGCGTACGGAGTTTCTGGGGTACGTAGGTATATATAGGAAGAAGAGGGGCACCAGTGGCCAGGGCTGCCCTCGAGGCAGGGGGCGTGGCCTGGAAATGGGGGCCCGCCCCCCACCCTCGAGGGTGGGTTCCCTGTCCTCTGGCTTGGCCCCGAAGTCTTTCGTGCGTGATTTCCTCCAAAAATATCTCCTACGAAGGTTTTATTCCGTTTGGACTCCGTTTGATATTCCTTTTCCGCAAAACCCTGAAATAGGCAAAAAAACAGCAATCTGGACTGGGCCTTTGGGTTAGTAGGTTAGTCCCAAAAATAATATAAAAGTGAATGATAAAGCCCATTAAACATCCAAGACTTCATAAATAATAGCATGAAACAATCAAAAATTATAGATACGTTGGAGACGTATCAAGCATCAACAAGCTTAATTCCTGCTCGTCCTCGAGTAGGTAAATGATAAAGAAAGAATTTTTGATGTGGAATGCTAACCAATATAGTTTTTCAATGTAATTCTCTTAATTGTGGCATGAATGTTCAGATCTGGAAGATTCAAGATAAAAGTCTATATTGACATAAGAAATAACAATACTTCAAGCAATACTAACAAAGCAATCACGTCTTCTCAAAATATTATCGCTAAAGAAAGTTATCCCAACAAAATCATATAGTGTTGGCTATGCTGCCTTATTATCACACTAAATATTCATATCATGCACAACCCCGATTTCAGCCAAGCATTTGTTTTCATGCTCTATCTTTTCAAACCTTTCAACTTTCACGCAATACATGAGCGTGAGCCATGGACATAGCACTATAGGTGGAATAGAGGTGGTTGTGGAGAAGACAAAAAGGAGGGAGATAGTCTCACATCGACTAGGCGTATCAACGGGCTATGGAGATGCCCATCAATATATATCAATGTGAGTGAGTAGGGATTGCCATGCAACGGATGCACTAGAGCTAAATATGAATGAAAGCTCAACAAAAGAAACTAGTGGGTGTGCATCCAACTTGATTGCTCACGAAGACCTAGGGCATTTGAGGAAGCCCATCGTTGGAATATACAAGCCAAGTTCTATAACAAAAATTCCCACTAGTATATGAAAGTGACTAAACATGAGACTCTCTACAATGAAGAACATAGTGCTACTTTGAAGCACAAGTGTGGAAAAAGATAGTAGCAATTGTCCCTTTTTTCTTTTTCTTTTTTTCATTTTTTTCTTGTTTTTCTTTTTTTGGGCCTTTTTTTGTAGAGGGGCTTTATAGATTCAGCCTTTCCTCCCATGGGACAATGCTCTAAAAATGATGATCATCACACTTTCATTACAACACAAAATTACAACTCGATACTACAACAACAAAGTATGACTCTATATGAATGCCTCCGGCGGTGTACCGGTATGTGCAATGAAAGAAGAGTGACATGTATAAAAATTATGCGTGGTGGCCATGCCACAAATACGCTGTCAACTACATGATCATGCATGGAAATATGACAATATGATGCGTGTCATATAAACGGAACGGTGGAAAGTTGCATGACAATATATCTCGGAATGGCTATGGAAATGCCATGATAGGTAGGTATGGTGGCTGTTTTGAGGAACAATATGGTGGCTGTTTTGAGGAAGGATATATAGTGGGTTTATGGCACCAGCAAATGTTGCGCGGTACAAGAGAGGCTAGCAATGGTGGAAGGGTGAGAGTGCGTATAATCCATGGACTCAACATTAGTCATAAGAACTCTTATACTTATAGCAAAAATCTACGAGTCATCAAAACAAAGCAATCAACGCATGCCCATAGGGGGGAGGTTGGTAGGAGTTAACCATCGCGCGCCCCCGACCTCCACACAAAGGTTGACACTCTACAAATACCTCATGCTTTAACTTAGTTACATAACAGTTCACCATACGTGCATGCTACGGGAATCGCCAACCTTAACACAAATATTTCTCAATTTCATAATTACTCCACTAGCATGAGTCTAATATCACTATCCTCATGTCTCAAAAACAATTATCAAGCATCCAACATCTCGTTCTATTCAATGCACTTGATGTGAATTTTTTTTACTACATTGACATTGGATGTTTATCATGTGAAGACTAGTCTCTTTAGCCTAAACACTTTTCCATGCTGTTTTAATAGACTCTCAAATATATCTAAGTGAAGCATGAGAGTTCAACAATTTCTACAAAATATTACCACCACCATGCTCTAAAAGATATAAGTGAAGCACTAGAGCAAAAACTATTCAACTCAAAAGATATAAGTGAAGCACATAGAGTGTTCTAATAATTTCTAGGCCATTTTTAACTCTCTAAAATAGGTGTGTCCAGCAAGGATGATTGTGGCAAGCTAACAAGCAAATACTCAAATTATACAAGACGCTCCAAGCAAAACACATAGCATGTTGCGAATAAAAATATAGCTCCAAGTATAGTTACCGATGGATGAAGACGAAAGAGGGGATGCCTTCTCGGGGCATCCCCAAGCTTAGGCTTTTGATTATCTTGAATTTACTTGGGGTTCCATGGGCATCCCCAAGCTTAGGCCTTTGCTAATCCTTGTTCCATAGTCCATCAAAGCAATACTCAAAACTTGAAAACTTCACAACACAAAACTTAGACAAAAATTCTCGTGAGCTCCGTTAGTAAGAGAAAGAAAACCACCACAGAAAGGTATATCAAGGAATTCATTCTTTGTTTATAATGGTCTTAAACCTACTGTACTCCAAGTTTTCCATGGTTCATATCCTCCAATATTACTCATAGATGCATCGGAATAAGCAAACAACACAAGAAAAACAGAATCTGTCAAAAACAGAACAGTCTGTAGTAATCTGCTGGGTTCGCCTACTTCTGGAACCTCAAAAAATTCAAACTAAATTTGTAAATTTGCGCGATTTGTCTACCAATCAGCAGCAAAAAGAATCAACTAAAAATCACGCTCCAGTAAAATCTGAAGTCCACTTTAGGGAGCGCTAACGATTCTGTTTTTCACAGCAAGATCAAATAAACTTCACACAAGTCTTACCAAAGGTTCTACTTGGCACAAACACTAAACAAAACATGAAAAAACATATAATCAGAGGATAGATGCAATATTTATTCCCTAACAGCAACAAAAACAAAAAATATAAAATTGGGTTGCCTCCCAAAAAGCGCTATCGTTTTACGCCCCTAGCTAGGCACGATACAAGATAGATCTAGGTATTGCCATCTTTTGGAGGTAATCCATAAGTGGCTCTCATGATAGATTCATATGGTAATTTGATTTTCTTTCTAGGAAATTGTTCCATGCCTTTCCTTAACGGAAATTGGAATCTAATATTTCCTTCCTTCATATCAATAATTGCACCAATCGTTCTAAGGAAATGTCTACCAAGAATAATAGGACATGAAGGACTGCAATCTATATCAAGAACAATGAAATCTACGGGCATATAATTCCTATTGGCAACAATAAGAACATCATTAATTATTCCCATAGGTTTCTTAATAGTGGAATCCGTGTCGGTGTACTAAAGTAGGGGTGCCTTAGTATCCCGAACTTGTGCACGGGCAGTTGCAGCGTCCCGCGGCAAGGCTTACCAGGCGACTGCCAAGACCCCTCGTGGTTCCTTTGGAGCCATTCAAGAACAAAGTATTCAAGTCCAAGAGACAAGACCCCGGCAAGAGGAGCTTGCCGGGATGGCCATTCAAGGCACAAAACCACTCAATACACGAGACCCTGGCAAGAGGAGCTTGCCGGGAAGGCCAATCAAAGGCGTCTCAAAGAACTTGCCGCGACACGCCACGTGTCGCGGCAAGGCCCGGTGAGCGACAAGCTCCCAGCCGCGAAAAGATAGCGACCGCGGCAAGGCACTTGCCGCGGCAGGCCTCCACTCAGTACCCGCGCTCCAGCGCATCCACCCACGTGTCGCCCTGGGACCATCCCGGGCGCACGTGGCGAAAGGCTGTGTAGCCTGGGGTACATGTTGGCGAGCGGCGATGACAAGGCTACCGTCGTGGCGGACGGTGGCGCCCCTGACGGCCACTTTTTGCACTGTTTGGGCGACGGCGACGGGCATTTAATGCCCTTGTCCCCTGCCGTCAGGGTTAGGTATAGAGCACTATACAAACACTGTTCCAACTACCACTCTTTTTACACTTTTACCATCGACTGCGTTGCCACCTGTCGGTGACCCCTTTGACCTATAAAAGGAGGCCCATGCGAAATGTAGAGGGGGTTCCGGACATCGATCATTCTCCACGCTCGGTCTTGTTAGCGGTTAGAGTGTACTGTTGCTCTCCTCGCTCCCGAGCCAAGAACTCAATAACAAACCAAAGCAGGAGTAGGGTTTTACGCGTCCGTGCGGCCCAAACCTGGGTAAACTGCTCGTGTGTTCGCCTCGATCCGCTCTTTGTGCATCCTCCGCCCCCTGCCGTACCGAAAAGGGGCTCCGGTCCCATAGGTGTTCGTGGGCGATCAGTTTCCCCGACATCTTTGGCGCGCCAGGTAGGGGTGCGTCGAGGTTGTGTGAACCTGATCCGGCGTCCACACGAGCTAGATCTTCACCAACTTCATCAACTTCATCGACTTCATAAACATGCCGCCGAAGAAGAAGGCTTCCGAGGCAGCAGGCCCGTCCGCGTCGGCCCCACCACCGCCGGAGCCAATGGCTGGTGGGGTAGACGCTGGCGGAAGGACGGACGTCGGCGAGGAAACTCGCGGCGCCGCCAAGTCCAAGGACAAGACGGACGACCGGGCACACTCCAAAACCTCGGCGTCCATGCATGCACCGCGCCCATCTCAGGAGGTGTGGGACCGGCAGCGTCGCGGTACACAAGGTACCATACGCTTGCTGGGCCAAGGTCAAGCTGGCGGATCCCGGGACGCTCAAGGCCAGCATGCGCACCAACATGCCGGCACGAGCAAGGCGCGATCGCCGGGACGAGATGCTGCTCCTTCTAACGCAGTTAGAAGTCCGAGCATATCTCGCTCCTCGCACCGCTCGCCACCGCTACCCGCCACTCCAGCAGAAGCTCTAGCACGAGCTCAACTGCTTCTCGACTTCCCTCCAGCGGCAGACAAGGCCGACGACTGGAGGGCCACCATCCAAAGTCTCATCGCCTTCGCCAACGGCGACACCCCGCAGCAGCCGAGCACGTCGCGGCCACGGCAAGTCAGCCAGGCGCGGGCCGATGGCGACAAAACTGCTGGGGGTGCAACCACCATGCACTCCCCGCCCCGAAGGCCGAAATCGCCGACTTGCCGGATCAACATCGACGACGACTCCACTGCGTCATCGGATCCGCGAGCTCGCCGCGACCAGCGCCAAGTTCTCGACGATCGACAACAAGAAGACGCTCGCACTCGCATCGAGCATCGGAGAGAAGCACGGCATCAATCTGACCAGCGCGCTGGGCCTGCTGTCGACATGCAAGCGCCAGGGGGACCAGGCGACCTGCCGTACGCGGCAGGTTGCCCTGCGTTCACTCGTGAGCTGCGGCAAGTCCAGTGGCCCAGCATGAAAAACTTCAAGCCCGACGTGCCGGAGAAGTACGACGGCAAGACACATCCGTCGGAGTTCCTCAGCATCTACACTATCGCGGTGCAGGCTGCCGGGGGACGAGACGAGAAGATACTCGCCAATTACTTCCCGCTGGTGCTCAAACCAAACGTCAGATCTTGGCTCATGCACTTGCCGGAGAACTCCATTTCTTCTTGGGCCGACCTGTGCCATCAGTTTGTTGGCGCCTTCACAGGTGGCCACAAGCCCCATGGCCAGGAGAGTGACCTTCACATACTCGCCCAGAAGGAAGGAGAGCCCATGCGTAAGTATATCCAAAGATTCAGCCGTGTACAGCACAACATCCCAGACGTCCACCCTGCCGCGGTTATTACCGCGTTCCACCAGAACGTGCATAACCGCAGGATGAGGGAGGAGATGGCGATGTGCAAAATCAGGGACGTCAGCGAGTTGTACGCCCTGGCCGACAAGTGCGCACGCGCTGAGGAGGGGAGGAAACTCCCCGGAGAGGATACTGGAGCAGGGGGATCGGATAGCGAAGATGCCGCCCCGGCAAAGAAGAACCGGCGGCGGAACAACAAAAAGAAGAAGAATAAGGAAGTGCTAGTCGTTGAGCAGTCCGGCAAGGAGGCCGGCGCCAAGAAAGCCCAAGTTGGTAGCTCCGGCAAGGAGACTGCCGCATGCACTAACTGCCAGGCTGTGGCGGCCGCCGACAAGCAGGACAGCTCCGACAAGCAATAGTGCAAGATCCACCGCACCAAGGTCCACGGTCTCCAGAATTGTAAGAGGGTCGAGTACCTCGTCGAGCAGCAAAAAGCTGAGTATGAGCGACGCGACAAGGAGAAGGCCCAAGGAGGTGATGGGGGATCCGGCAAGAAGCGGCCTTTCAATGGCCGGGGAGGACGCCGCGGCAAGGCCAAGCAGCGGCAAGGAGACAGACCTCCCCGCGGCCGTGACAAGGATGAAGACGAAGACGACGACGAAGATATGGATGATGGAGAGAACAGCGAGCAAGAGTTTCAAAAGGCTACAGAAGTTTTGTGCATTGACGGTGGTGCTTCTCTGCATACTTCACGCCGCCAACTCAAGCAATGGGTACGTGAAGTCAATGCGGCAGAACCACCCGTCGAGTCGCGCAAACTTCTGAAGTGGTCCAGCACGCCTATCATCTTCAATATTGAGGACCACCCTGACCGCACAACTGCGGTCGGGTGCTTGCCGATGTTGGTTTCACCAACTATCCGCAACCTCAAGGTCACTAAGATGTTATATGACGGCGGGGCCGGCTTGAATTTGATCTCCTCCACTGTGATCCAGAAACTCCAGATCCCTGATAGCGAGCTCGAAGAAACTGGCACATTCCAAGGAATCAACCCGGGATGGAGCAAGCCGAAGGGGAAGACCACGCTGCCAGTGACATTTGGCGGAGAGCTGAACTTCAGGACTAAGAGGATCACTTTCGACGTTGCCGATATTCCATTGCCTTACAATGGAATACTTGGTCGTCCAGCGCTCGCCAAGTTTATGGCAGCCTCTCACTATGCCTACAACATGCTCAAGATGCCAGGCCCGATAAGCGTCATCTCTGTCCCTGGCGACAAGAAAGATGCCCTTATTTGTGCCGACAAGATTTACCGGGATGCAGCAGCCGCAACAGATAGCGAGACACTTGCCGTTGAAGCCCCCGGGGGGAAGAACAAGACCAAGTCCGGCAAGAGCTCTGGGGCCCACTCCGGCAAACGCACCTCTTCGGAGTGCTGCGCTGCCGTCGAGGACGCACCATCGAGCTCCACCGGCAAGTGTAAGAAGACAATGGCAGCTCCGCCAGCGACCAAGAAGGTGTCCGCCAAGGACGACGGCACTGGTGGTACCTGCTACACTTGACCCCAAATAGGAAAGCGCGCTCATTGCTTTCCCGCGGGCGAATGTCGACGTGTTTGCATGGCAACCATCCGACATCCCCGGTGTTCCCAGGAAAGTGATTGAGCACAAGCTTGTCGTTTGTCTTCACGCGCGGGCCGTCAAGCAGAAGGTTAGAAAGCAAGCGGTGGAGCGCCAAGAGTTCATAGCAGAAGAAATCAAGAAACTGGAAGCAGCGGGCCTTGTCAGAGGGGTGCTCCATCCCACGTGGCTGGCCAATCCTGTAGTCGTGCGCAAAGCAAATGGGAAGTGGAGGCTTTGTATAGACTTCACCGATGTGAATAAAGCGTGTCCCAAAGATCCATTTCCCTTGCCGCGCATTGACCAGATTGTTGACTCCACGGCTGGATGCGACCTGCTTTCATTTCTTGATGCATATTCAGGATACCACCAGATCTTTATGGCTGAAGAAGATGAGGAGAAGACCGCATTCATTACTCCGTGTGGCACTTATTGCTTCATAGGCATGCCTTTCGGATTGAAGAATGTTGGTTCAACGTTTGCAAGAGTAGTCCACACTGCTTTTGAGCCACGGATACACAGAAATGTGGAAGCTTACATGGATGATATAGTGGTCAAGAGCAAGGACAGGGCTACTCTGATCCAAGATTTAGATGAAACTTTTGCGAATCTGCGCAAGATCCAACTCAAGCTCAACCCCGAGAAGCCAATCCCGACAAGATCAAGGCTATTGAGCAGATCGAAGCACCGAAGCGCGTCAAGGATGTACGAAGACTTGCCGGCTGCGTGGCTACTCTCAGCAGGTTTATCTCTAAGTCTGCAGAACGCGCCCTGCCATTTTTCAAAATTTTGAAAAAGGCAGGTCCAATGAAATGGACTCCGGAAGCGGAGGCTGCGCTGCAAGACTTGAAGAGGTACCTGTCCTCCACTCCAATACTTGTCGCACGTAAACCACAAGAAAAGTTGCTGCTATACCTAGCGGCAACCAATCAAGTGGTTAGTGCTGCGTTAGTAGCGGAGAGGGAGGCGGATGATGAGCCAGCGGCCGCGGCAAGCACATCCAGCGACAAGCAAGGGGCTTCCCCGACAAGCTCTGGTCCCGACAAGGACGGATCTGCGCAGATGCAAGGGGAGATACGGAAGAAGATGGTGCAGCGCCCAGTTTATTTTGTCAGTTCCCTCTTGTAGGGGGCTAGGTCAAGGTACTCTGGGGTGCAGAAGTTGCTTTTCGGCCTCCTCATGGCCTCGAGAAAGCTGCGCCATTACTTCCAGGCACATGAGATAACGGTGGTCACTCGCTTTCCGCTGAAGAGGATATTGCAAAATCCAGAAGCGACAGGCAGGATTGTCGAGTGGGCGTTAGAACTGTCAAGCTTTGGCCTCAAGTTTGAAAGCACTTCAACTATCCAAAGTAAAGCATTGGCAGAGTTCATAGCAGAGTGGACACCAACGCCAGACGAAGAAATTCCAGAGACGAGCATCCCTGTCAAGGAAGCAAGCAAAGAATGGATAATGTACTTTGATGGTGCCTTCTCGCTGCAAGGCGCAGGTGCTGGCGTGCTGCTTGTCGCGCCCACCGGAGAACACCTCAAGTACGTGGTCCAGATGCACTTTCCCAAGGAGCAAGCGACAAACAATACTTCAGAGTATGAGGGTTTGCTTGCCAGTCTCAGGATCGTGGCAGACCTTGGGATTAAGAAGCTGATTGTCAGGGGTGACTCGCAGTTGGTCGTCCGCCAAGTGAACAAGAATTACCAGAGTCCGTTGATGGAAGCGTACGTTGACGAAGTGAGAAAACTTGAAGAGCACTTTGACGGCCTACAGATGGAGCATATTCCAAGAGCTCAGAACGACATCGCCGACGGCCTGTCAAAGTGCGCTGCACTTAAGTTACCTGTGGAACCAGGAATCTTTGTGCTCAAGCTGACTCAACCATCCGTAACACCATCAACTGGACAAAAGCAAGAAGAGGAAGTTGGTTTCTGGTGATTACCTTCCGGCAGAGCTTCCCGAAGCCGCCGCCAAGAAAGTCCCCAAAATCAACACCAAAAATGCTGAGGAGCAGTCTGCTCCTGCAAGCCCTAGGGTTTGTACAGTTGAAGCAGACGCTCCCGACAAGTTTTGCCCCGACAAGCTTGCCGGGGAATGTCAAGCTCCGGCCGAACCGCATGTTCTTGCCGTAGAAGCGGACGTTCCCGCGACAGCACAAGTGCCTTTAGTCCTTGTTGTCGAGCCACAAGCTCCAGCATGGGCGCAGCAGATTGTCCATTTCCTTCAGACAGGAGAACTTCCCGAAGAGCAAGAAGAAGCAGAAAGAGTAGCCCGGCAGTCAAGTATGTACCAGTTTGTCGGCAACGAATTGTACAGAAGGAGACTCAACGGTGTGAAATTGAAGTGTATTCCCCGGGAAGATGGGCAGAAGCTGTTGGCAGAGATACATGGAGGCATATGTGGCCACCACATTGGCGCGAGAGCACTTGTCGGCAAGGCTTTCCGGTAAGGTTTCTTTTGGCCAGAAGCCCTCCAAGATGCAACTGCACAAGTAACCAAGTGTGAAGCGTGCCAGTTCCATTCCAAGCAGATACACCAGCCAGCTCAAGATCTCCAGACGATCCCTTTATCCTGGCCATTTTCGGTCTGGGGGCTCGACATTCTCGACCCCTTTCCCCGCGCAGCCGGGGGCTTTGAGTACTTGTACGTTGCAATCGACAAGTTCACAAAGTGGCCAGAGGTGGAACCAGTGAGAAAGGTGACCGCACAGTCAGCAGTCAAGTTCTTCAGGTCGATTGTTTGTCGTTTCGGAATCCCTAACAGGATCATCACCGACAACGGTACGCAACTCACAAGTCGCACCTTCATGCAGTACGCCCAAGACCTTGGCGCCAAGGTCTGCTTCGCTTCTGTTGCTCACCCGAGGAGCAACGGTCAAGCGGAGAGAGAAAACGCTGAAGTGCTGCGCAGACTCAAGACAAGAACTTTCGACAGGCTGCACAAGTGCGGAAGAAACTGGATCGAGGAGTTGCCGGCGGCTCTTTGGTCGATCAGGACGACGCCAAATCGAGCCACTGGACAGACACCCTTTGCTCTAGTCTATGGAGCAGAGGCAGTTCTCCCCACGGAACTCGTATACGGGTCACCTCGAGTGCTCGCTTATGATGAGCTCGAGCAAGAGCACCTGCGACAAGATGACGCGCTGCTCCTTGAGGAAGACCGTCTTCAGGCTGCTGTTCGAGCTGCTCGCTACCAGCAAGCTTTGCGTCGCTACCATAGCCGCAAAGTTAATGCCAGAAGTCTCGAGGAAGGCGACCTTGTTCTTCGGCGCGTTCAATCCGCCAAGAATTCGAACAAGTTGACGCCGAAGTGGGAAGGCCCTTATTGGGTGAAACGAGTCACTAGGCCCGGCGCTGTCCGCCTAGAGACCGAGTATGGCTTTCCGGTGAGCAACTCCTGGAACATCGAGCATCTTCGTAAGTTTTACCCATAAGGCGCGGTTGCCGTGATCCGCTCCGGCAACCACCTTTTGTACAAGTCTTGCCGCTGTTGCATGTAATCCTTTGTACAACTTGTCATTTCATGCTTTCTATTTTTCTTGCATGTATTATCTGACACTTTGTGCAGCACCTGTCCCCGGTAAGCAATAATGGGCCCAAAGGCTCCATATCTATATTTTCCCTCTTTGTTTTTTCTTTTTCTCTCAAGGAAACGAAGGTTCCCACGCGCACAAGTTTGCCGGGGGGGAAGGAAGATAGTGATATGGACCAAGCGCCGTTCAAGAAAGCCCTGCCTTGCTGGGAAGCAGACAACACAAAAGCTAAGTTGCCAAAGTTTGAGCAATCAAATTTTTAAATTTTTAAGTTATCTTCCTTGAACGACGGCACTTTGTATGGAAAACGTGTGCGCGGAGGACCCAGCTCGTAACTAGTTGCGCCCTTACTTTGTTTCGAGTTTGCTCAACAACTTAAGTGTGCTGCGACTAGTGTCGCGCCCTTACTTTGTTTTCGAGCCCGCTCAACAACTTAAGTGTGCTGCAACTGGTTGCGACAAGGTTTCTTGCCGGCAACGGCACCGCCAGCAGGCTGCTGAAGTTCCGCACTCAGCGCTCGCGACAAGGGTGCCTACGCCGGCATGTTCCCTAAAAGCGTAGGGTAGAAACATACAAAGCAAAGGGAATCAAGTTTAGGAAATAACGTTGCAATAACTACCCAACATAAAGTTATATTACAAAGCAACTTGTCGCAGCTCTAATAGACTGTTTTCATGACATGATTGGCAGCGACAGGAAAAGAAGAAAATAAGCAGCCTAATCTGCGCGGTCGCCTTCAGCTCTCTTGATCCCGCTCACCTTGTCCACAATGGGTGCGACAAGGGCCTTGAGCGCCTCCATATCAGCGTCCGACGGCAGGCTCCTGAGGACGTTGGTGAGGTTGAGGCCAGGGTTGCGGTAGGCCACCTTCATCAGCACATTTTGAAGGGCGCCCGCGCAGAGCCTGCGCGACTCGTCCACCAGCTGCTTGGGGAACCTTTCCCGGAGCTGCTGGAGGGCCGTCGCCACGCCTCTGAAGAACAGAGTGAGCTTGGCACTGGGGTGGAGGTTCTCGTCGATGGAGTACCCGAGATACTCCGCCCCAAGTGCGCCAACTCCTTGTTGATGTCTGCGGCGGCGTTGACGAGGCCCTCCGTCCAGAGCTCGACGTTCTCCCTGAAGACGTTTTGGGTGACGGCGGCGCTCGCCAGCAGCGCCTTCTCGGCCCTGACCTCCTCCTTCAGGGTCGCCTCCTGCTCCTTGGCGCCGTCCAACATCTGGGTTAGGGTGGCCAGCTTCAGCTCGAGGTCGGCCATGGAGTCTTTGGCGACGGCGAGCTCCTTGCCTTTCTCGGAGAGGCGGACCTGCAGCTCGGAGTGGCTGTGGGCGTCCTTCTCTCTCTCAAGCTTAAGTGCGGCAACCTCCTCGCCGCTCGTCTTCAGGTTGGCCTCCAGCTGCGCCACCCTCTCCTCCAACTCCCTCTTGGCGGTCTCGGCGGCTGCGGCAGCATCCTTTGCCTCCTGCAAAGCTCCGTCAAGCGATCTCTCGCGCGCGGCAAGCTCATCCTCGTGGCTGTCGAGGTCGACCTTCCGCTGCGTCAGCTCGCCTTCTCGCCTGGATAGCTCCTCGGCGGCAAGCCGCTGCTGCTCCTCCACTTCAGCCTTCTCCAAGATGAAGGCCTGATGCGCCTCGGCAAGCTGCTCCCGCTCCTCCGCCAAGGACCGGAGAGCTGCTTGATTGATGGCCCGGAGCTCCTCTGCGCGTTTCTCCAACTCGACTCCCGCCTTGGCGGCCAGAGCCTCACGGGACTCCAGCTTGGCCTGCCGGGCGCGGTAGAGTGACAGCAGTTTGCGCAGCAGGCGCTCCTCCTCCGACTCACCGCTGCTGCTGCTCGGTGCGTCGACAAGCTTAAGCCCGGCAGAGGCCAGCACCTCTCCGTCGAAGACCTCTCCCTCGACGGGCACCCTGGACATAGACGCCCACGGGAGCTGGATGAAGACGTCGTCGCTGGCCTTTAGATAGGCGCTTGGCTCGGGCTCGTCGGAGCTGGGGGGCTGCGGCTGCGGCGGAGGGCTCGACGGTCGACGTAGCGCCTGGCGCTCCTGCGGCCCCAGTGTCGTCAGTGCGATCGCCGGCCTCTTCGCCGGCTGCCGCGGCGGCAGCCCTGGCGGCCTCTGCGGCGGCGGGATCGTCTGCGCCAACCGTCTCCTCGGCAACGGCGGCGTCGTCAACGACAACCTCCGTCTCCATTGGCTCGGCTACGGACGGGTCTGACGGAGGAAAAGAAAAGACAAACAGTCAAGCAAATATCCAAAAATAAGAAATTCATAAGAATAAAGGTCCAAGGGAAGAATGACGCGAAGAGGTTACCTGCGCGGGCCGGCTCCTCGGTGAGATTCCTCACCGGGGAGCTCTCCCTCGGCGGCGTGGTCGTAGCTCCCGCCGGTGGAGGGCCACTAGTGCCATCCCTAGCCGGAGTGCTCGCCCTTGGCGGAGAGCTCGCCCTTGGCGGAGTGTTCGCCCTTGGCGGAGAATCCGTCCTTGGCGGAGGACTCGCCCTTGCCGGAGAGCCTCCCCTTGGCGGTGCGGTCGAAGCGTGCGGCACGTCGGGGGCGGTCTCCTGGCGCTCCTGATGCTGCTGCTCTGCTTCTACACAAGTCAACAAACAAGATATCAACAAGTATGGAAGACCCACGCGCGCCCGACAAGCGGAAAGTGAACCGCACTTACGCTAGGGGCTGCGCTGAGGGTTGCTCTGAAGAACAGTTGCCGAGTCCGGCAAGCTTGTCTCAGGCGCACCCCCTGCTGTCGCGGCGGGCTCGTCCTCGATGACAATCACCTGGGCCTTGGCTCTCTTTGCCGCCCTCTGGGCCAGAGTTCTGAAAAAGAGGAGGTTCAGAGTTAAGCAAAAGAGATGCAAGACAAAGCAACAGAAAATTGAAGAAATACAAGAATTGCGAAGACTTACTCTTCTTCCTCCTCGTCGGAGCTGAGCGCAGAGAAATCGAAATCTGGCTCGCGCGTCCCGGCGCGAGGAGGCGGGCGAGTAGGCTCCCATGGCCGCTTGGCGGGAGCAGGGGCGGTGGTCTGAGAAGACCCCGCTCCGGTTGCCGCCGAGGCACAAGGGGCGGCAGGAGCAGAGGCGCCAGTCCGGGAAGATCCCCCTCCAGCCGCTGCAGAAGCGCGAGGTGCTCCCGTGGCGGCCTTGCTTGCCGCAGTGGCGCGTGCCGCACGGCGCCGTGGCTGTTGGCCCGCTTGCCGCTCCGTCACTTCCGCGGCCTTGCGAAGACGCCTTCTTGTCGGAGCTGGAGGACTTGCTGGTGGTGGCGAGCTGCCCGAGGACGAGGAGGAGGAGCCGATCTCCAGCGAGCCGCCCGAGTCCTCGGCAGGCTCGCTTGACCCGGCACCCTGCTCAGTGGGCTCGCTTGTCCCGACGATTTGCCCGGCAAGCTTCCCCGCTTTGCGAAGCTCCTCCTGCTCGGCAAGGCTTGTCGCCTCCGCTGCCTCCGCCTCCTCCATGGTGTACCCGAACTCGCCCGCGGCCCTGGGTGCCGCCGCCTCTTCCAGTCTGGTGGAAATATACGCCATCTCTTGATCAGTGGTGTCACAGGTGAGGCCTTTCTTCTCATCGGAGTTGACTGGTTGTTCCACCAAGTTGTCGAAGAACGCCTGCACAGCTTCGTCGGAAGGCTCTTGCCAAGTGGGGTCGATCCCGTGGGAATCGCACAGCGGCATCACTGCACGGATGGCGCTGAGCGACGAGTTGTTGCACAGCAGAACTACGCCCGCCGGCAACGTGAACCACTCGGGATGGTCGGAGTCGTACTTGAACAACGCCTGGAGCATCGCGTTGAGCTCCAGGACAGTGAAGTTGTAATTGAGGCCCGGGCGCAACCTCATGATATCTGCCGCGTTCTCGGACTTCCAGGCGGCCCTCTTCCTCTCCTGCAAGGGGGCGATGCGGCGGCGGAGAAAGTCTGCTCCAACTACGCCTACCGTGAGCTTGGCGTGCCTAAGGCGAAGAATCCGGGTAGTGGCAATCTTCAATCTGCTATCCTCCGGGGCCAAATCGCTCCAGTCGTTGCCGCGTACTACTGGGGCTTGGCGCCAAGAAGTGAATGGCTGCAGGTCATCCTCTACGATCCAACACCAGTTGGCTCTCCATTCATCCCACTTGCCGCGGAGCTCCCCCTCCAGATAGGCTTCCTTCTTGTGCGTCCTCGAGATCCAGGAGACGCCGCCGGACAAAGGCGACCCTGCCTCGACTCGAGGCGTGAAATAATGGCGGAAAAGAGCTACATTTGGGTGGACACCGACAAAGTTTTCGCACATATGTGCGAAAACGGCCATGGTCAAGATGGCATTGGGGGTGAAATCAAGAAGGTGGAACCCGTAGGTGTTCATGATGTCGCAGAACAACTCGGAATAGGGCGAGCAGAGCCCGCAGTAGAAGAACAGGGCAAAGAAGGCGTAGCCGGTCGGGAACATCTCGCAGGCTACGGCGGGGAGTACCTTGGTGCGCGGATGCGCCTTCGTCTCCCTCGACCAGAAGAGGTAGAAGGAATCCCTCAGCTCCTCCGCGTCAAGCTTTGGCGGAAAGACCACCATCTTCTTCCGCATTGCTGCAAGCCGCAGTGCCTCGGCCGACTTCGCGGCCTTCCCTTTCTCGCCTTTCGGAGCCATGGCAGGGACGGTGGGGGAGGTTGACGGCGCTGGTGATGCTGGTGACGGCGGAGGGGGGCGGAGCGCTGCTCTCTTTCGACCTTCGGGGAGGAGGGGAGCGGCGGAGGTTTCTGAGGGACGAAGAAGCAACGGGCGAATGGAAGGAACTGCCCCTATTTCCCCTGCTTTTAAGGGGGGGGAGGGGGACGTTCCGCATTTCCCATTAAAGAAACAGGCCATGATCTCTCCTAGGACGCCGCGATTGACGCGTGCCGTTAGGGGAGGGCGCGGTGGATACGGAGTGGGATACGGCGTGCCGCAGGCCGCGCGTGCCCGTGCACTGTTTTGGGCCTGGCCCAACAGAGCTCGGCACCGTGTATGGCCCAGGCCCGGGGGCTCCTGTCGGTGTACTAAAGTAGGGGTACCTTAGTATCCCGAACTTGTGCACGGGCAGTTGCAGCGTCCCGCGGCAAGGCTTACCAGGCGACCGCCAAGACCCCTCGTGATTCCTTTGGAGCCATTCAAGAACAAAGTATTCAAGTCCAAGAGACAAGACCCCGGCAAGAGGAGCTTGCCGGGATGGCCATTCAAGGCACAAAACCACTCAAGACACGAGACCCTGGCAAGAGGAGCTTGCCGGGAAGGCCAATCAAAGGTGTCTCAAGGAACTTGCCGCGACACGCCACGCGTCGCGGCAAGGCCCGGTGAGCGACAAGCTCCCAGGCACGACAAGATAGCGACCGCGGCAAGGCACTTGCCGCGGCAAGCCTCCACTCAGTACCCGCGCTCCAGCGCATCCACCCACGTGTCGCCCTGGGACCATCCCGGGCGCACGTGGCGGAAGGCTGTGCAGCCTGGGGTACACGATGGCGAGCGGCGATGACAAGGCTACCGTCATGGCGGACGGTGGCGCCCCTGACGGCCACTCTTTGCACTGTTTGGGCGACGGCGACGGGCATTTAATGCCCTTGTCCCCTGCCGTCAGGGTTAGGTATAGAGCACTATACAAACACTGTTCCAACTACCACTCTTTTTACACTTTTACCCTCGACTGCGTTGCCACCTGTCGGTGACCCCTTTGACATATAAAAGGAGGCCCATGCGCACCATAGAGGGGGTTCCGGACATCGATCATTCTCCATGCTCGGTCTTGTTAGCGGTTAGAGTGTACTATTGCTCTCCTCGCTCCCGAGCCAAGAACTCAATAACAAACCAAAGCAGGAGTAGGGTTTTACGCGTCCGTGCGGCCCGAACCTGGGTAAACTGCTCGTGTGTTCGCCTCGATCCGCTCTTTGTGCATCCTCCGCCCCCTGCCGTACCGAAAAGGGGCTCCGGTCACATAGGTGTTCATGGGCGATCAGTTTCCCCGACAATCCGTAAGATGCAATTTTAAAGAACAATCATCAAGATCATGGAACCCTAGCAAATCACACAAAGTTTTTGGGATAGCGGAGACACTAGCACCCAAATCACACAAAGCATAACATTCATGATCTTTTATTTTTATTTTGATAGTAGGTTCCCATTCATCATAAAGCTTTCTAGGTATAGAAACTTCCAACTCAAGTTTTTCTTCATAAGATTGCATCAAAGCTTCAACTATATGTTTAGTGAAAGCTTTATTTTGACTATAAGTGTCGGTGTACTAAGGTAGGGGTACCCTAGTACCCCAACTTGTGCACGGGCAGCGGCAGCTCCCCGCGGCAGGGTTCACCACGCGCGTGCCGGAGACCTTCCTGCCCCTTATCTAGCCATTCAAAAACAAAGTATACAAGACAGAAGACCAAGACCCCGGCAAGAGGAGCTTGCCGGGAAGGCCGTCCCAGGCTCGAGATTGCTTAACTAGCACGAGGCCCTGGCAAGAGGAGCTTGTCAGGACGAATAGAAGATTTTATCTTAGAAGACCCGGCAAGGGCTCGGGGAGCGGCAAGCTTCCGGGCCCGGCAAGGTCGAGATCCCCGGCAAGGTGCTTGCCGGGGGAGGTGCGCTGTGTGCCCGCGCTCCAGCTCATCGGCCCACGCGTCGCCCTGGGGCCACTCCAGGGACGCGTGGCGGATGGCTGTGCAGCCTGGGGGACACGGTGGCACTCCACGGCAGTGGATCCGTCGCCGTGGCAGACGGAGACGCAACGGCGGGAGCTTTTGGGGTCGACGGCGACGGGCATTAAATGCCCTTGTCCCCCACTGTTAAAGTAGGTATAGACCACTGTTCTGTACTGTAGCTCCACTGTTCCCGCACTGTTACAACTACCACCTCTTTTACATTTTTACCCCTTTCTCCTACGTTGACACCTGTCGGTGACCCCTTGCACTATAAAAGGAGGCCCATGCACAACGTGGAGGGGGTTCGAAACCTAGATTACTCTCACGCACGGTGTAGCTGCTTCTTCAAGCTCCCGAGCGCTCAACTCAATACACAACCAAGCAGGAGTAGGGTTTTACGCATCCGTGCGGCCCGAACCTGGGTAAAACTGCCCGCGCGTCCGCTTCGATCTGCTCTTTGTGCTCCCTCCGCCCTCGTACCGCACAGACAAGGGGCTCCGGTCCCATAGGTGTTCGTGGCGGACAGTTTCCCCCGACATCTTTGGTGATGTCAATAAAGCATGTCCCAAGGATCCCTTCCCTTTGCCGCGCATTGACCAGATCGTTGACTCCACTGCCGGATGTGAGCTACTCTGTTTTCTTGATGCATACTCAGGCTATCACCAGATTTTCATGGCTAAGGAAGATGAAGAGAAGACTGCATTTATCACTCCATGTGGCACCTATTGCTTTATCCGCATGCCATTTGGACTGAAAAATGCAGGCTCCACTTTTGCAAGGGTAGTGTACACTGCTTTTGAGCCACAGATCCACAGGAATGTAGAAGCCTACATGGATGACATCGTGGTGAAGAGCAAGAGCAAAGAAACACTGATTCAAGACTTAGAAGAAACGTTTCAGAACCTGCGCAGGATACAGCTCAAGCTGAACCCCGAGAAGTGCGTCTTTGGAGTTCCCTCCGGCAAGCTTCTCGGGTTCTTTGTATCACAAAGGGGGATTGAAGCCAATCCCGACAAGATCAAAGCCATCGAGCAGATAGAAGCCGCGAAGCGCGTCAAGGATGTCAGAAGGCTTGCAGGTTGCGTTGCTGCCCTCAGTAGGTTCATTTCAAAATCCGCGGAACGCGCCCTACCTTTCTTCAAAATCTTGAAGAAGGCAGGTCCCATGAAGTGGACTCCGGAAGCGGAGGCGGCGTTGCAGGATTTGAAACGGTACCTGTCCTCCACTCCTATACTTGTCGCACCTAAACCACAGGAAAAGTTGTTGCTATACTTAGCGGCAACCAACCAGGTGGTTAGTGCTGCGTTGGTAGCGGAGAGGGAGTCCGACGAGGAGCCAGCGTCACCGGCAAGCGAATCTAGCGACAAGCAGGGGGCTGTCCCGACAAGCTCTGGCCCCGACAAGGAAGACTCTGCGCAGGAACAAGGAGAGGTGCGGAAGAAGATGGTGCAGCGCCCAGTGTATTTTGTAAGTTCCCTTCTCCAGGGAGCTAGATCAAGGTACTCCGGTGTGCAAAAATTGCTTTTCGGCCTCCTCATGGCCTCGAGGAAGCTGCGCCACTACTTCCAAGCCCACGAGATAACAGTGGTCACTCGCTTTCCGTTGAAGAGGATATTGCACAATCCAGAGGCAACAGGCAGGATCGTCGAGTGGGCACTGGAACTGTCAAGCTTCGGACTCAAATTTGAAAGTACTTCAACCATTCAGAGCCGAGCTTTGGCAGAATTCATCGCTGAGTGGACCCCAACGCCAGAAGAAGAAGTTCAAGAAACGAGTGTACCCGTGCAAGAAGCGACAAGTGAATGGGTAATGTATTTTGACGGTGCCTTCTCGCTGCAAGGCGCCGGTGCCGGCGTGGTACTCATCGCGCCCACCGGAGAGCACCTCAAATATGTTATCCAGATGCACTTTCCCAGGGAGCAAGCGACAAACAACACCGCAGAATATGAAGGCTTGCTTGCCGGCCTCAGGATTGCGGCCGAACTTGGGATCAGGAAGCTGATTGTGCGGGGCGATTCTCAGTTGGTGGTCCGACAAGTCAACAAGAGCTACCAGAGCCCTTTGATGGAAGCATATGTAGATGAAGTGAGGAAGCTTGAAGAACACTTTGAAGGTCTGCAAATGGAGCACATCCCGAGAGCTCAAAATGAAATTGCAGATGGCCTTTCAAAGTGTGCTGCGATGAAGCTACCTGTGGAACCAGGGACCTTTTTGCTCAAGCTGACTCAACCATCAGTTACACCATCAGTTGGGCAGTCCAAGAAGAGAAAGTTGGTCTCCGGCGACTACTTGCCGGCGGATCTTCCTGAACCCGCCGCCAAAGTTCCCAAGACCAACGACAACGCTGAGGAACAGTTTGCTCCTGCAAGCCCTCGGGCTTGTACAGTTGAAGCAAGTGTTCCCGACAAGCCTCGCCCCGGCGAACTTGCCGGGGGACCGTCAGCTCCGACAGGACCAGAGGTCTTTGCCGTAGAAGCTGGGGTTCCCGCAGCGGCCCTCGAGCCTTTAGTCCTTGCCGTCGAGCCCCGGGCTCCGGCATGGGCACAGCAGATCGTCCGTTTTCTGCAAACTGGAGAACTTCCCGACGACCCTCAAGAGATAGAGAAGATAACCAGGCAGTCAAGTATGTATCAATTTGTGGATAACGAGCTGTACAGAAGAAGACTCAATGGTGTCAGGTTGAAGTGCATCTCCAGGGAAGATGGACAGAAGCTGTTGGCAGAAATACACGGAGGCATATGTGGCCACCACATTGGCGCAAGGGCACTTGCCGGGAAAGCTTTCCGGCAAGGATTCTTTTGGCAAGAAGCCCTCCAAGATGCAACCGCACTAGTAACCAAGTGTGAAGCGTGCCAGTTCCATGCAAAGCAAATACATCAGCCAGCTCAAGCTCTCCAAACAATCCCTTTGTCATGGCCCTTCTCGGTCTGGGGGCTCGATATCCTCGGCCCTTTCCCTCGCGCTGTCGGGGGCTTTGAGTACTTGTACGTTGCAATCAACAAGTTCACAAAGTGGCCAGAAGTGGAGCCAGTGAGAAAGGTGACAGCACAGTCAGCAGTCAGGTTCTTCAGGTCGATTGTTTGCCGTTTCGGGATCCCTAACAGGATCATCACCGACAACGGTACACAATTCACTAGTCGCACCTTCATGCAGTACGTCCAAGACCTTGGCGCCAAGGTCTGTTTCGCTTCTGTTGCTCACCCGAGGAGCAACGGTCAAGCGGAGAGGGCAAATGCTGAAGTGCTGCGCGGACTCAAGACAAGGACCTTTGACAGGCTGCGCAAGTGCGGAAGGAATTGGATAGAGGAGCTCCCGGCGGCTCTTTGGTCAATCAGAACGACACCAAGTCGAGCCACCGGACAGACACCTTTTGCTCTAGTCTATGGAGCAGAAGCAGTTCTCCCCACGGAACTCGTATACGGATCTCCTCGAGTGCTCGCTTATGATGAGCTCGAGCAAGAGCAACTGCGGCAAGATGACGCATTGCTCCTTGAGGAGGGACGTCTCCAGGCTGCTGTATGAGCTGCTCGATACCAGCAAGCTTTGCGCCGCTACCATAGCCGCAAAGTCAAGGCCAGGAGTCTCGAGGAAGGCGACCTTGTTCTTCGGCGTGTTCAGTCCGCCAAGAATTCCAACAAGTTGACGCCGAAGTGGGAAGGCCCTTATCGGGTGAGACAAGTTACGAGGCCCGGCGCTGTCCGCCTCGAGACCGAAGAAGGCTTACCGGTGAGCAACTCCTGGAACATAGAGCATCTTCGCAAGTTTCACCCCTAAGGCGCGGTTGCCGTGATCCGTTCCGGCAACCACCTTTTGTACAAGCCTTGCCGCTGTTGCATGTAACCCTTTGTACAAAGCCGGGCGCAGACCCCGTGCATCAGTAAAGATTTCGTGTTTTCGCATCGATTGCCTTTCGCATGCTTCTCTTTGCTATTCGCATGTTTTATTTGGCATTTGATGCAACACTTAGACATTCGGTAAGCACTATTACGCCGAAAGGCAATATGCTTGTTTCCCTCTCCTTTTCCTTTTTCTCTTAAGCAGAAGGAACGTTCCTCGCGCACAAGTTTGCCGGGGGGGGAGGAGGTGGAGGAGGAACTAAGTGCCGTTCAAGAAAGAAGAGCCTTACCGGAAAGCAAACAACATGAGCAAGCAGCATGTGAAAGATAAGTTGTTAGAATTTGACCAGTTCAAATTTTAATTTTTGGTTGTCTTCCTTGAACAATCACACTTTATATGGAAAACCTGTGCGCGGAGGAACCTACCCGTGGCTTGCCGCACCCTTATCTTGTCTTCGAGTCCACTCAACGATTTAAGTGAGCTGCGACAAGTGTCGCGCCCTTGCTTCGTTTCCGAGTACACTCAGCAAGCTAGGTGCGTTGCGACTTGCTGCGGCGAGGTTGCTTGCCGGCGAGGACCTTGGCCAGCAGGCTGCTCAGCGCTCAGCGCTCGCGGCAAGGGCCCCTTTCCGGCAAGCTCCCCGGGAGCGTAGGGTGAGGAACATACAAAGTCAAAGATTGGAACAAGGAAGATAACATTGCACTGATTGATTGAAGTAAAGCAAATATCTTACAAGGACAACTTGTCGCAATGGACTAATGAGTTCGTAACATAATGTGCAGCAACGAAAAGATAAAGATAAACGGGGCCCTAGTCTACGCGGTCGCCCTCCTTCCTGCCAAGCTTTGCCACCTTGGCGATGATATGGCTGACCTGCTCCTTCAGGGCCTCCGTGTCTGCATCTGCCGGCAAGCTGCAAAGAACGTTCTTGAGGTTGATCCCCGGGTTGCGGTACACGATCTTCGTCAAGACCCGCTCCAGAGTTCCTGCGCAGAGACGGCGCGACTCCTCGGCCAGCTGCGCGGGGATGCGGTTCCGGAGACCTGCGAGGGCCGGAGCGACGCCTCTGAAGAAGAGGCTGAGCTTGGCGCTGTGCGGGAGGTCTGGATCCGGCGAGTAGATAAGATGTTCGACCTTCAAGGCAAGCAACTCCTGGTCAATGTTGGATGCAGAAGAAACCAGCTCTTCGGTCCACAGCTCAATGTTCTTGCGGAAGAGCTCGGATGCCTTGTTGGCGCTGTCCACCAAGGTCCGCTCCTTGCGGAGCTCCTCCTTCAGCTTGTCTTCTCGAAGCTTGGCGGCGTCAATTGAATCCCTCAGAGTTGAGACTTTCAGCTCCAAGTCCTCGATGGAGTCCTTGGCGGCCTTAAGCTCATCGCCCCTCTTGGACAGATTCACTTGGAGCTCCGCGTTGGTGTGGGCGTCCTTCTCGCGCTCAGTAATGAGCGCGGCAACCTTCTCGGTGCTCACCTTCATCGCCGCTTCTAGTCGTTCAACCTTGGCGGCAAGCTCCTTCTTGGCGTTTTCCGCGGCAGCAGCAGCGGCTTTCGCCTCCTTCAGCTCCCCGCCAAGGGCAGCCTCGCGAGCGGCAAGGTCCTCCTCATGGGAGTCGAGATCCACCTTCCGCTGCGCGATCTCTCCTTCTCGCCGGGACATCTCCACCCCGGCGAGCCGTTGCTGTTCTTCAGCCTCGGCTTTCTCCAAAAGCCACTCTTGATATTCACCGGCGAGACGCTCGCGCTCCTCCGCCACCTCGCGGAGGCCCGCCTTGTGGGCAGCGCTGAGCTCCGCCGCACGCTTCTCCATTTCGGCGGCGGCCTGGGCAGCAAGGGCTTCCCGGGAGGCAAGCTTCGCCTGCCTGGCCCGGTAAAGGGCCAGGAGTTGGTGGAGAAGCTTTTCCTCCTCGGGCCCATCTCCTTCGCCGGGCGCCTCGACGACTGTCAGACCCGCGGAGGCGAGGACTTCTCCGTCACCCCTCGCGGCACCCCTGCTTCCTCCGGCTGTGCCCTCCATTGCCGCGGCCTCCGTCGCGATCCCATTGATCCCGGAGTGCCTCAGCGAGGGGACCCCGGCGAGCGCGTCGGGAGGGAGCTCTAGCAGCTTGCGAATCTCCTCCTTATCCGCCTGGCTGGAGGCATCCGCGGCTTCCGCCTCCGCGGGTGTGTATCCAAAGTTTCCCGCCGCCGCGGCTGCGGCGACTTCTTCAGCGCGAGAAGCCATGTAAGCAATCTCTTGGTCGGTGGTGGCCCGCGTGTGCAGCTTGAGATCGTCCGTCTTCTCCAACACCTCCGCAAGGTTGTCGTAGAACTCGAGGACGTCGATAGGCTTGGGCGCAATCCACGTGCGCTCCAATCCATGAGAGTCGCACGCGGGCATCATAGCGACAAGGCGATCCCGGGCGCTGCTGGCGCAGAGCGGCACCACTCCCCGGGGAGCGCGGAAATACTCGGGGTGTGCCGGGTCGAACTTGAAAAGTTCCCTGACCATACCCCGCAGCTCGAGTGTTGTGAAGTTAAAATTGAGGCCGGGGCGCAGCCTCATGATGTCTGCCGGGCCGCCGTATTGCCACGCCGGCCTTTTCCGGTCTTGGAGGGGGGCGATCCGGCGACGAAGAAAGTCCGCGCCCACTTCAGCGACAGACAGCGGCGCCATCCGAAGACGAAGGATTCTGACGAGAGCGATATCCAGCTTGGAATCGTCGGAATCGAAATTACTCCAATCCCTGCCGCGCACGATGGGCGATGTGCGCGGCGCGGTGAAGTGTTGCGGCCGCTCCTCGACGACCCAGCACCACTCCGCGCGCCACTCTTCCCACTTGCCGCGGAGCTCCCCCGGCAAGTAGGCTGATTTCTTATTCAGCCTAAACACCCAAGAGATTCCTCCGGAGAGGGGGGCGTCGGCCTCTACTCTGGGGATGAAAAAGTGCCTAAAGAGAGCTACGTTGGGCTGGATTCCTACGAAGTTTTCGCACATATGTGCGAAAACAGACATGGTGAGGATGGCGTTGGGAGTGAAGTCGAGGAGGTGGAGGCCATAAGTATTCATGATATCGCAGAAAAAGTTTGAGAAGGGAGGGCACAGACCGCAGTGGAAGAAGGCTGCGAAAAAGTAATACCCGCCGGGGTAGTGGTCCTTGGCGACGGCCGGGTAGACGCGCGTGCGGGGGTGCGCTGGGGTCTCCTTGGCCCAGAACAAATAATATTTGTTCCAGAGCTCCCGCACGCCGAGCTTCGGCGCGAAGACAATGTGCTCCTTCCGGTACGCGGCGAGCTTCGCCGCCTGATCTGACTTCTCCCGCTTGGACTTCTCCGACTTCGCCTTGTCGGTCTTTGGGGCCATGGCGGACGCGGTGGAAGGAAGGGGACGAAGAGCTTGGTGGTGGCGGAGGAGTAGAGGCAAAGCGCAGAGGAATCTGAGGAAGAAGACGATGGCAATGAGTGCGCAGGGAGGGGAACCGCGCCGCTCTCTCTGCTTTTATGGGGGAGTGGGGGGCGTTTCGCCCTTCCCATTAAAGAAATCGTGGGCACGTCCCATCCCACGGCGCCGCAATCGACGCGTGCCGTTGCCGTGGGGTGCGGCGGATATGGAAGTGGATTCGGCGCGCCGCGGGCCGCGGGTGCCCGTGCACTGTTTTGGGCCTGGCCCAACAGCGCTCGGCACCGTGTGTGGCCCAGGCCCGGGGGCTCCTGTCGGTGTACTAAGGTAGGGGTACCCTAGTACCCCAACTTGTGCACGGGCAGCGGCAGCTCCCCGCGGAGGGGTTCACCACGCGCTTGTCGGAGACCTTCCTGACCCTTATCTAGCCATTCAAAAACAAAGTATACAAGACAGAAGACCAAGACCCCGGCAAGAGGAGCTTGCCGGGAAGGCCGTCCCAGGCTCGAGATTGCTTAACTAGCACGAGGCCCTGGCAAGAGGAGCTTGTCAGGACGAATAGAAGATTTCATCTTAGAAGACCCGGCAAGGGCTCGGGGAGCGGCAAGCTTCCGGGCCCGGCAAGGTCGAGATCCCCGGCAAGGTGCTTGCCGGGGGAGGTGCGCTGTGTGCCCGCGCTCCAGCTCATCGGCCCACGCGTCGCCCTGGGGCCACTCCAGGGACGCGTGGCGGATGGCTGTGCAGCCTGGGGGACACGGTGGCACTCCACGGCAGAGGATCCATCGCCGTGGCAGACGGAGACACAACGGCGGGAGCTTTTGGGGTCGACGGCGACGGGCATTAAATGCCCTTGTCCCCCACTGTTAAAGTAGGTATAGACCACTGTTCTGTACTGTAGCTCCACTGTTCCCGCACTGTTACAACTACCACCTCTTTTACATTTTTACCCCTTTCTCCTACGTTGACACCTGTCGGTGACCCCTTGCACTATAAAAGGAGGCCCATGCACAACGTGGAGGGGGTTCGAAACCTAGATTACTCTCACGCACGGTGTAGCTGCTTCTTCAAGCTCCCGAGCGCTCAACTCAATACACAACCAAGCAGGAGTAGGGTTTTACGCATCCGTGCGGCCCGAACCTGGGTAAAACTGCCCGCGCGTCCGCTTCGATCTGCTCTTTGTGCTCCCTCCGCCCTCGTACCGCACAGACAAGGGGCTCCGGTCCCATAGGTGTTCGTGGCGGACAGTTTCCCCCGACAATAAGCATGCGGAGAATTTAGCACGGTTTGCATCAAGGAAATACAATCAATCAAAGAGCAATTATCATAATTGAATCCCTTGAAATCCAAAGTAGTGGGTTCATCACTATGCAAAGTTTTAATCTCTTCAATTCCACTTTTAGCAATTTTAGCATCAAGATCTAAAAACTCCGAATCATTGGAACACCTTAAAGCAGAATCATCTCCAATCTTATTCTCATCAAGATTAATACTAGAAAACAAGGATCTAATAGGAGACACATCAATAACTTTCAGATCTTCATCTTTATTTTCACGAGAACTAGAATAACACGATTTAATATAATCTTCTCTTTTAGCACGCATTCTAGCGATTCTTTATTTGCATTCATCAATGGAAATTATCATGGCTTTGAGAGACTCATTGATATCATGCTTAGGTGGGATAGATCTAAGTTTTAAAGAATCAACATCAAGAGTAATTCTATCCACACTTCTAGCCAATTCATCAACCTTAAGCAATTTATCTTGAAGCGTAGCATTGAAATTCTTTTGCGAGATCATAAACTCCTTAACACTAGTTTCAAATTCAGAAGGCATCTTTCCATAAGAGTTGTTGTAGGAATTACCAAAATTATTAGAGTAATTACTAGGAAAAGGCCTAGGAATAAAATTACCTCCATAAGCATTGTTACCAAAATTATTCCTACCAACAAAATTCACATCCAAAGATTCGTTGTTATTCTCAATGAAAGTGGACAAAGGCATATCATTAGGATCAGAAGAAGCACTCTTAGCAGCAAACAATTTCATAAGTTCATCCATCTTTCCACTCAAAACACTAATTTCTTCGATAGCACGCACTTTTTTACTAGTAGATCTTTCGGTGTGCCATTGAGAATAATTAACCATAATATTATCTAGGAGTTTGGTAGCTTCTCCTCAGATAGTTTCCATGAAAGTGCCTCCGGCGGCCGAATCTAAAAGATTTCTAGAAGCAAAATTCAAGCCAGCATAAAAATTCTGAATAATCATCCATAGATTCAAACCATGTGTAGGGCAATTACGTATCATTAGTTTCATTCTCTCCCAAGCTTGTGCAACATGCTCATGATCTAGTTGCTTAAAATTCACAATATAGTTTCTAAGAGAAATGATCTTAGCAGGAGGGAAATACTTAGAGATAAAAGCATCTTTGCACTTGTTCCACGAATCAATACTATTTCTAGGCAAAGAGGAAAACCAAGTTTTAGCACGATCTCTAAGTGAAAACGAAAATAACTTCAATTTAACAATATCATTATCCGTATTCCTTTTCTTTTGCATATCACACGAATCAACAAAGTTGTTTAGATGGGTAGCGGCGTCTTCACTAGGAAGGCCGGAGAATTGATCTTTCATGACAAGATTCAACAAAGCAACATTGATCTCACAAGATTCAGCATCGGTAATAGGAGCAATCGGAGTGCTAATAAAATCATTCTTGTTGGTATTGGAGAAGTCACACAATTTGGTATTATTCTGAGCCATAGTGACAAGCAAGCAATCCAACACACCAAAGCAAACAAAAAGGCGAGTGAACGAAAAACACACGGCGGAAGAAGGGCAAATAAAATGGCAAGGGTGAAGTGGGGGAGCGGAAAACGAGAGGCAAATAAATGTAATGCAAGGATAAGGGTTTGTGATAGGTACTTGGTATATGACTTTTGCGTAAGCCTCCCCGGCAACGGCGCCAGAAATTCTTCTTGCTACCTCTTGAGCTTGCGTTGTATTCCCTCGAAGAGGAAAGGGAGATGCAACACAGTAGCGTAAGTATTTCCCTCGGTTTTTGAGAACCAAGGTATCAATCCATTAGGAGACCACGTGCCAGTCCCTCGCACCTGCACAAACAAATAAGAACTTCGCAGCCAACGTGATAAGGGGTTGTCAATCCCTTTACGGTCACTTACGATAGTGAGATCTGATAGAGATGATAATTATATTTTTGGTATTTTTGGTATAGAAACAGAAAGTAAAGAAAGCAAATAAACAACGGCGGCAGAAATTAACGGGAAAGTAATATGATAAAGATAGACCCGAGGGCCATAGTTTTCTCTAGTGGCTTCTCTCATGATAGCGATATTCTACGGCGGGTAAACAAAATACTGTCGAGCAATTGATAGAAAAGTGAATAATTATGAGACTATCTAGGCATGATTATTGTATATAGGCATCACGCCCGAGACAAGTAGACCGACTCCTGCCTGCATCTACTACTATTACTCCACACATCGACCGCTATCCAGCATGCATCTAGTGTATTGAGTTCATACGAACAGAGTAACGCCTTAAGCAAGATGACATGATGTAGAGGGATAAACTCAAGCAATATGATGAAAACCCCATCGTTCAATCCTCGATGGCAACAATACTATACGTGCCTTGCTGCCCCTACTGTCACTGGGAAAGGACAGTGCAAGATTGAAACCAAAGCCAAGCACTTCTCCGATTGCAAGAACTATAGATCTAGTAGGCCAAACCAAACCAATAATTCGAAGAGACTTGCAAGGATATTATGAGCACACATAAAAAGTTCAGAGAAGAACCAAATATCTTTCATAGATAACCTTGATCATAAACTCAAAATTCATCGGATCTCGACAAACACACCGCAAAAAGGGATTACATCGAATAGATCTCCTCGAAGATCGAGGAGAACTTTGTCTTGAGATCCAGAGAGAGAGAAGAAGCCATCTAGATACTAGCTATGGACCCGAAGGTCTGTGGTAAACTACTCACAACTCATGGTGAAGGCGATGAAGATGATGATGAAGGCCTCCGTGATGGATCCCCCTCCCGGAACAGGCTCCAAGATGGGATCTCCACGGGAACAACAGCTACGGCGGTGGAATTAGGGTTTTCTCTCTGCGTATGGAGTTTCTGGGGTACATAGGTATATATAGGAAGAAGAGGGGCACCAGGGGCCACAGGGGCTGCCCTCGAGGCAGGGGGGCGCGCCCCCCACCCTCGAGGGGGTGGGTCCCATGTCCTCTGTCTTGGCCCCAAAGTCTTTCGTGCGTGATTTCCTCCAAAAATATCGTCTGCGAATGTTTTATTCCGTTTGATATTCCGAAATAGGCAAAAAACAGCGATCTGGACTGGGCCTTTGGGTTAGTAGGTTAGTCCCAAAAATGATAGAAAAGTAAATGATGAAGCCCATTAAACATCCAATACTTCATAAATAATAGCATGGAACAATCAAAAATTATAGATACATTGGATACGTATCATTGATCCAGCAAGACAGGCGAAGTAGTAGATGAGTTCCGGCAGCACGACGACGTGGTGATGGTGATGGTGAAGTGATCTTCCCAGGGCTTCACCTAAGCACTGCGAAAATATGACAGGGGGAGTAAACGGTGGATGTGGGCGCCGCACACGGCTAAGACAATGTTGTGTCCTTGTGTGGCGCGCCCTCTCCACATATATAGGTGGGGGAGAGGGAGACGACCTAGGGCAGCCAGGGCGCGCCCCAAGGGGCTGGCCGCCGGCCCTAGGGCCCATCCTATCTTGTGCCCCCTTTCCTTGTATGTGCAAGGGGGAAGGAAAGAGGGGGGGAGGAGAGGGAAGGAATGGGGAGTCCTACTTCATACTTTCCTTTCACTTCCCCCTTTCCTTCTCCTCCTCCTCCTATGGCGACCCCTATAGGGCGCACCAGCCCCTTGTGGGCTGGTGTGTTCCCTCACTTGGCCCATAAGGCCCATAGGATTGTCGGCGGTCCCCGAAACTCCTTTCGGTGACCCGATAAGTACCCGATACCCTCCGGAACACTTCCGGTCTTCGAATACAATCGTAATATATACTCCCTCCGTTCCTTGATATAAGGTGTATAGTTTTTTGAGAAAAAACCCGAAATATAAGGTGCACTGTGTTGCATCACTCGTTTGGATAATTGTTTTAGGGATTTGATTACATTTTGTTATATCATGATGGCTCCTCTATGTTCTCACGTAAATTAGTCAGGTGTAATCTCCCCCAAAACATGTGAATTTTTTGCCTCCGCGTGCATTCTTTAATTTCCGTGCCAAAAACCAAACACCCCATATTGAGGAATGGAGAAAGTATCAATCTTTACCTCTCGACAATTTCGAGACTCCTCGTCATGTCCGTGATCTCATCCGGGACTCCGAACAACATTCGGTCACCAAATCACATAACTCATATAACATTATATCGTCAACAAACGTTAAGCGTCCGGACCCTACGGGTTTGAGAACTATGTAGACATGACTGATACACCTCTCCGGCCAATAACCAATAGCGGAACCTGGATGCCCATATTGGCTCCTACATATTCTACAAAGATCTTTACCGGTCAAACCGTAATGACAACATACACAATTCCCTTTGTTCGTCGGTATGTTATTTGCCCGAGATTCGATCGTCGGTATCTCTATTCCTAGTTCAATCTTGTTACCAACAAGTCTCGTTACTCTTTCCATAATACATCATCCCGTGACTAACTCATTAGTCATTTGCTTGCAAAGCTTATTATGATGTGTATTATCGAGAGGGCCCAGAGATACCTTTCCAATACTTGGAGTGAAATCCTAATCTTGATTCATGCCAACCCAACAAGACACCTTCAGAGATACCTGTAGAGCATCTTTATAATCACCCAGTTACGTTGTGACATTTGATAGCACACAAGGCATTCCCCCAGTATCCGGGAGTTGCATGATCTCATAGTCAAAGGAATATGTATTTGACATACATGAAAACAGTAGCAATAAACTGTACGATCAAAAGCTAAGCTAACGGATGGGTCTTGTCCATCACATCATTCTCATAATGATGTGATCCCATTATCAAATGACAACTCATGTCCAAAGTTATGAAACCTTAACCATCTTTGATTAATGAGCTAGTCTAGTAGAGGCTTACTAGGGAAACAATATTTCTTTATGTATTCACACATGTACTTAGGTTTCCGGTCAATACAATTCTAGCATGAATAATAAATCTTTATCATGTATAAGGAAATATAAACTAATAACAACTTTATTATTGCCTCTAGGGAATATTTACATCAGTCTCCCACTTGCACTAGAGTCAGTAATCTAGATTACATCGTAATGAATCTAACACCCATGGAGTCTTGGTGCTGATCATGTTTTACCCATGGAAGAGCCTTAGTCAATGGGTCTGCAACATTCAGATTCCTATGTACTTTGCTAATTTCTATGTCTCCTTCCTTGACCTTTTCACGAATGGAGTTGAAGCGTCTCTTGATGTGTTTTGTTCTCTTGTGAAACATGGATTCCTTCGCCAAGACAATTGCTCCAGTGTTGTTACAAAAGATTGTCATTAGACCAGATGCACTAGGTATTACACTTTGATCAGATATGAACTCCTAGATCCAGACTCCTCCATGTGTTGCTTCCGAAGCAACTATGTACTCCACTTCACACGTAGATCTCGCCATGACGCTCTGCTTGGAAGTGCACCAACTGACAGCTCCACCATTCAATATAAATACATATCCGGTTTGTGACTTAGAGTCATCTGAATCTGTGTCGAAGCTAGCATCGACGTAACCCTTTACGACGAGCTCTTCATCACCTCCATAAACGAGAAACATATCCTTCATCCTTTTCAGGTACTTTAGGATGTTCTTGACCGCTGTCCAGTGATCCACTCTTGAATTAGTTTGGTACCTCCCTGGCAAACTTATGGTAATGCACACATCAGGTCTGGTACCCAGCATAGCATACATGATAGAACCTATGGTTGAGGCATAGGGAATGACTTTCATTTTCTCTCTATCGTCTGCAGTGGTTGGGCATTGAGTCTGACTCAATTTCACACCTTGTAACACATGCAAGAACCTTTTCTTTGACTGATCCATTTTGAACTTCTTCAAAACTTTGTCAAGGTATGTGCTTTGTGAAAGTCCTATTAAGCGTCTTGATCCATCTCTATAGATCTTGATGCCCAATATATAAGCAATTTCATCGATGTCTCTCATTGAAAAATTCTTATTCAAGTATCTTTTTATGCTATCCAGAAATTCTACATAATTTCCAATCAAGAATATTTCATCCACATATAATATGAGAAATGCTACAGAGCTCCCACCTACTTTCTTGTAAATACAGGCTTCACCGTAAGTCCATATAAAACCATATGCTTTGGTCACCTCATCAAAGCATATATTCCAACTCCGAGATGCTTACACCAGTCCATAGATGGATTGCTGGAGCTTGCACACTTTGTTAGCACCTTTAGGATCGACAAAACCTTCTGGTTGCATCATATACAACTCTTCTTTCAGATATCCATTAAGGATTGCAGTTTTGACATCTATTTGGCAGATTTCATAATCATAAAATGCAGCAATTGCTAACATGATTTGGACAGACTTAAGCGTCGCTACGGGTGTGAAAGTCTCATCGTAATCAGATCCTTGAACTTGTTGAAAACCTTTTGCGACAAGTCGAGCTTTTTAGACAATAATATTACCATCAGCGTCAGTCTTCTTCTTGAAGATCCATTTATTTTCTATGGCTTGCCGATCATCGGGCAAGTCCACCAAAGTCCATACTTTGTTCTCATACATGGATCCTATCTCAGATTTCATGGCCTCAAGCCATTTTTCGGAATATGGGCTCATCATATCTACTTCATAGTTTGAAGGTTCGCCGTTGTCTAACAACATGGCTTCCAGGATATGGTTACCGTACCACTCTGGTGCGGTACATGTTTTGGTCAACCTTTGAGGTTCAGTAGTAACTTGATCTGAAGTTTCATGATCATTATCATTAGCTTCTTCTTTAGTTGGTGTAGGCATCACGGGAATGGTTTTATCTGATGATCTACTTTCCAATTTGAGCAAAGGTACAATTACCTCATCAAGTTCTACTTTTCTCCCACTCACTTCTTTCGAGAGAAACTCCTTCTATAGAAAGGACCCATTCTTAGCAACAAAAATCTTGCCTTCAGATCTGTGGTAGAAGGTGTACCCAACAGTTTCTTTTGGGTATCCTATGAAGACTCACTTCTCCGATTTGGGTTCGAGCTTATCAGGCTGAAGCTTCTTGACATAAGCATCGCAACCCCAAATGTTAAGAAATGTCAGCTTTGGTTTCTTTCCAAACCATAGTTCATATGGTGTTGTCTGAACGGATTTAGATGGTGCCCTATTTAATGTGAATGCAGCTCTCTCTAATGCATAACCCCAAAACGATAAATGCAAATATGTAAGAGACATCATAGAACACACCATATCCAATAGAGTACGGTTACGATGTTCGGACACACCATTACGATCTGGTGTTCCAGGTGGCGTGAGTTGTGAAACTATTCCACATTGTTTCAAATGAAGCCAAACTCGTAACTCAAATATTCGCCTCTGCGATTGGATCGTCGAAACTTTATTTTCTTGTTACGATGATTCTCTACTTCACTCTGAAATTCTTTGAACTTTTCAAATGTTTCAGACTTGTGTTTCAGCAAGTAGATATACCCATATCTACTCAAATCATCTGTGAAGGTGAGAAAATAAGGATACATGCCATGTGCTTGAACACTCATCGGACCGCATACATCGGTATGTATTATTTCCAATAAGTCATTAGCTCGCTCCATTGTTCCGGAGAACAGAGTTTTAGTCATCTTGCCCATGAGGCATGGTTCGCAAGTATCAAATGATTCATAATCAAGTGATTCCAAAAGTCCATCTGCATGGAGTTTCTTCATGCACTTTACACCAATATGACTTAAACGGTATTGCCGTAAGTATGCTGCACTATCATTATCACGTCTGCATCTTTTGGCATCAATATTATGAATATGTGTATCACTACAATCAAGATTCAACAAGAATAGACCATTCCTCAAGGGTGCATGACCATAAAAGATATTACTCATATAAATAGAACAACCATTATTCTCCGACTTAAATGAATAACCGTCTCACATCAAACAAGATCCAGATATAATGTTCATGCTAAACGCAGGCACCAAATAAACAATTAGTTAGGTCTCAAACTAATCCCTAAGGTAGATGTAGATGTAGCATGGCGACGGCGATCACATCGACCTTGGAACCATTCCCGACGCGCATCGTCACCTCGTCCTTAGCCAATTTTCGTTTAATCCGCAACTCCTAGTTTCAGTTACAAATATAAGCAACCGAACCAGTATCAAGTAGCCAGGCGCGGCTATGAGCACTAGTAAGGAACACATCAATAACATGTATATCAAATATACCTTTTTTTCACCATGCCATCCTTCTTATAAGCCAAATACTTGGGGCAGTTCCGCTTCCAGTGACCACTCCCTTTGCAGTAGAAGCACTCAGTTTTAGGCTTAGGACCAACTTTGGGTTTCTTCATTGGAGCGGCAACCTTTTTGCCGTTCTTCTTGAATTTCCCTTTCTTTCCTTTGCCCTTTTTCTTGAAACTAGTGGTCTTGTTAACCATCAACACTTGATGCTCCTTCTTGATTTCTACCTCCGCCGATTTCAGCATCGCGAAGAGCTCGGAATTGATTTCTCCTTGCATCGATCATCACGCGGTGTCTCAGAACGACGAACTGTAGCGATGGTGCATACTCGGGGAGAACACTATTATCTTGAAATTTAGTGAAGAGATCATCTTATAATGCTACTGTCGATCTAAACAAAATAAGATGCATAAAGGATAAGCATCACATGCAATCAAAAGATGTGACATGATATGGCCATCATCATCTTGTGCTTTTGATCTCCATCTCCAAAGCATCATCATGATCTCCATCGTCACCGGCTCGACACCTTGATCACCATTGTTGCGCCGGGGTCGTTGATGGGCCTCTAACCCCTCGTTGGTTACCCCAAGTGGAAGGTGAAAGATGCAGTGTTGTGGAAGTGTTTTCCCTTAGCAAAGATGCCAAGGATCGAATCCCCAGAGACTCCTAGGTTCAACAAGTAGGTGTCAACTGCTAACGGCGCGGATTAGCAATCAACGTGGACCTGCACACAGATACAAATAACTTTGCTCCCAGCAAGTACAGAGAGGTTATCAATCTCTCCGGCCTTGTAGTTCACAAAGGATTAAACGCAAATGATAGTAGTGATAGATAGTGTTTGCAATAGTAAATAATAACGAAAAGTAAATAGCGGATGTGATCAATGAAGGTAATATGGACCGGAGTCTCATGATGTTCACTAGTGATGTCTCTCTCCCAAAAGACGATAAAATAGCTATGTGAGGTAAACAAATTACAGCTGGGCAATTGACAGGACCACGAACGCAAACCAATGCTGACTACATTGCAAGAAAGGTTGAGGTTCAAAGCATGGGCGGTATGCCAAAGTAAGTAGACCGAAATCCATCAATATCTACTACTAATCATCCACCTTGAGATATCTATCCAGAACATCTCGCTGGTATTAAGTTGCGAGTCCCACCCATAGTGTAAACTCAAAGCAACAGACAACTGCATTAAAAGAACTTTGCGTAAAGTAAACAATCCTTGCACCCACGGGCACAAGCACCGTTGTTTTCCCCCTTGTGGCAACAGCACATCCCCTAGACTCATGTTTCTGTCACTCAAGCTAGTCATCGAGGGGCATGAACCCACAATCGAGCATAACGTTCCCTCTTGAAGTCACTACGTATTACTTGGCCAAAGCAATAAATAACAACGGAGAACATACAAGAATTACTTATGAACATAAATATAAAAGAGGTAAATCAAATATATTACTCAGGATCAATCTGAACACAATCTCATAATCCATCGGATCCCAGCAAACTCATCATAGCAACAGCATAAGGATTACATATGTGCCTCGATCATGTAGGGCAGCTCACGAGGACTAATTAGTGAAGCACAAGAACGGGAGGAGAACATCACATAGCTACTGGTCATGGACTCATGGTCCAAGGGAGACTAATCACGAGTCATCCGGGAGGCGTCCATGGTGGTGGAGAAGCTCCCGGTGGTGATCCTCCCCTCCGGCAGGGTGCCGGGAAGAGTTCTCCTGGTGCTCCCGATCTTGGAAGCGGCGGCGGCGGCGGAACGGAGATGGGATCGCGAAAAGAGTTCCTGTTTTGAGGGTTTCGGAGGACGCTTTAAATATATGCCAAAGGGGGGCATCGGGGAAGCTTCGGGGGCCCAGGCGCCCCCCCGGCGCGGCCCAGGGGGGGCGCGCCGCCAAGGCGCCTGGAGCCCTGGTGCCCCCCCCCCCCCTCGGCTGTCCTTCGGACGCACGGTAGTTTCCGAAACGCTGATTTTTTATATAATTTTTCTGGATTTTTCCTGGCAGTTCTCATAACGTGAAAACCTGAAATACAAAAACAGCCGAAAACAGAAACTGGCACTGGGGTGCACTAGATTTGTAAGTTAGTCCAAATATGATCAAAAGTGTATGGAAGTGTATGAATATCATAGCAATATCACCCAAAAGTGGCATGGAGCAAGCAGAAATTATAGATACGTTTTGGATGTATCAACATCCCCAAGCTTAATTCATGCTCGTCCTCGAGTAGGTAAATGATAACAAGAATAATTTCTGTGGTGACATGCTATTAACCATATAGGACTTTTTCATAGTCATATGACAAAAGCTTACTGAGACAATGAATCTATAGTAATTAAGTTGCCTCATGAAAAAATCACAAATGACTGAAAGTTTTACAACATGAAACTGAAACATCAAAAAGATTTGCAATGAACATGATGTGCAAATATGATAAAGTGATATCTAGCTTGCCCCCTTTAGTGATGCAAAACATAAATGCAGGGGCACCTTCAAGGTTTAAGTGATGACTAGATACAATGATTTCAAAATAAACGATATCACAATCATGCAAAAGACAATGCTACTTTGGGACAATGCACATTACACTCAGAATGACAATCATGCTCTCAGTAGTTGGTGCTTTAAAAGGAAGGTGGAGACTCAAAAAGTAAAAGAATGGTTAAGTGCTAGAGCTTTTTATTTTGAAAACATAGATGCAATTTTGTCAACGGTAGTAGTACTTCATATGTGCCATGCATAAGACATCCTATAAGTTGCAAGCCTCATGCATCGAATACCAATAGTGCTCGCACCTTGTCCTAATTAGCTCGGATTTCCATGGGTTATCATTGCATTACATATGTTTCAACCAAGTGTCACAAAGGGGTACCTCTATGCCACCTGTAAAAAGGTCCAAGGAGATAAATCGCATTTGATTTCTCGTTTTTGATAGATCTCAACCTGAGGACATCCATACCGGGACAACATAGAAAATAGATGATGGACTCCTCTTTAATGCATAAGCATATTCTCATAAGAGATTGAGGATTAACGTCCAAGCTAAAACTTCCACCATGATACATGGCTTTGGTTGGCGGCCCAATGTTCTTCTCTAACAATATGCATATTCATACAACCCACGGCAAATCACCCTTACTTCAGACAAGACGAACATGCATAGCAACTCACATGATATTCAACAAAAGTGTGACAGTTGATGGCGTCCCCAGAAACATGGTTATCGCTCAGCAAGCAACTTATAAGAAATAAGATATATAAGCAACATATTCTTTACCACAATAGTTTTTAAGCTACTTTCCCATGAGCTATGTATTGCAAAGTTAGTCTGCTTAGTACAGGTGGAGGTTACCAAAAGACTGGGAGCGACCAACTAAGAGAGCAATGACGGTCATAATCATGCAGAGCGACAAAGCAACATTGAATCAGGCATGGTAGTTATATCGCTACTCAGAAATAAAAGATCATCAAGGCTTGACAGAATTTCTTTATAGTCTTAAATATGCGTGAGCATACGCCAAGTCAATCAAAATAAATTATCGAAGGAAGATATTACTAAACCATACCACATCATAGGCAAACAAATCATGTTGGTACTCCAATAACACATTGGGAACCCCCCAGCTATTTGAGATTAACCATAAGAAAACCTGAACTACTAAGCACCATTATGCAAGTAGCATCTTTATCATAGACACATTAACCAATGCAACGGAAGCAAACTCTCTTAATAAGGTGAGCATGATAATTAAAGAGAGTTCAAGCAACCAACTAAACAAAAGCTCTTTGAAAAGATAAGCATGAATACTAAGAGCAGAGCATGATAGTAGCTATTAAAAGACAAAGAACACACACAGCATAGATAGACACGAAAATTCTATGTTATGTTCTAGGTAGAAGTGGAGCGTGTTTCTCTCCCACATAAAGAATGCTGAGTTCCGACTCGTTATGAAAAAACTAAAAAGAAAACTAAAAGAAGGACGCTCCAAGCATAGCACATAACACATGAAGTGATAAAAATATAGTGGAACGAAAGACGAACTGATAATGTTGATGGAGAAGGGGATGCACGGGGGCATCCCCAAGCTTAGACGCCTGAGTCTCCTTGAATATTTCTTGGGGGTGCACGGGGGCATCCCCAAGCTTGAGCGCTTGACACTCCTGAATCTTTTTTATCATCTTCCCTCGCACACTTGAAAACTCCCTTCATACATAACTCATCATAATCTGATTAGCGAGGTTAGTACCCTTAATAAAATAATTATACCTTGCTGGAAATAAAGATATTCTTGAAGTTATACTGTTTCTCAAGATTGCCAAAAGGTTTTTGCAAAGAAAAAGCAAGCTCTTGATTTGCAAAATGAAAGAAAGGCAAAACATGACAGAATCTGTGAAAAACAGAACAGCAGGTAGTAATTGATCTGTTCGGGATACTTCTGCAACTCAAATCAAAAAACTCAGAACAGACGCACGAAATACAATTATATAGAGTACACTGTCGAAAAAATTCAGACCAAAAAGATGATCTGGTGATTTTATACGAATTTTTCTATCCAAGGACAGAATCTGTTTCCTGGACAGCACCTCACAACTTTTGAACTTTCTAGCAATCGGAGGCTATACTTGGCACAAATATGAAAAGCAAAGATACAATGATGATGCTACAGCAGTAAACAACATCAAGACACAACAAAAGCAAAAAAATTATTCATGTGGGCTGCCTCCCAAAAGCGCTTTCTTTTATGCCTTTAAGCTAGGCATAATGCATAGAGGAATCAATAACCATCATAATAATCGGAGTTATAAATTGATTCATATGGTTCCTCAACAAGTTCACTCTTGTTCCTTCTAGGAAAGGGGTACACACCTTTTGCCTTCCCGCGTAAGCGGATTTGTCCCTTACCTATATCAATGAAGCATTTAACTTCTCGGAGGAAGTCCCTTCCAAGCACTATATTTCCTTGGTTTGGCTCCACGATGAAGAAATCAATCATTGCAATCCCTTTATGGAATTTAACTGGCACGTCTTTTATTCTTCCCTGGATTTCAGAAACATCTCCATTAGTGTGTTCATGATAAGATGGTAATCTATCCATGTTAAATTTTAAAGAATCATGAACAATTTTTGGCATAGTAGAAACCATAGATCCAATATCACAATAAGCAAGGAAGTCTTGATTAGAGATGCTAATCCTAACAAGAGGCTCCCAGTCATTATCTATTTCCAAAATATCTCTCTTATTGGGTTTGGGTTTATCTACCTTCATTAAGTCTAGAGCATCCATTCTCTTTTCAATAGTAGCAAGTCTATCTATGACAGTATCAAAATTATGATCATAAACAAAGTAACTAGATAGACCATGTATAATTTCAAGAGCTCTAGCTTCATCACACTCTAGGAAATCTCCCTCAGCTATAATGTCAAGGGAATGTTTACACCATTTAAAAAGACCATGGTAAAAAATTCTAAGCACAATTTTTATAGGTATCCAAGGCATAATTCTCCTATGTGCATCAGAAATTTTGTCCCATGCCTTCTTCATATTTTCTCCATCCCTTTGATGGAAATCTAGAACTTCTGATTCCCTCAAAGCACCAAATCCTAACATGTTTGGCTAAACAGATAGGACTACCAACAGAAAGGTAAATAATATATTTTTTGTAATTTTTGATAAAGGGTACTAAAGCAAAAGCTGAAAGGTAAACTAACAAGACTAAAAAGCAAAGGTAAAAGATAGCATGCAACTCCCCTATCCTGAAGAGTGGAGTCCCCGGCAACGGCGCCAGAAAATACTCCTTGATGGGCCTCTAACCCCTCGTTGGTTACCCCAAGTGGAAGGTGAAAGATGCAGTGTTGTGGAAGTGTTTTCCCTTAGCAAAGATGCCAAGGATCGAATCCCCAGAGACTCCTAGGTTCAACAAGTAGGTGTCAACTGCTAACGGCGCAGATTAGCAATCAACATGGACCTGCACACAGATACAAATAACTTTGCCCCCAACGAGTACAGAGAGGTTGTCAATCTCTCCGGCCTTGTAGTTCACAAAGTATTAAACGCAAATGATAGTAGTGATAGATAGTGTTTGCAATAGTAAATAATAACGAAAAGTAAATAGCAGATGTGATCAATGAAGGTAATATGGACCGGAGTCTCATGATGTTCACTAGTGATGTCTCTCTCCCAAAAGACGATAAAACAGCTATGTGAGGTAAACAAATTACAGCTGGGCAATTGACAGGACCACGAACGCAAACCAATGCTGACTACATTGCAAGAAAGGTTGAGGTTCAAAGCATGGGCGGTACGCCAAAGTAAGTAGACTGAAATCCATCAATATCTACTACTAATCATCCACCTTGAGATATCTATCCAGAACATCTCGCTGGTATTAAGTTGCGAGTCCCACCCATAGTGTAAACTCAAAGCAACAGACAACTGCATTAAAAGAACTTTGCGTAAAGTAAACAATCCTTGCACCCGCGGGCACAAGCACCGTTGTTTTCCCCCTTGTGGCAACAGCACATCCCCTAGACTCATGTTTCTGTCACTCAAGCTAGTCATCGAGGGGCATGAACCCACAATCGAGCATAACGTTCCCTCTTGAAGTCACTACGTATTACTTGGCCAAAGCAATAAATA
>LR738709.1:84091865-84126340 GCA_902687465.1 Secale cereale
TTCGGACGCACGGTAGTTTCCGAAACGCTGATTTTTTATATAATTTTTTTTGGATTTTTCCTGGCAGTTCTCGTAACGTGAAAACCTGAAATACAAAAACAGCCGAAAACAGAAACTGGCACTGGGGTGCACTGGATTAGTAAGTTAGTCCAAATATGATCAAAAGTGTATGGAAGTGTATGAATATCATAGCAATATCACCCAAAAGTGGCATGGAGCAAGCAGAAATTATAGATACGTTTTGGACATATCAGTCGTCTCGCCAACTATTGCTTCTACGACTATTGCTAACTCACAGCGATAAAGTAAAGCAATTACATGGTGTTTGCATTTCATACAATAAAGAGACAACCATAAGGCTCCTGTCGGTTGCCAATAATTTACAAAACATGATCATCTCATACAATAACGTATAACTCATCACGTTTTGACCATATCACATCACAACATGCCCTGCAAAAACAAGTTAGACATCCTCTACTTTGTTGTTACACGTTTTACGTGGCTGTTACGGCTTCTAGCAAGAACCGTTCTTACCTATGGCACAAAACCACAACGATGATTTATCAAGTTTGTTGTTTTAACCTTCAACAAGGACCGGCCGCAGTCAAATTCGATTCAACTAAAGTAGGAGAAACAGACACCCGCTAGCGACCTTTATGCAAACAAGTTGCATGTTTTTGGGTGGAACAGATCTCATGTACGTGGACATGTAAGGTTGGTCCAGGCCGCTTCATCTTACGACGCTACCAAATCAAAATAAGAAGTTGGTGATAAGTAGTATGCCAATCACCGCACATAACTCTTTGTGTTCTACTTGTGCAAAATGTCTACGGATGGACCTGGCTCATGATGCCATTGTTGGGAAACGTTACATGGAAAACAAAAAAAAATCTATGCACACGCAATGATCTATCCATGGATATGCATAGCAACAAGGAGGATGGTTTGTCTACGTACCCTCGTAGACCGAAAGGAGAAGCATTTAGTAATGCGGTTGATGTATGATACGTCTCCAACGTATCTATAATTTTTTATTGTTCCATGCTATTATATATTCTGTTTTGGATGTTTAATGGGCTTTATTATACACTTTTATATTATTTTTGGGACTAACCTACTAACCCAAGGCCCAGTGCAAATTGCTGTTTTTTTTTTGCCTATTTCAGTGTTTCGCGGAAAAGGAAAATCAAACGGAATGAAACCTTCGGGAGAGTTATTTTTGGAACCGTATCTACCCAGAAGACTTGGAGTACACGCGAGAGAACGAGAGAGGCGGCCCCGAGGGTCCAGGGCGCGCTCCCTCCCCTGGGCGCACCCCCACCCTCGTGGGCCCCCTTAGGCTCCCCTGATGCCCTCCTTCCTCCTATATATACCCATGTACCCTGAAAACATCGAGGCAACAGAAAAAACCCTAATTCCACCGCCGCAACCTTCCGTTCCCTGAGATCCCATCTTGGGGCCTGTTCCGGAGCTCCACCGGAGGGGGGATCTACCACAGAGTGCTTCTAAATCAACACCATAGCCTCACCAATGAGTTGTGAGTAGTTTACCACAGACCTTCAGGTCCATAGTTATTAGCTAGATGGCTTCTTCTCTCTTTTTGGATCTCAATACAAAGTTCTCCTCGATCTTTGAGGAGATCTATTCGATGTAATCTTTTTGCGATGTGTTTGTCGAGATCCGATGAATTGTGGGTTTATGATCAAGATTATCTATGAACAATATTTGATTCTTTTCTGAAATCTTTTATGTATGATTATAATATCCTTGCAAGTCTCTTAGAATTATTGGTTTGGTTTGGCCTACTAGATCTATAGTTCTTGCAATGGGAGAAGTGCTTGGCTTTGGGTTCAATCTTGTGGTGTCCTTTCCCAATGACAGCAGGGGCAGCAAGGCACGTATTGTATTGTTGCAATCGAGGATAAAAGGATGGGGTTTATATCATATTGCTTGAGTTTATCCCTCTACATCATGTCATCCTGCTAAAAGCATTACTCTGTTCTTATGAACTTAATACTCTAGATGCATGCTGGATAGTGGTCGATGTGTGGAGTAATAGTAATAGATGCAGAATCATTTCGGTCTACGTGTCACGGACATGATGCCTATATATAATGATCATGCCTAGATATTCTCATAACTATGCGCTTTTCTATCCGTTGCTCGACAGTAATTTCTTCACCCACTGTAGAATTCTGCTATCATGAGAGAAGCCACTAGTGAAACCTATGGCACCCGGGTCTATTCTCAACATATTAATCTTCCATCTAATTTACTTTGCTTTATTTACTTTCTGTTCTTATACCAAAAATACCAAAAATATTATACTATCCTATCTATCAAATCTCACTTTCGTAAGTGGCCGTAAAGGGATTGACAACCCCTTATCGCGTTGGCTGCGGAGTTCTTATTTGTTTGTGCAAGTGCGAGGGACTCGCGCGTGGTCTCCGACTGGATTGATACCTTGGTTCTCAAAAACTGAGGGAAATACTTACGCTACTGTGTTGCATCACCCTTTCCTCTTCGAGGGAATACAACGCAAGCTCGAGAAGTAGCACGAAGAATTTCTGGCGCCGTTGCCGGGGAGGCTTACGCAAAAGTCATATACCAAGTACCTATCACAAACCCTTATCCTTAGCATTACATTATTTGCCTCTCGTTTTCCTGTCCCCCACTTCACCCTTGCCGTTTTATTTGCCCTTCTTTTTCCGTGTGTTTACCGTTCGCTTGCTTGCTTGTTACTATGACTTCCCCTATCAGTGTTGACCCTCACCTTAAGAGGTTTGAGGATATTGAAAACAATGTTAGACATTTTATGTCTGTGCAATTTGAGCATAATGATTTCTTTAGAAACAAGCTTAAAGAACATAAAAGCTTTATGGAATACATGAATAAAGAGCTTGATGATATGTCTAAGGAATTTTATGGTTTGAAATTTTAGTTTGCTCATCTTGAGAACTTAATAGCCCAAATTTCGGACAAGCAATCCACCTTAGTTAATAAGATGGCTGCTAAACCGGAAGAACATGAAAATAAAGATGAAGATCTGAAAGTTATTGATGTGTCTCCTATTATATCCTTGTTTTCTAGTATGAATCTTGATAAAGATGGGATTGGAGATGAGTCTACTTTAGTTAAAAGGCGTCCCAATGATTCGGGGTTTTTAGATCTTGATGCTAAAATTGTTAAAAGTGGGGTTGAAGAGATTAAATCTTTGCATAGTGATGAACCCACTATTTTGGATTTCAAGGGATTCAGTTATGATAATTGCTCTCTGATAGATTGTATTTCCTTGTTGCAATCCATACTAAATTCTCCGCATGCTTATAGTCAAAATAAGGCTTTTACCAAACACATAGTTGATGCTTTAATGCAGTCTTATGAGGAAAAACTTGAATTAGAAGTTTCTATCCCTAGAAAGCTTTATGATGAGTGGGAACCTACTATTAAAATTAAAATTAAGGATCATGAATGCTTTTCTTTGTGTGATTTGGGTGCAAGTGTCTCTACAATCCCAAAAACATTGTGTGATTTGTTAGGTTTCCATGAACTTGATGATTGTTCTTTAAATTTGCATCTTGCGGATTCTACCATTAAGAAACCTATGGGAAGGATTAATGATGTTCTTATTGTTGCCAATAGGAATTATGTGCCCGTAGATTTCATTGTCCTTGATATAGATTGCAATCCTTCATGTCCTATTATTCTTGGTAGACTTTTCCATAGAACGATTGGTGCAATTATTGATATGAAGGAAGGAAATATTAGATTCCAATTTATGTTAAGGAAAGGCATGGAACACTTTCCTAGAAAGAAAATCAAATTACCTTATGAATCTATTATGAGAGCCACTTATGGATTGCCTACCAAAGATGGCAATACCTCGATCTATTCTTGTATCATGCCTAGCTAGGGGCGTCGATAGCGCTTGTTGGCAGGCAACCCAATTTTATTTTCTTTGTTTTTGCTTCTGTTTAGGAATAAATATTGCATCTAGCTTCTTTTTATATGTGGTTTTGTGTTTTAATTAATGTTTGTGCCAAGTAGAACCTTTGGGAAGACTTGTGTGAAGTTTATATGATCATGCTGTAAAAAACAGAAACTTTAACGCTCACGAGATTGGCTGTAATTTTTTACTGGAAAGTGTTATTTAGTTGATTCTTTTTGAAGATGATTAATAGACAAATTCCTCACGTTTACCAATTTATTTCAATTATTTTGGAGTTACAGATTACTACAAATTGTTCTGTTTTTGACAGATTCTGTTTTTTGTGTGTTGTTTGCTTCTTTTCATGAATCTATGAGTAGTATTGGGGAGTATAAATCATAGATAAGTTGGAATATAGTAGGTTTAACACCAATATAAACAAAGAATGAGTTCATTACAGTACCTTTGAGTGGTGGTTAGTTTTCTTATACTAACGGAGCTCACGAGATTTTTGGCCAAGTTTTTGTGTTGTGAAGTTTTCTAGTTTTGAGTATGGCTTTGATGGACTATGGAACAAAGAGTCGCAAGAGCCTAAGCTTGGGGATGCCCAAGGCACCCCAAGGTAAAATTCAAGGACAACCAACAGCCTAAGCTTGGGGATGCCCCGGGAAGGCATCCCCTCTTTCGTCTTCATCTATCGTAACTATACTCGGGACTATATTTTTATTCACCACATGATATGTGTTTTGCTTGGAGCATCATGTATGATTTGTGTCTTTGATTTTTAGTTTGACACAATCATCCTTGCTGGACACACCTTTTGAGAGAGATAAATATGCTTTAGAATTTATTAGAATACTGTATGTGCTTCACTTATATCTTTTGAGCTAGATAGTTTTGCTCTAGCGCTTCACTTATATCTTTTAAAGCACGGTGGTGGTTTTATTTTGTAGAAATTGATGATATCTCATGCTTCACTTATATCCTTTTGAGAGTCTTTTAGAACAGCATGGTAATTTGCTTTGGTTATAAAACTAGTCCTAATATGATAGGCATCCAAGATGAGTATAGTAAAATCTTTCATATAAAGTGCATTGAATACTATGAGAAGTTTGATACTTGATGATTGTTTTGAGATATGAGGATGGTAATATTAGAGTCATGCTAGTAGAGTAGTTGTGGATTTGAGAAATACTTGAGTTAAGGTTTGCAAGTCCCATAGCATGCACGTATGGCAAACGTTGTGTGACAAATTTGAAGCATGAGGTATTTCATTGAGTGTCATCCTTTGTGTGGAGGTCGGGATAGTGCAATGGTTAACTCCTACCAACCCTTCCCCTAGGAGCATGCGTGTAGTACTTTGTTTTGATGACTTGTAGATTTTTGCAATAAGTATGTGAGTTCTTTATGACTAATGTTGAGTCCATGGATTATACACATTCTCACCCTTCCACCATTGCTAGCCTCTCTTGTACCGCGCAACTTTCGCCGGTACCATACACCCACCATATACCTTCCTCAAAACAGCCACCATACCTACCTATCATGGCATTTCCATAGCCATTCCGAGATATATTGCCATGCAACTTTCCACCGTTCCATTTGTTATGACACACTTCATCATTGTCATATTTCCATGCATGATCATGTAGTTGACATCGTATTAGTGGCTAGGCCACCATGCATAATTTTTCATACATGTCACTCTTGATTCATTGCACATCCCGGTACACGATCGGAGGCATTCATATAGAGTCATACTTTCTTCTAGAATCGAGTTGTAATACCGAGTTGTAAGTCAATATAAGTGTGATGATCATCATTATTAGAGCATTGTCCCAAAGAAAAAAAATAAAAAAAATGAAAGGCCAAAGAAAAAAGGAAAAAAAAGGGAAAAAGGAAAAAAAAGGAAAAAAAAGGGACAATGCTACTATATTTTTCCACACTTGTGCTTCAAAGTACCACTACGATCTTCATGATAGAGAGTCTCTTGTTTAGTCACTTTCATATACTAGTGGGAATTTTCATTATAGAACTTGGCTTGTATACTCCAACGATGGGCTTCCTCAAATGCCCTAGGTCTTCGTGAGCAAGCAAGTTGGATGCACACCCACTCAGTTTCTATTGTTGAGCTTTCGAACATTTATAGCTCTAGTGCATCTGTTGCATGGCAATCCCTACACACTCACATTGATATCTATTGATGGGCATCTCCATAGCCCATTGATACGCCTAGTTGATGTGAGACCATCTTCCTCTTTTGTCTTCTCCACAACAACCACTCTATTCCACATAGTGCTATGTTCATGGCTCACGCTCATATATTGTGTGAAAGTTGAAAGAGTTTGAAAAACTTAAAGTATGAAACAAGTGCTTGGCTGAAATCGGGGTTGTGCATGATTGGAATATTTTGTGTGACGAAGATGGAGCATAGCCTAACTATATGATTTAGTAGGGATGAACTTTCTTCGGCCATGTTATTTTGAGAAGACATGATTGCTTTGTTAGTATATGCTTAAAGTATTATTATTCTTATGTCAATATGAACTTTTATCTTGAATATTTCGGATCTGAACATTCATGCCACAACAAAGAGAATTACATTGAGAATTATCTTAGTTAGCATTCCGCATCAAAAATTCTGTTTTTATCATTTACCTACTCGGGGACGAGCAGGAATTAAGCTTGGGGATGCTTGATACGTCTCCAACGCATCTATAATTTTTTATTGGTCCATGCTATTATATATTCTGTTTTGGATGTTTAATGGGCTTTATTATACACTTTTATATTATTTTTGGGACTAACCTACTAACCCAAGGCCCAGTGCAAATTGTTTTTTGCCTATTTCAGTGTTTCACAGAAAAGGAATATCAAACGGAGTCCAAACGGAATGACCTTCGGGAGAGTTATTTTTGGAACTGTATCTACCCAGAAGACTTGGAGTACACGCGAGGGTACAAGAGAGGCGGCCACGAGGGTCCAGGGCACGCCCTCTCCGCCTGGGCGCGCACCCCACCCTCGTGGGCCCCCTCAGGCTCCCCCGATGCCCTCCTTCCTCCTATATATACACATATACCCTAAAAACATCGAGGCAATAGAAAAAACCCTAATTCCACCGCCGCAACCTTCTGTTCCCGTGAGATCCCATCTTGGGGCCTGTTCCGGAGCTCCGCGAGAGGGGGGGTCTACCACGGAGTGCTTCTACATCAACACCATAGCCTCACCAATGAGTTGTGAGTAGTTTACCACATACCTTCGGGTCCATAGTTATTAGCTAGATGGCTTCTTATCTCTTTTTGGATCTCAATACAAAGTTCTCCTCGATCTTCGAGGAGATCTATTTGATGTAATCTTTTTGTGGTGTGTTTGTCGAGATCCGATGAATTGTGGGTTTATGATCAAGATTATCTATGAACAATATTTGATTCTTTTCTGAAATCTTTTATGTATGATTATAATATCCTTGCAAGTCTCTTAGAATTATTGGTTTGGTTTGGCCTACTAGATCTATAGTTCTTGCAATGGGAGAAGTGCTTGGCTTTGGGTTCAATCTTGTGGTGTCCTTTCCCAATGACAGCAGGGGCAGCAAGGCACGTATTGTATTGTTGCCATCGAGGATAAAAGGATGGGGTTTATATCATATTGCTTGAGTTTATCCCTCTACATCATGTCATATTTCTTAAAGCATTAATGTATTCTTATGAACTTAATACTCTAGATGCATGCTGGATAGCGGTCGATGTGTGGAGTAATAGTAGTAGATGCAGAATCGTTTTGGTCTACTTGTCATGGACGTGATGCCTATATATAATGATCATGCCTAGATATTCTCATAACTATGCACTTTTCTATCAATTGTTCGACAGTAATTTGTTCACCCACCGTAGAATTCTGCTATCATGAGGGAAACCACTAGTGAAACCTATGGCACCCGGGTCTATTCTCAACATATTAATCTTCCATCTACTTTACTTTGCTTTATTTACTTTCTGTTCTTATACCAAAAATACCGAAAATATTATACTATCCTATCTATCAGATCTCACTTTCGTAAGTAACCGTAAAGGGATTGACAACTCCTTATCACATTGGCTGCGAAGTTCTCATTTGTTTGTGCAGGTGCGAGGAACTCGCGCATGGTCTCCTCCTGGATTGATACCTTGGTTCTCAAAAACTGGGGGAAATACTTACGCTACTGTACTGCATCACCCTTTCCTCTTCGAGGGAATACAACGCAAGCTCGAGAAGTAGCAATGTAGTCAAACTTCTTCGCGATCCAACCAATCAAGCACCGAATGTACGACACCTCCGCGTTCAGCACACGTTCAGCTCGATGATGTCCTCGCCTTCTTGATCCAGCAAGACGGGCAAAGTACTAGATGAGTTCCGGCAGCACGACGGCGTGGTGACGATGATGGAGAAGTGATCTCCGCAGGGCTTTGCCTAAGCACTACGAAAATATGACCGGGGGAGTAAACGGTGGACGGGGGCGCCGCACACGGCTAAGACAATGTTGTGTCCTTGTGTGGAGCCCCCTCCACACACACACACATATATATATATGTGGGAGGGGAGAGGGAGGCAGCCTAGGGCCGCCAGGGCGCATCCCAAAGGGCTAGCCGCCGGTCCTAGGGCACCTTCCCTCTTGCGCCCCCTTTCCTTGTATGCACAAGGGGGAAGGAAAGAGGGGGGAGGAAAGGAAGGGGGAGTCCTACTCCACACTTTCCGTTTTCTTCCCCCCTTTACTTCTCCTCCTCCTATGGCCGGCCCCTATAGGGCGCACCAACCCCTTGTGGGTTGGTGTGTTCCCTTACTTGGCCCATAAGGCCCATACGATTGCCGGGGGTGCCCGAAACTCCTTCCGGTGACCCGATAAGTACCTGATGCCCTCTGGAACACTTCTGGTGTCCGAATACCATCGTACTATATATCTATCTTTACCTGTCAACCATTTCAAGACTCCTTGTCATGTCCGTGATCTCATCCAAAACTCCGAACAACATTCGGTCACCAAATCACATAACTCATATAACACTATATCGTCAACGAACATTAAGTGTGCGGACCCTACGGGTTCGAGAACTATGTAGGCATGACCGAGACACCTCTCTGATCAATAACTAATAGTAGAACCTATATGCCCATATTGGCTCCTACATATTCTATGAAGATCTTTATCGGTCGAACCGTTATGACAACACAAATGATTCCCTTTGTCCGTCGGTATGTTACTTGCCCGAGATTCGATCGTCGGTATCTCTATACCTAGTTCAATCTTGTTACCGGGAAGTCTCTTTACTCATTTCGTAATACATCATCCCGTGACTAACTCATTTGTCATTTGCTTGCAAGGCTTATTATGATGTGTATTACCGAGAGGGCCCAGAGATACATTTTTGATACTCAGAGTGACAAATCCTAATCTTGATTCACACCAACCCAACAAGACACCTTCGGAGATACCTGTAGAGCATCTTTATAATCACCCAGTTACTTTGTGACGTTTGATAGCACACAAGGCATTCCTCCAGTATCCGGGAGTTGCATGATCTCGTAGTCAAAGGAATATGTATTTGACATACATGAAAATAGTAGCAATAAACTATGCGACAAATGCTAAGTTAACGGATGGGTCTTGTCCATCACATCATTCTCATAATGATGTGATCCCATTATCAAATGACAACTCATGTCCATGGTTATGAAATCTTAACCATCTTTGATTAACGAGCTAGTCTAGTAGAGGCTTACTAGGGACACGGTATTTGTTTATGTATTCACACATGTATTTAGGTTTCCGGTCAATACAATTCTAGCGTGAATAATAAACATTTATCATGAGTAAGGAAATATAAAATAGTAACAACTTTATTATTGCCAGTAGGCATATTTCCATCAGCTTTTATGCCGGAGAATTGCTCTTCCTGCTCGTCGGATGCCATCGGAAGAGTGGAGAAAATGGTGGAAGGAGGAGATGGCGTGTAACGCCCCGAGACCGATGTACGAGGTGTCAGCTAGTTATTCATCGCCGTTTCCATGTCATCTGCTTGCGTGTTGCATTTTGCCATGTCATCATGTGCATTGTCATCAGCATGTTTTCAAAACTTGCATCCGGCCGAAACCCCCTCATCCTCTCCATTGTTCGTTCTGAGCCCAGACACACTTGCACGCGCCCGCGGCACCTCCGAATATTTATTTTATAAGTAGCCAAAAAATGTTCTCTGAATGGGATGAAACTCGGCGTGTGGTCTTATTATAGTGTAGATAAACCACCTGTCAAATTTCATTGCATTCGGAGTTCGTTTGATGGCCCAACCGTTAAACTATAACGACACTAGTCGCCAGACAAAACGTTGGACGTTTCGGTCTCCGAAACGCTGTGTCGGGCCAATCTTCTCTTCTCTCTTTTCAGTCCAAGGCCCCTTCTACACAGCCCACCTGCAGCCCACCTAGACCACCTCCGTTTCGGACAATCAGATCGAGATCCGATGCCCGAAAACGGATGGAAAACCCCCCTAAACCTAATCCCTACCCTATATAAAGACCCCCTCCTTCCATTTTTGGATTCCCCTAGTCTAGACCTTCCCCTACCTCTGTCCTGCAGTCCCAGACACCACCCACCACAAATTCCGTGCCGGCCAGCCGCCTCCTGCCACTTGGCGCCACCACCACCGCACCCCGGCCAACCGTAGCACGCCACCTCAGCCTCCAGAGCCACCCCAGCCACTCAGCTACCGCCAAGTGTCTTCTCCACGTCGCCCGCGCCTCCCCACCGCGCCAGGCCCGTCCCCGACCCGCCCTAGGACGGATCTAGGCCCCGAGTGTTGGAAATATGCCCTAGAGGCAATAATAAATTGGTTATTATTATATTTCCTTGTTCATGATAATTGTTTATTATCCATGCTAGAGTTGTATTTATAGGAAACTCAGATACATGTGTGGATACATAGACAAACACCATGTCCCTACTGAGCCTCTAGTTGACTAGCTCGTTGATCAATAGATGGTTGCGGTTTCCCGACCATGGACATTGGATGTCGTTGATAACGAGATCACATCATTAGGAGAATGATGTGTTGGATAAGACCCAATCCTAAGCCTAGCACAAGATCGTGTAGTTCGTATGCTAAAGCTTTTCCAATGTCAAGTATCCTTTCCTTAGACCATGAGGTTGTGCAACTCCCGGATACCGTAGGAATTCTTTGGGTGTGCCAAACGTCACAACGTAACTATGTGGCTATAAAGGTGCACTATGGGTATCTCCGAAAGTGTCTGTTGGGTTGGCACGAATCGAGACTGGGATTTGTCACTCCATGTGACGAAGAGGTATCTTTGGGCCCACTCGGTAGAACATCATCATAATGTGCACAATGTGATCAAGGAGTTGATCACGGGATGATGTGTTAAGGAACGAGTAAAGAGACTTGCCATGACGAGATTGAACAAGGTATCGGTATACCGATGATCGAATCTCGGGCAAGTACTATACCGATAGACAAAGGGAATTGCGTACGGGATTGATTGAATCCTTGACATCGTGGTTCATCTGATGAGATCATCGAGGAGCATGTGGGAGCCAACATGTTATCCAGATCCCGTTGTTGGTTATTAACCGGAGAGTCGTCTTGGTCATGTCTACGTGTCTCCCGAACCCGTAGGGTCTACAGACTTAAGGTTCGGTGACGCTAGGGTTGTAGAGATAGAAGTATGCGGTAACCCGAAAGTTGTTCGGAGTCCCGAATGAGATCCCAGACGTCACGAGGAGTTCCGGAATGGTCCGGAGGTAAAGATTTATATATAGGAAGTCAGGTTTCGGCCATCGGGAAAGTTTCGGGGCTCACACGTATTGTACCGGGACCACCGGAAGGGTCCTAGGGGTCCATCGGGTGGGCCCACCTATCCCGGAGGGCCCCATGGGCTGAAGTGGGAGGGAAACCAGCCCCTGGTGGGCTGGTGCGCCCCACCTTGGGCCTCCCCCTGCGCCTAGGGTTGGAAACCCTAGGGGTGGGGGCGCCTCCACCTGGCTTGGGGGGGCAAGTTTCACCCTGGCCGCCGCCCCCCCTTGGGGATTAGATCTCCTAGGGGAGGCGCCCCCCCTAGGGGCCCTATATATAGTGGGGGGAGGGAGGGCAGCCACACCCTATGCCATGGCGCCTCCCTCTCCCTCCCGTGACACACCTTCCTCCTCCGGTTGCGCTTGGCAAAGCCCTGCTAAAATCTCGATATTTCCACCACCACGCCGTCGTGGTGCTGGATCTCCATCAACCTCTCCTCCCCCCTTGCTGGATCAAGAAGGAGGAGACGTCGCTGCTCCGTACGTGTGTTGAACGCGGAGGTGCCGTCCGTTCGGCGCTAGGATCATCGGTGATTTGGATCACGTCGAGTATGACTCCATCATCCACGTTCTCTTGAACGCTTCCGCTCGCGGTCTACAAGGGTATGTAGATGCACTCCCCTCTCCCCCGTTGCTAAATGACTCCATAGATTGATCTTGGTGATGCGTAGAAATTTTTTGATTTCTGCTACGATCCCCAACAGTGGCATCATGAGCTAGGTCTATGCGTAGTATCTTGCACGAGTAGAACACAAAGTAGTTGTGGGCGTAGATCATGTTAATTCTCTTGCCGTTACTAGTCTTATCTTGATTCAGCGGCATCGTGGGATGAAGCGGCATGGACCGACCTTACACGTACTCTTATGTAAGACAGGTTCCACCGACTGACATGCACTAGTTGCATAAGGTGGCTAGCGGGTGTGTGTCTCTCCCAATTTAGTCGGATCAGATTCGATGAAAATGGTCCTTATGAAGGGTAAATAGAAATTAGCATATCACGTTGTGGTTTTGGCGTAGGTAAGAAACGTTCTTGCTAGAAACCTATATCAGCCACGTAAAAACTTGCAACAACAATTAGAGGACGTCTAACTTGTTCTTGCAGCATGTGTCGTGTGATGTGATATGGGCCAAAAGGATGTGATGAATGATATATATGTGATGTCTGAGATTGATAATGTTCTTGTAATAGGAATCACGACTTGCATGTCTATGAATATGACAACCGGCAGGAGCCATAGGAGTTGTCTTATTTTATTGTATGACATGCGTGTCACTGAAAACGCCATGTAATTACTTTACTTTGTTGCTAACCGTTAGCCATAGTAGTAGAAGTAATGTTTGGCGAGACGACTTCATGGAGACACAATGATGGAGATCATGATGATAGAGATCATGGTGTCATGCCGGTGACGATGATGATCATGGAGCCCCGAAGATGAAGATCAAAAGGAGCAAAATGATATTGGCCATATCATGTCACTATTTGATTGCATGTGATGTTTATCATGTTTTACATCTTATTTGCTTAGAACGATGGTAGTAAATAAGATTATCTCTCACTAAAATTTCAAGAATTGTGTTCCCCCTAACTATGCATCGTTGCTAAGGTTCGTTGTTCCGAAGCACCACATGATGATCGGGTGTGATAGGCTCTAACGTTCGCATACAACGGGTGTAAGCCAGATTTACACACGCAATACACATAGGGTTCACTTAACGAGCCTAGCATGTACAAACATGGCCTCGGAACACGGAAGACCGAAAGGTCGAACATGACTCGTATAGAAGATACGATCAACATAAAGATGTTCACCGTTGATGACTAGTCCGTCTCACATGAGGATCGGACACGGCCTAGTCGATTCGGATCATGTATGACTTAGATGACTAGAGAGATGTCTATCTGAGTGGGAGTTAATTAGATGGACTTAGTTGTCATGAACAATAGTCTAAGTTGTCTTCGCAAATTATGTCGTAGACAAATAGCTTGCGTTGTAGCTCCCTGTTTAATACGATCCTAGAGAAATACTAAGTTGAAAGATATTGAAAGCAATGATACGGACTGGGTCCATAGTCCGAGGAGTGTCCTCACTGCTACACAGAAGGCTTACGTCTTTGATGCACCGCTCGATGTGCAAACCCCTACAACGTCGTCTATGGATGTTGTGAACACCTGATAGACACGTCCTGATGACTACTTGATAGTTTAGTGCACCATACTTTACGGCTTAGAATCGGGATTCCAATGACGTTTTGAACGCCATGAGACATATGGGATGTTTTCAAGAGCTAAAATTAGGATTTCAGGCTCATGCCCGTGTTGAGAGGTAGGAGACCTCTGACAAGTTCTTTTGCCAACAAGATGGAGGAGAATAGCTCAACTAGTGAGCATGTGCTCAGAATGTCTGGGTGCTAAAATCACTTGAACCAAGTGGGAGTTAATCTTCCAGATAAGATAGTGGTTGACAGAATTCTCTAGACACTATCACCAAGCTACTAGAACTTCGTGATGAACTATGACATGCAAAGGATGGAGAAGATCCCGGAGCTATATTAGCAGTACTTAAGACCGCAAAAGTAGAAATCACGAAGGAGCATCAAGTGTTGATGGTTTAACAAGACCACTAGTTTCAAAAGGTGGAAGGGCTAGAAGGGAAACTTCATGAATGACAAACCAGTTGTCACTCTAATGAAGGAACCCAAGGTTGAACCCAAACCTCGAGACTAAGTGCTTCTATTGTAAGGAGAACGGTCACATGGTAGCGGAACTACCCCAAATACATGGTAGATAAGAAAGCTGGCAACTTCAACAAAGTATATTTGATATACGTGTTATTGTTGTGTACCTTACTAGTACTCCTTGTAGCACCTGGGTATTGGATACCGGTTCAGTTGCTATTGTTAGTGACTTGAAGCAAAAGCTACGGACTGAACGGAGACTAGCTAAGGGCGAGGTGACGATGTGTGTTGGTAGTGTTTCCAAGGATGATAAGATCACCATCGCACCTTCGGGATTAGTGTTGAACCTAGATAAATGTTATCAGGTGTCTACGTTGATCATGAATATGATTAGATCATGTTCATTGCAATACGGTTATTCATTTAAGTTAGAGAATAATGGTTATTCTGTTTACATGAATAATACCTTTATGGTCATACACCCAATGGTTTATTGAATCTCGATCATAGTAATACACATGGTAATAATCAACGCCAAAAGATGTATAGTTAACAATGATAGTACCACTTTCTTGTGGCACTGCCGCTTAGGTCATTTTGGCATAAAATGCATGAAGGAACTCCATGTTGATGGATGTTTGGAGTCACTTGATTTTGAATCGCTTGACACATGCGAGCCATGCCTCATGGGCAGGATGACTAAGATCCCGTTTTCAGGTACAATGAAACGGGCAAGTGACTTGTTGGAAATCATACATGCTGTGATCCAATGAGAATTAAGGCGTGTGGTGGATATAGTTATTTTCTCATCTTCACTGACAATTTGAGTAGATATGGGTATATTTACTTAATGAAGCAAAAGTCTGAAAATGTTTGAAAAGTTCAAGCAATTTGAGAGTGAATTTAAGAATCATCATAACAAGAAGGTCATGTTCCTACGATCTGATCAAGGGGAGATTTTCTGAGTTATGAGTTTGGCAATCACTTAAGACATTCTGGAATTGTTTCGCAGTTGAAGCCACCTGGAACACCACAGCGTAATGGTGTGTCCGGACGTCGTAATCAAACCATATGAGATATGGTGCGATCTATGATGTCTCTTACCGATCTACAGCTATTATTTTGAGGTTGTGCATTAGAGACAGCTGCATTCACTTTAGATAGGGCACCATCTAAATCCGTTGAGACGCCGCCGTGTGAACTATGGTTTGACAAGAAACCAAAGTTGTCGTTTCTTAATGTTTGGGGCTGCGATGCTTATGGCTTCAGCCGGAAAAAGCTCGAACCCAAAGCGGACAAATACATCTTCATACGATACCCAAAGGTAACAGTTGGCTATACCTTCTATCACAGATCCAAGGGCAAAAATGTTTGTCGCTAAGAACGGGTCCTTTCACGAGAAGGAGTTTCTATCGAAAGAATAGAGTGGGAGGAAGATAGAACTTGATGAGGTTGTCGAACCCTCACTTTAACCGGAGAGTAGTGCAACACAGAAATATGTTTCTGTGGAACCTACGACTATTGAAGAGGAAACTAATTATAGTGATCATGAAGCTTCGGATCAAGTTGCTATCGAAACTCGTAGGTCGACAAGGATATGTACTACTCCTGAGTGGTATGGTGATCCTGTCTTAGATGTCATGTTGTTGGACAACAATGAACCTACGAACTATGGAGAAGCGATGGTGGGCCCGTATTCCGACAAATGGTTAGAAGCGAAGAAATCCGAGATAGGATCCAAGTATCAAAACAAAGTATGGACTTTTGGTGGACTTGCCCGATGATCGGAAAGCCATTGAGATAAATGGATCTTTAAGAAGAAGACGGACGTGGACGGTAATGTCACCGTCTATGAAGCTCGACTTGTGGCGAAGAGTTTTTCACAAGTTCAAGTAGTTGACTACAATGAGATTTTCTCACCCATAGCGATGCTTAAGTCCGTCGGAATCATGTTAGCATTAGCTGCGTTTATGAAATCTGGCAGATGGATGTCAAAAACAAGTTTCCTTACCAGTTTTCGTAAGGAAAGGTTGTATGTGATACAATCAGAAATGTTTTGCCGATCCTAAGGATGCTAAAAGGTATGCTAGCTCCAGCGATCCTTCCATGGACTAGAGCAAGCATCTCGGAGTCGGAATATACGCTTTGATGGAGTGATCAAAGTTTTTGGGTTTATACAAAGTTTGTTAGAAACTTGTATTTACAATAAAGTGAGTGGGAGCACTACAACATTTCTGATAAGTATATGTGAATGACATATTCTTGATCTAAAATGATGTAGAATTTCTGGAAAGCATAAAGGGTTGTTTGAAAGAAGTTTTTCAAAGGAAGACCTGGATAAAGCTGCTTACATATTGGGCATCAAGATCTATAAAGATAGATCAAGATGTCCGATGATACTTTCAAAAGAACACACACCTTTGACATGATTTTGAAGGAGTTCAAAATAGATTAGTCAAAGAAGGAGTTCTTACCTGAGTTGTAAGGTGTGAAGTTGAGTACGACTCAAAGCTTGACCGCGGCAGAAGGAAGAGGAAGGACGAAGGTCGTCCCCTATGCTTTTGTCATAGGCTCTATACGGTTTGCCATGCTGAGTACCGCACCTGATGTGTGCTTTGCCAGATGTCTGGCAAGAGGGTACAAAGGGGATCCAGGAGTGGATCACTAGATAGCGGTCAAAATTATCCTTAGAGGAATAAGGAAATGTTTCTCGGTTATGGAGGTGATAAAGAGTTCGACGTAAAGAGTTACATCGATGCGAACTTAACACCTATTCGGATAGCTCTGAGTAGAGATACCGGATACGTATAATGGAGCAACAATTTGGAATAGCTCCAAGTGGAACGTGGTAGCAGCATCTATGATATGACATAAAGTTTTGCGAAATACATAGGGATCTGAATGTTGCAGACCCGTTGACTACAACCTCTCTCACAAGCATAACATGATCAAACCCAGAACTCATTGAGTGTTAATCACATAGTGATGTGAACTAGATTACTGACTCTAGTAAACTCTTTGGATGTTGGTCACATGGCGATGTGACCTGTGAGTGTTAATCACATGGCAATGTGAACTAGATTATCGACTCTAGTGCAAGTGGGAGACTGTTGGAAATATGCCCTAGAGGCAACAATAAATTGGTTATTATTATATTTCCTTGTTCATGATAATTGTTTATTATCCATGCTAGAATTGTATTGATAGGAAACTCAGATACATGTGTGGATACATAGACAAACACCATGTCCCTAGTGAGCCTCTAGTTGACTAGCTCGTTGATCAATAGATGGTTGCGGTTTCCCGACCATGGACATTGGATGTCGTTGATAACGAGATCATGTCATTAGGAAAATGATGTGATGGATAAGACCCAATCCTAAGCCTAGCACAAGATCGTGTAGTTCGTATGCTAAAGCTTTTCCAATGTCAAGTATCCCTTCCTTAGACCATGAGGTTGTGCAACTCCCGAATACCGTAGGAATGCTTTGGGTGTGCCAAACATCACAATGTAACTGGGTGGCTATAAAGGTGCACTACGGGTATCTCCGAAAGTGTCTGTTGGGTTGTCACGAATTGAGACTGGGATTTGTCACTCCGTGTGACGGAGAGGTATCTCTGGGCCCACTCGGTAGGACATCATCATAATGTGCACAATGTGATCAAGGAGTTGATCACGGGATGATGTATTACGGAACGAGTAAAGAGACTTGCCATGACGAGATTGAACAAGGTATTGTTATACCGACGATCGAATCTCGGGCAAGTACTATACCGATAGACAAAGGGAATTGCGTACGGGATTGATTGAATCCTTGACATCGTGGTTCATCTGATGAGATCATCGAGGAGCATGTGGGAGCCAACATGGGTATCCAGATCATGCTGTTGGTTATTGACCGGAGAGTCGTCTCGGTCATGTCTACGTGTCTTCCGAACCCGTAGGGTCTACACACTTAAGGTTCGGTGACGCTAGGGTTGTAGAGATATAAGTATGCAGTAACCCGAAAGTTTTTCGGAGTCCCGGATGAGATCCTGGATGTCACGAGGAGTTCCAGAATGGTCCGGAGGTAAATATTTATATATAGGAAGTCAGGTTTCGGTCACCGGGAAAGTTTCGGGGGTCACCGGTATTGTACCGGGACCACCGGAAGGCTCCCGGGGGTCCACCGGGTGGGGCCATCTATCCCGGAGGGCCCCATGGGCTGAAGTGGGAGGGGAACCAGCCCCTGGTGGGCTGGTGCGCCCCCTCCCCCTTGGGCCTCCCCCTGCGCCTAGGGTTGGAAACCCTAGGGGTGGGGGCGCCTCCACCTGGCTTGGGGGGCAAGTTTCACCCTGGCCGCCGCCCCCCCTTGGAGATTGGATCTCCTAGGGGCGGCGCCCCCCCTAGGGGCCCTATATATAGTGGGGGGAGGGCAGCCGCACCCCATGCCCTGGCGCCTCCCTCTCCCTCCCGTGACACACCTTCCTCCTCCGGTTGCGCTTGGCGAAGCCCTGCTGGAATCCTGCTACTTCCACCACCACGCCGTCGTCCTGCTGGATCTCCATCAACCTCTCCTCCCCCCTTGCTGGATCAAGAAGGAGGAGACGTCGCTGCTCCGTACGTGTGTTGAACGCGGAGGTGCCGTCCGTTCGGCGCTAGGATCATCGGTGATTTGGATCACGTCGAGTATGACTCCATCATCCACGTTCTCTTGAACGCTTCCGCTCGCGATCTACAAGGGTATGTAGATGCACTCCCCTCTCCCTCGTTGCTAGATGACTCCATAGATTGATCTTGGTGATGCGTAGAATTTTTTTGATTTCTGCTACGATCCCCAACACCGAGGCCCGCAGCCGCTCGCGCCCGAGGCGCCCGCACCCCGCGTCGCCACTCCCGCTGGCTCCTCCCGAACCTTCGCTCGAGCACCGCCGTGCCCAGGCCCGCCGCCGGCGACCCTCCGTCGCGGACAACCGCCTCTGCCAGGCCAGTGCCCCGCGGCCCTTCTCCTTCCTCCCGCTGGATCCCTCTCTCTCTCTCTTTGCGCCATGGACGGAAGCAGGAGCTTCGAGCTCGCCGCCATCCCATTTTGCCGTGCCACCACCGGATCCATCATCCCCGCGACTGGATCTCCCGTCCCCGCCGGTCACCGTTGTGCCTGCCTCGCCGGAGTCCGCAAGCCGCCACCGCCGTTCCCAAGATGCCGCCGCTCGTCCTCGTCCAGAGGAGGACGAAGCGCCCTGCATCCTTAGCTTGCGTGTGCGTGGGCCGTAGCAGCTGACTGGCCCAGCTGAGGCCCGAGCCTCGCCTCCCTTCGGCATGCCCTGGCTCAAGCCCAGCCGCCACCGGACTGGCCCGTTTGGCCCAAGGTGAGCGAGCCCACCTAACCCTTGCTATGTGCACACTTTAGTTATATTGCACCCGCTCTGTTTTTTTTTCTTTCTCTGGAAAATCTACTAAGTCCCTGAGACTTCACGTTATGTTAGCATATTGTGTGGCCTGTAACTTTTTGCATGGTGACCCAAATTGTGCGTGTAATATGTCAAAATGTTCGTCTCGTGATGCTCTACATGTTAGTTTCATTTGCATGCATATTACTGTTCATCTTGATGCCTTAATATTCGTTGCAAAAACTGCTATGTGATGTTAGTGTCAAGTCCTTCTTGTTTGTCAACAATATGTTAGCATGTTTGTGAGGTTGTATCTTTGTGCATGTTGGTCCAAATGGAGAGTATGATATGTCAAAATGTTCATTGTGAAGTGCTCTACATGATGGTGGCTGTTGCATTCATGTTAGGTGCCATATTGCCATGTTTATCTCTGTAGCAAAAGTGCATGTGACTGTTAAGTGCTGAAACTTGTTATGAGATGCTGATTTGTCTTTTTCATATTTTTATGTGTGATTTTTGTTTGAGCTACATGTCAATATGTTTTAGAAGCACAATCATGTCATCTTTGCTGTGGTGCAATCCACTTTTCATGATATGCTTTGTGGTGATTGCAACAAGCTTGCAAAGTGACCTACTCGTTGTTGGCTGATTTCTTACACTTGTTGAAAACTGCCAAGTCTGAAACTGTTATAACCTAATGCCATGTTTGCTTGATGCCCCAGTCAAATCCATGAATGTTTTGGTATGTCCAATGATCATGTCTTGTTGTCCATGTTATGCTCCATCCATTCATGCCCTTGTTTGAAATTATAACCTGCTGTAGCTTGTTGTTTTCATGCTCTCAAGTTGCTATAAAATGTTTCTGTCAGCCTATTATCAGCAAGTTCAGTTTTTCCATGTGAATAGCTAGTGTTCTATACATCCTATGACCATGTTCTTGCCATGAGTAGCTTCATAAACATGTATTCTTGCTGTTGGTTATATTCATATGCCATGATATGCTCTGAGATGAGTTGCACAAGCTTGCAAACATGCCTACTTGTCGTTGTTTCTTCCATGTTTAGTTTATTTACACTAAGTCTGTGAAACTGTTATCTTTTGCAATCTTGCCATAATGTTTTGAGCATGTTCTAGTGGTGTTTGGTAGCATCTCAGAGATCATGCTTGTAGTGCTTGACATGTACATGCTTGTCATGTCCTTTGTTACCATGAAATGTTATTGTATCATGTTGTTTTGATGTCAACTATATGCCTACTTGCTGTTTTGGGACAGCCTGTCCTTCTATCTTGTTTCGTGTGTATGTGTTGATCCGTTGCTCCGTTTTAAGCGTGTCCTATATGAAACTTGTGTGTTTTTGCATGTAGATGCATAATAACATGTTGAATAGCTGTTTGGAGTGTGTTTGCTTGATGTTTGGATGCGTTTTGCATCAATGACATGCTTGACTTGTTTTTCTCATATCTTCTAAGCCGTAGCTCCGAATTAAATAAACTTTATATGTAACTTGACTATAATTTTGAGTAGATCATCATGGTGGAGGTTAAATTGCTGTTTAACAACTTGAAATTAATGTTTGTTCAGATCTGGACCAATTTTGAAAATTGCATATGAGGACTTACCGGAATTGTTATATGTTGTTTCCAGCCTCATTTAAACTTGCTTTGTGTGATGTTCTTGCATGATTCATCCCTTGCCATGTATTGCATCATATAGACTTGTCTTGCATCATACTTGGTTGGGCATTATGTCATGTTATTGTGTGGTGTGTTTACCGTGTCACTTGCTTCTTCTCGTTAATGTTTGTTTCGTTGCGATCGTGAGGATTCGTTTGACTACACTTGTGATTCGTCTTCGTGGCTTCTTCTTCGTCTTCTTCATGGACTCATTCTTCTTTCTTGCGGGATTCCAGGCAAGATGACTGCCACCTTGGATACATTTACTATCATTGCCATGCTAGTTGTCTCGATGCTATCGCTATATGTCACGCTACCTATCTATTTGTTGTCAGTCTTTCCTTGTTGCCATGAAACCTATAACCTTTGACGCCATCCCAGCAAACCGTTGTTTGGCTATGTTACCCGCTTGCTCAGCCCTTCTTATAGCGTTGTTAGTTGCAGGTGAAGATGAAGATTGCTCCATGTCGGATCTTGTTGTTGGAATATCACAATATTTGTTAATTAAATTAATGCACCTATATACTTGGCAATGGGTGGAAGGCTTGGCCTTTGGCTCGGTGTTTTGTTCCACTCATGCCGCCTTAAGAACCGATAAATCGGCGTTATGTTCCTTGATTTTGCATTCCTAACACGGTTGCGGTTTATGGGCCCCCCTTGATAATTCGCACTGCTTAAAGCTTTTCCAGCAAGACCCAACTTTGGTACTACATTTGCCTAATAACTAAAAACTTGCATAGGGAGCGACTAGCACCCGAGGACTCTTAATCAACCCCCGGGCCAGTGCTCCTCATAAGTGTTGGTCCAAACCTATCAGCCGCCGGTGACCACCAGGGGCAACTCTGGACTTGGTCTACCGGTAGTTTGGACAATCCGATCGTGGCCTGAGACGAGATACGCGCGGCTCTTATCAGGGTGTCGGCACGTCGGGAGGTCGTGCTGGATTAGTTTTACCTTTGTCGAAATATCTTGAGCACGGGATTCCGAGAATACTCGGGTCTTCCCAACATGGAGTTGCGACTCCGCAGATCATGAGCTTGTGATGGGCTAAGTTGGGACACCCCTATAGGGTTTGATCTTTAGAAAGTCGTGCCCGTGGTTTTGTGGCAGATTGGAATTTGTTAATGTCTAGTTGTAGAAAACTTGATAGAGGATCCGAAATAAAATACACAACCGTGTGAGTAACCGTGACTGTCTCTTTTCACTTTGAGAAGAGAACACGGTGGGGTTATGTTTTGACTCGTAGGTAGTTCAGGATCCTTAGCGATCATTACTAGTTTGCAACCGTTTGCGTAGAGGCTCATCTTATTCTTGTACTCGTAAGTTAGCCACCATACATATGCTTAGACGTTGTTGCAACCTCACCACTATCCTTTCCATACCCAATAAAGCTTTCCTAGTCTTGATACCGATGGTTATGGGATTGCTGAGTCCTCGTGGCTCACAGATACTACAACAACAGTTGCAAGTGCAGGTTTCCGATGACTTAACGTGAGAGCGATGTTCTTGTGTTGGAGTTCTTTCTTCTTCTTCTTCGTCGGTCTTGGGTTAGGTTCCTGGTCGGCAGCCTGGGATAGCAAGATGGATGTCTTTGTTCTTTTCATGTTTGCATCCGTAATCGGATGTTTTGTATATGATGATGTTGTATTCATGTGAATTGAATGACTTGTATGTATCCCCATGTATGTATGTAATGGTATGATGTAATGATATCCATCTTGCTAAGCGCCTGAAATGCGGTTGTGCCTCAATCACAAGTTTTATTTAGTGATCGAGATAGAATCGCATCTTGGGCGTGACATGGGGAATGTGAACTTGATGCTGAGATTCTTGCCTCGCGTCTGGCCTCGTTCAAATAGAGGTCGGATGGGAGGAGTTTGTCTGGCGTTGTGTTTAATGTCCACCCGCTCGTGAACGGACGTGTGACCGGAGTAGGTTGCTCGGTTTCCAGGCGGGTTTACGGGAGGCATGTGAATGCGCTAGGAGGCGTGTTCAGTCGTGTGTGCAGTGGGTGACGCCTTTGGTCGGCGCACCACTTTAATGGCAGGGGCAGTGAGAGGTCGTGCCCGCCCAGAGCCTACTTCAACGTGGAGCGGCATGCTCTACAATGACATGAATGCGGGCATCTGGCGTCGGACGGGAAGAGCGTGGGAGGGGGAGGGGTTTGACGAGGGTCAGGGCGGTCAGAAGCGGCTTGGGATTTGTCTTCTGTTTGTGAGAGAAAACGCGTCGTACCACTCCGCAGACCAATACAGACCCGCGCTGGATGGCTCCCGCGGTCCGGACGGTTGCGAGAGGTTTGAGGGTTGGCGTTGGAGGTGCCGTAATCAACACAGGATATCTTTATAATATGAGTAGGACATGCCATGGAACGTCTCCCGTTTAGCAAACAAGTTTTCCATTTCTGTTAATCATGCTGAATTTACAATGCAAACAAGCTAAGCACTCAGCCGCCCTCATTTCTCAACCTGCCACAAGGAAACCAGGCGATCGAAAGCAAAACGCACCAAGAATATTTTATACTCCCTCTGTTCAGAAATACTTGTCATTAAAATGAATAAAAGAAGATGAATCTAGATGTATTTTAATTTTATATACATCCATTTTTGTCCATTTTGATAATAAGTATTTTCAGACGGAGAGAGTAGTAGCCGAACCATTTGCTAGTTGCGCGCTGGTGCAAGCTTGCATTGTGATATACTCCCAAATAGTGATCTAAAAAGTATATTTCTTTAGACAGGGAGTATGTCACTACATATCTCTTCACATGGACATCTGTTGGTTGAACACCAACCGTACACTTGAATATAGTGAAATATATGCAATTGATCTTCTCCTCTTTCATTAGGGCGATTTCTTAGTTCATTAGGAAAACCATACCCATGTGTCGTGATATGTAGCATCGAACTTCCAATAATAAGTTTAATTTGCCAGCTTTGGTACAGAGCTATAGATCAGATTGCGGTAATTAAATTAGTATCAGCTTGGAACCTGCAATCCAGCTAATTAATCACAGCTATTTAATCGATGACCCACGGGTGTTTTCTGCGGCAAACGTGGAAGCCACGTTCCAACGGGAACATTGATTATAGTGATAACACGCTATTTATTCAGAAAAAAATTAAGAATATCAATCGGACATTTCAAACCATCTCTCATATGCTCGCGGATGTATCTGGCCAGTGACCGGACGAGAGAGACGAAAAAAGTGACCCAAGCGGACCCCTCACATCTTTTCTATATGTCCGGCTGTCCGCAAACCGTCATATCCATCTCAAATACTGAAAGGATATGAGGGCTTGCGCACACGCCTGGTCAATCAGCCACATAGGATGCGAACTCATTCGGACTACTTTTTTTCTTTCTTTATCCATTCTTTTCTTTCTCTCTCTTCATCTCCATCAATCACGTGCAAGTGACCGGACATATGAGAAAGAAAATGAGAATTATGACCTCGCGGATGATCAAAATAGGGACTCAAAATGGACATGGCCAAACAAAGCGTGTACGCGGACGTTTTAGAGGTAGGATTAGAGGTATGTGGCTGAAAATGCTCTAACAAGCATCATATATTCCTTCACTGTGCCTTCGTACATTATGTTCTTCTCTCGGTGTTCTCCATGTCGAATGTGATTCTATTTCAAGACATGTGGAATTTGAGCGATAGGAGTGCAAAATGCAGAACACTATTATGGAGGTTATGTGGAGTATTTAGACGCATCAAAACTGTAACATCTTATGATATAAATGTAGAGTCAAGATTCTAATGTCTTCTGCGATGAGGTGCAATCACTAAGAGCATCTACAACCGCAATGTACAAATATTGTCCGTTAAACACCCATGGACGCGCCTGGTCAGTGTCCGGGCGCGTCCGTTTTGACCTCTCATATTTTTTTTGCATCTATTCACACCAAAAAGTCACTTCGGAGGATGGGTTCATTGAAGCCCTATATTTTGAATAGTGCCAAAATGCAATTTTGAAGTTTCAAATACTATGAAAATAATTCAACATGTTTATATGGATGTGTATTACACATGTGCAAATTTTGATACTGAAATAAGTAACCATGTGAGTTACACAAATATGAAAAAAATCATGATTTTGGAAACAAGAATAGTGCATGTATTATTCACTATTTGGAAATCAGCATTTGTCATTTTTTTACAACTTACATGTTTACTTATTTCATCACCAAACTTTACACATGTGTAATATACATCCATATGATCACATAGAAATCCTTTTGGAATTTTTTGAAACTTTAAGTGTGACTTTTGAAGTATTTAAAATAAGGTCCTCCAATACACCTGGGTTCCAAAAATCCACTCTCCTATTCACACTCCCTACTTTTAGCACTCATTTTTTTAGACATTTCAACGAACTCCTTATGGGCGACACCACCGGAGCACGATACAGGCAAAGGATGAGGAGAAAAGGTCGTCGGCGATGAAACAGACAACCTTTGCAGCGGCCACGACAAGCGCATGCGGCTGCGCACGCACACGCTGCGGCTAACATGCAACCCGGTGGCCAGCGGCAAGCCACACACAGGCCAAAATGCAAGCCACGCACGCGCTGCGGCCATTATGCAAGCCGGCGGCCAGCAGCAAGCCAGGCTCGTATGCCCGCATGCCCGCGGGGCGGCAGCCTGCATGTAAGAGTAGTGAGGCTGTGGAATGATCTATTGACTGGACCCTGGTCTCTTAGTCTTGATTACAAGTTTGGATACACGAATTCGGGAAGACGAACAATAGGAAGGAGGGACTAGGGTTCGTGCCGCCGTCAGGTTCGTGATCCACCAGATAGCGATCCACCCGTAGCTGCGGCTACAAGTATAGTTGCGGGACTGGGCCCTATTGTGTCCACTCCGGCCCAGTGTCTTTTACAGCATGATCATATAAACTTCACACAAGTCTTCCCAAAGGTTCTACTTGACACAAACACTAATTAAAACACAAAACCACATCTAAACATAAGCTAGATGCAATATTTATTCCTAAACAGAAGCAAAAACAAAAAATATAAAATTGGGTTGCCTTCCAACAAACGCTATCGTTTTACGCCCCTAGCTAGGCATGATGATTTCAATGATGCTCACATAAAAGATAAGAATTGAAACATAAAGAGGGCATCATGAAGAATATAACTAGCACATTTAAGTCTAACCCACTTCCTATGCATAGGGATTTTGTGAGCAAACAACTTATGGGAACAATAATCAACTAGCATAGGAAAGCAAAACAAGCATAACTTCAAGATTTTAAGCACATAGAGAGGAAACTTGGTATTATTGCAACTCCTACAAGCATATATTCCTCCCTCATAATAATTTTCAGTAGCATCATGAATGAATTCAACAATATAACTATCACATAAAGCATTCTTGTCATGATCCTCAAGCATATAAATTTTATTACTCTCCACATAAGCATAATTCTTCTCATTCGGAATAGTGGGAGTATCATAAGAGACTTGAATACTATAGATTGTTTCCACATTAAAAGAGTAATGTTCAGAAAAGGGGTAATCATAATCATGACAAGCTTGATAAATATAATCATCACTACTTTTATAGCATAAGTGTCATCACAATAATCATCATAAATTGGAGGCATGCTTTCATCATAATAACTTTGCTCATCAAAACATGGGAGGCTAAAAATATCATCTTCATCAAACATAGCCTCCCCAAGCTTGGGACAAACATTAATTGCAGCAAATAAATTCTCAAATATATCATTCTCATCAAACATAGCATCCCCAAGCTTGGGCCTTTGCATATCATAAGCATAATCACTCTCATCATTAATAGTATGGATAGCACCGATAGTATAACAATTATCATAATCACAATGAGTAATAGAAGCAACATCATTTGGAAGGGGTGTCTTTTTATCTTTGCTTCTTCGTCTTTTCTTTTTCTTCTTCACATCATGTGTGGGTTTAATCTTCTTTCCGGAGCTCTTTATTAATGAGATTGGTTGAATAGAAGGCTCCTCCTCGTTACCTGATTCGTCATAAGAAATAATAGGAGGATATTGGGAAATCTCTTCCCTTCCATTAGTATTATCTTCATCTCCTATTTGTTTTCTTGTCTTAAGGTAATTGGCAATATAAGGATTTTCAATGCAATTCACCGCACAATACATATATATTTCCTCTAGATCAAAATCAAGAAGTTTATCAAGGGCAAATCCTGGAAGATGCTTAGTTCTACATTTGATTTCTTCATAACCCAAAAGCAAGTTAAGTTCATTATGATGTGCAAGGGAAATCAAGTCGTCACAATGACACGATTCGATCATGAAACAATTTGCATTGGAGAAAGAAATGACCACATTCATTGCAAAGTTCACAATTACGGCTAAGAAATTTTAATTTTTCAGCACAATCATCTAGCCTTTCTAGCAACCATTTAGTTTCGAAATACTTATGCCTCTTACAAAATCTATTTTCCCTATTTGGTATGTACTTGCAAACTCTATGCACTCCACAAAAGTCGACATGCTTATATGAGATATTTTCATCATGACTAGTGCAATCATTGTTAGTACTATGGATATTCGAAGAATTCACACTAACAATATTGCAATCATGCTCATCATTCAAGTTTTTAGTGCCAAGCATTCTATGTAATTCTTCTTCTAGTACTTGAGCACAATTTTCCTTCCCATCATTTTCACGAAAGATATTAAGAAGATGAAGCATATGAGGTAACCTTAATTCCATTTTTTTATAGTTTTCTTTTATAAACTAAACTAGTGATAAAACAAGAAATTAAAAGATTCGATTGCAAGACCTAAAGATATACCTTCAAGCACTCACCTCCCCGGCAACAGCGCCAGAAAAGAGCTTGATGTCTACTACACAACCTTCTTCTTGTAGGCGTTGTTGGGCCTCCAAGTGTAGAGGTTTGTAGGACAATAGCAAATTTCCCTCAACTGGATGACCTAAGGTTTATCAATCTGCAGGAGGCGTAGGATGAAGATGGTCTCTCTCAAACAACCCTGCAACCAAATAACAAAGAGTCTCTTGTGTCCCCAACACACCCAATACAACGGTAAATTGTATAGGTGCACTAGTTCGGCGAATAGATGGTGATACAAGTGCAATATGGATGGTAGATATAGGTTTTTGTAATAAGAAAATATAAAAACAGCAAGGTAGCAAGTGGTAAACGTGAGCATAAACGGTGTTGCAATGATAGGAAACAAGGCCTAGGGTTCATACTTTCACTAGTGCAAGTTCTCTCAATAAGGATAACATAATTGGATCATATTACTAGCCCTTAACATGCAAAAAAGAGTCACTCCAAAGTCACTAATAGCGGAGAACAAACAAGGAGATTATGGTAGGGTACGAAACCACCTCAAAGTTATTCTTTCTGGTCGATCTATTCAAGAGTCCGTAGTAATGTTCAATCTATCATTGAGTTCGTACTAGAATAACACCTTAAGACACAAATCAACCAAAACCCTAATGTCACCTAGATACTCCATTGTCACCTCAAGTATCCGTGGGCATGATTGTACGATATGCATCACACAATCTCAGAAACATCTATTCAACCAACACATAGAACTTCAAAGAGCACCCCAAAGTTTCTACCAGAAAGTCAAGACGAAAACGTGTGCCAATCCCTATGCATAGATTCCCAAGGTCACGGAACCCGCAAGTTGATCACCAAAACATACATTAAGTGGATCACGTGATATCCCATTGTCACCACAGATAAGCACATGCAAGACATACATCAAGTGTTCTCAAATCCTTAAAGACTAAATCCGATAAGATAACTTCAAAGGGAAAACTCAATCCATTACAAGAGAGTAGAGGTGGAGAAGCATCATAAGATCCAACTAAAATAGCAAAGCTCGCGATACATCAAGATCGTGCCATCTCAAGAACACGAGAGAGAGAGAGAGAGAGAGAGAGAGAGAGAGATCAAACACATAGCTACTGATACATACCCTCAGCCCCGAGGGTGAACTACTCCTCCCCTCGTCATGGAGGGCACCGGGATGATGAAGATAGCCACCGGAGAGGGATCCCCCCTTCGGCAGGGTGCCATAACGGGTCTAGATTGGTTTTCGGTGGCAACAGAGGCTTTCGGCAGAGGAACTCCCGATCTAGGTTAATTTCCAGAGGTTTCAGTATTTATAGGATTTTTTGGCGTAGGGCACAAGTCAGGGGGGCCTCCGGGCTGTCCACGAGGAAGGGGGGCGCCACCACCTGGAGTGGGCGCGCCCCCACCCTCGTGGGCAGCCTGTGGCTCTCCAAAAATCATATAAAAGTGTATATAAAAGCCCGTAAAACATCCTAGAAGGATAATATAATAGCATGGAACAATAAAAAATTATAGATAAGTTGGAGACGTATCAGCATCGCATTCTACATATTGCTTTGTACTATGACTCAAGGACCAAACCTACTTGACTCATAATCCAGAAGAGCCCTTCTTGGAAATTGATGTCAAAGGGGGAGAGAGAGATCACATCAAAGCTTACTTACACCAAAGGGGGAGAGAGACCCTATGGGAGAGAGAAAAATTTTAGTCCTCCCGGATGCTTGATATTAGAAGAGGAGAGAAATCACATGCCTTCTAGAGGGGAAAGACATGTCAGTATTTGTTATGATTATTTGTCTTGCTCTGATTTTCTTTTCCCTATCTTCTCCCATTATCAAATATAAGATTCAGGGGGATAAAGACATCTAAGGGAAGGAAATCTTTGAATTCATTGCATATCTTTCTGGGGACATGTCTATACTTCAATGGAGTACCTAGTACTTACTCACTACATGTCATCCCAATCTTGGTACTCTTGTGGTTTGTTGTTCTTGCTTTGTTAGTAGATTTTTCTATGTTATCTAACCTTGTTTACTCAGGTTCATCTCTTCCAAAGCTAGCTCAAGACCACAAGGTAAGTATATGCATCACACATATGTGCATAATGATCTCTTGCTAATGTACATATTGTTTGCAAGAAGGACTCATGAACATGAAGGTACATTTCCAATATCCATTTGCTCTGATGCATACAGCCAAGATACATGTAACTCATTGCTTGCTCTAACATGCTTATGCATTCACTTGCATCTATATTCCATATTCACATGATTGCATACATGTAGGGGGACTATATGAATGTTACATGTCTTTCCAAAGCTTTACTTGCTATTCTGTATATCTTTATGTAAACCTTTGATGTATGTTATCATCAATTACCAAAAAGGGGGAGATTGAAAGCACAAGTGCTCCCTGGGTGATTTTGGTAATTAATTTCAACATATCTCTTGTTGGACTAATATTTTTACCTAGTATATTTTATATGAGTTCAACAGTGGAGTGGCATGGACAAGAGGATGTGGGACCCCTTCAAGATGCCAAGGACGGAAGATTGGCAAAAGCTCAAAGCTCAGGACTCTACATTTTCTACTTCAGTGATCCAAGATCACATTGAGTCCATAGTAAAGCCAATACTATTAAAAGGTGATGAGGTGTTGCTTAATGGCTTGCTTTCTCAAAGTGCTTAGTGATATGCTCCAAAGCCCTCAACCACTTTCTCATATCCACATATGTCCTAAACCTAAAGTCAAACTCAGCCACACCGATTTGATCTATCTGACGCCACTGCGTTCATCTAACATAGCCACTGCGAGAAACCCTAATCAGTTCGGTCTCACCGATGGGATCTCGGTCTCACTAAGATGGGCTTGCAAACTCTTTTTTGCCTATTGCAATTATTTCGGTCCCACCGAGATGTGCAATCGGTCCCATCGAGTTTGCCTGACCAACTCTCTATTTTACTTATTACCAAAATTGGTCCCATCGAGTTTGTGTAATTGGTCAAACCGAGTTGAGGTTTTACCCTAACCCTAGCACATCAGTCCCACTGAGTTGATCATGTCGGTCCCACCGAAAAGCCTAACGTTCACATTTTGAACTAAATCGGTCCGACCTAGTTTCATGATTCGGTCCCATCGAGTCTGGTAAATTGTGTGTAACGGTTAGATTTTGTGTGGAGTCTATATATACCCCTCCACCCACTCTTCATTCGTGGAGAAAGCCAACAGAACATGCCTACACTTCCAGCATATATTTTCTGAGAGAGAACCACCTACCCATGTGTTGAGACCAAGATATTCCAATCCAACCACAAGAATCTTGATCTCTAGCCTTCCCCAAGTTGCTTTCCACTCAAATCATCTTTCCACCAAATCCAAATCTGTGAGAGAGAGTTGAGTGTTGGGGATACTATCATTTGAAGCACAAGAGCAAGGAGTTCATCATCAACACACCATCTATTACCTTTTGGAGAGTGGTGTCTCCTAGATTGGTTAGGTGTCACATGAGAGCCCCCGACAAGATTGTGGAGTTGAACCAAGGAGTTTGTATGGGCAAGGAGATCACCTACTTCATGAAGATCTACCCTAGTGAGGCAAGTCTTTCGTGGGCGATGGCCATGGTGGGATAGACAAGGTTGTTTCTTCGTGGACCCTTCGTGGGTGGAGCCCTCCATGGACTCGTGTAGCCGTTACCCTTCATGGGTTGAAGTCTCCTCCAACGTGGATGTATGATAGCACCACCTATCAGAACCACGCCAAAAATCTCCGTGTCTCCAATTGCGTTTGCACACTCCAATCCCATCCCTTTACTTTCTTGAAAATTGCATGCTTTACTTTCTGCTGCTCATATACTCTTTCCATGCTTGCTTGAAATGTATTGTGAATGGTTAAACTTGTGCTAAAACTCCACCTTAACTTGAAGAAATTAAAAACCGCTACCTTTCTCTGTTGAGGGTATAATCACCCCCCCTCTAGACACCTCTTCTTCGATCCTTTCAGTAACCCCTTGCCCTCCGTGTCTCGCGTGGTGTAACATGCAGCACACCGATTGTGGCCATTGGTGCAATATCTGCCTATCTTGTGTTTTGGATATTGCTAATAGAAACATGTATGGAATGATTTTTTTGCTAGTGCATACAGAGAGAAAAAGTGCATACACAATCGAGAGAATGCAATCTCTGGTGCCAAGTTCGAGGAACTTCACCAAAGTATATCTACATTGAAGAGAAGAACGAGCTATATTTGTTGAGGGGTTTAGGTCCTCGATGCTTAGATCCACTGTGATGCTTAGCCCAAACCTATGAAAGTTGCGAGAGAAATCTCTTTGTGTTCCGAGCAAATACTTGTCAACAAGAGACTTTGATTTTCTTCACTGCGAGAGATTTGTCTCGAACCGAGGAGTTAGCATTACTTACCCCGCATGCAATGTTACTATTGTGCTCAAATCCTACCATTGGACTCTGTGGTTTGGCCATTTGGCTGATTTCGATGTCTAATTTGGTCATTTCCCATCTCGGAAGGCTGCAGCAATAAATAGCCACCCCGCTCCAATATTGTTCGTTGGCTGTTCCGCTTGAGATTTCTGAGAAGATTGATTTGAGCAACCCCTCTCCAAGTGATTTGAGTTTAAGATCCACCGAGAAAAAAAATCAAAATCCCAAACTTAGACAGTGGTTTAGCATCACAGTAGTTCTGAGTGAGAGTTTTTGTACCTATTACTCTTGAGAGTTGCACACTCTAGACAGATAGGTTTCGGCTTGAGTGTTGAAGAGATGTTGTCTTCACCGAGCTAGATCTTCAGCAACCAAGAATGATTGTGGTTCGTGAAGGTCAACCGAAGGTTTGGAGATCGCCGACAAGTATCTACCACAAGTCAAATCAACCTGAGTCTGATCAGCTCTGTGTTGAAGGATAATAGGGTGAAGAGAGTTTATCTTCCGTGTTAGGTCACAGCCCCTCCAACCAGACGTAGTCCTTTGGCAGAAGGGTATATATATATATATATATATATATATATATATATATATATATATATATATATATATATATATATATATATATACTTGCAGAGTTAATTGTCTTTCGTAGCCTCTATTGTTGATCTTCGTAATTTTCCTTCATAGCTCTACTTAAGTTCTTCTTCATGATTTTAGTTCTGTGGGCATGTTGTATCACCATTGTCTTCATTAAGACTGTTGTATACTATGTCTGAATCATTATTGAAACTTATCTTGAAGAATTTGCTCCTCAGTAGCGAGCTTAATTGCATTCGTATCTACCGATCGTTAATTCCGCTGCTGTGATTCGGGATCTGTTTCAATACTTTCGAAAGAAATTTTGAATCTTCCATTCACCCCCCTCTAGTCGATATACTCTCGGTCCTGATAGTGGCGCTGCGGTCGGTGTCAGCTGCGACGCCGGAGGCCAACATGGTGGCAACGTCGTTGGTCGCGACGGCTCCTCGGTGTGTCAGTGTCGTGGATGGCTGGAAGGATGCGATCAATGGAGTTAGAGATGGCGCAGGCAGATATGCGCGAGGTGGTAGTGGCCAGGCCGGCGGCGCTGGAGAAGAAGCTTCTTTGGCCGATGCAAATCTCCCCCGTCGTTGATTTCCTTGGCACTACTGGAATCAGCTACTTTGCCATCTGCCAGCTCTTTGCCGTCTGCTAGCAGACGGCAAAGAAGCTCTTTGCCATCAGCTACCCAAAAGCAGACGACAAAGAACTGGCTGATGGCAAAGACCTTCTTTGCCATCAGCTAGTTCTTTGCCGTCCGCTAGCAGACAGCAAAGATTCTTTGCCGTCAGCTGGCAGACGGCAAAGAGGGAGGTGGCCCACACTAACGGGCTGATTAAGGAAAACCTAACGGGGCCCCTCTTTGCCGTCCGCTAGCAGTAAAAAAGCGGACGACAAAGGGGGCAAACAATTAGGGTAATAACGGCCGAGCCCCACCCCGGCCGCCCACCTCGATCTCTGTTTCTATCCCCTCCTCCCCGACGACCGCTGCCTCCCGCCGCAGCCCCCGCCACCCACTGCCGCCCCCTTGCCCCACCTCCCCTCGCCGCCGCCGCCACCCGCCACCGCCCCCGTCCCAACCACCCGCCGCCGCCACCACCTGCCACCGCCCCCTGGCCCCA
>LR738709.1:84133805-84233244 GCA_902687465.1 Secale cereale
TCATTTGCTATGAACACATATTTAAAAAATGTTCATCATGTATTTAAAAAATGTATTCATCATGTATCTTTATGTTCATCATCACGAATTAAAAGTTATTCATATAATTTCCAGAAAAACAATTTATTGTTATACCGAAAGATTATATTCATGTAATAAGAATAGGTTACAAAATTCTAGATATAAGATTTTTTTAAAGGAGCAAAATATTGGATTGAACGGTGAAGAAGATATAATGGAAGTAAAAAAAATTAGAAGAAGAAAATTAGAAAAAACACACAAAAAATGAGAAAGAATTAAAAAAATAGAAGTAACTGGTGAAAATGGTTTAAAAAATTCAGAAAAAATATAAGCACACCAAACCGCGTGAGTGGCCTGCTAAATTTTTTTTGAACAGAGAAAGGCGCACAAAGCACCAACATTTTTCATTCAGCTCAATAACATCTTACAGCGTAAAATACATAGCCCTGGATATTGATATTGGAAAGGACGGAAACTATGTCAAGTTCTATAGAACTTCTAAGAACATGGTGAGCCACATTGTGAGCTATGCCATTGATCTCTCTTAATATATGAAACACCTGTGCATGGAGATCTTTAATAAAAGAGTAGAATTCAGCAAGATATTTCCTGATGGAACAAGGGGTAGAATCAGCCAGAATGCTTCTTTCCACTATCGCTTTTGCCAAGGAGAGACAATCAGTGAGGAAAGTTGGCCTAATAATCTGAAGCCTGTGGGCAACTTGAGCTGCAAGAAGAAAAGCAATGGCTTCAGCTTGAAGAGGCGAGCTTGTGTTCTGGGTGGAAGCTTGAATTTGCACATTAACTTCAACTTGATCCTGCAAAACACGGTGAGTGGCCTACTATCCATGCACGAGATGAGGATTAGGGGGACCTCCTATACCACGCGCGGTGCGCTGGGAGGACACGCAGAGTGCACCCCTCACTACCAATCACACTATTTTGGGCCACCCATGTACGGGCACCCTGTTTTTAAATTTCGTTTTTTTCTTTTCCGCTTTTGATTTTTATACTCTAAATAATTTCGAATTTTGAAGAAGTTCCAAAATTTTCAAAAATGAGAATTCTGAAACAAAAAGTTCAAGAAATCATAAAAAGTTTGTGGATTTAAAAAAGTGTCGTGATTTCAAAAATATGTTCGCATATTTGAAAAAACCATAATTTTGAAAAAGTACACATATCCAAAAAAATCATCAATTTCAATAAAAAATGTGAATTCAAATAATGTTCATAAAAATTTCTATTCAAAATAAATGAAAATATGCTCTCGCATTTAAAAAATTATTCCAAGAGTTCAGAAAAACCTTCATCAGTTCAAAAACTATTCGCTGATTTTAAAAGTGTTCATGCATTTCAAAACAAATGGTTTTTTAGAAGGAATGCTCAAGAAGAGCCCAGCTTTGAATTAACAATGCCATCAACTGGCCGGGATTATAGGACTGCCACTTACAACAAGAAAACAGAAAGCGGAAAAAAAGATACAATGTGCTCAGTAGAACAACTCGAAGGCAAAGAACAGTGCCATCGAACGCAGCTACGCCAAAACCGGCAAACCTACAAAGGCTATGGGAGGAAGGCACCGCCGTGCATGTTTTGTGTCACTGACTGACATCCGAGGAAGTCATGGGCAACACATGATCTGGCTCCGCCGCTGCAAAGGCCCACTGCCCTTTCACCCGGGCTCGACGGTTGCCGGCTTGCCGCACCAGCAGCCGGCAGAGCGGTTCACCCTAGAACCCAGAACAAAGATTCCAAGCTGCCAAAGGAGAGGCACCAGGAACAAACCCACATGAAACGGAGAGCCGATTGCCCAAACACAGTAGCCGGCCGCAGCAAGGCACAACACTGGACGAGAGTTGTCGAAACGAAGGCGCTGAAACCGTGGGGAAGGCCTAAAAGGATGCGGCACCATGCATCGGTCAAGGATAGGAGTATCCATAGCCCAAGGCATATCACTGGCACCGAGAAAGGGACCCCGATCCCCTCGCACCAGTGGTTGGAGACCTCCACACCTGGACCCGAGCAGGCTGCCGAAGATGAGATTAGAACAATACAATTCCCCGTCGAACCACCACCAACTCCACCACCACTTGAGCACTTCCCGGACGACGCCTTCAGGAAGGGTCACACCATCAAGGTGTTGTCGTCACCATGAACTGAGGAACTGAGGCTTTCACCTAGCTGCTGGGTGGGGTGGGAGGTACAGGAAGCTCACCAAAGCCTTCAGCAAGGGGGACGGTGCCCAAAGGCGACGCCTTCGCTGTGGCCGCCGGGCCGGCCAGGGGTTTCCCCCGGATCCGCACCCACCGACCAAATCCGCACACCCGTTATTCGGAAACGGCGACCAGAGCCACCAGGGACAGGGGACGGCGTGGATCGAAGCAGATCGAGACTGAGGACGACGATTCTCCTAGGAACAGCCAACATGCGAGAGGCCGCTGCAGCCACCGACGCTCACCGCCTCCGCACCGCCCGCGCGACCAAGGAGACGGCCCACCTGCACCCTACGGCGCCGCCCGCCGCACATGCCACACCGTTGACGCCGCCCAAGAAGCCGAGGCTCTCCACGCAGGGCAAAGCTGCCGAGGTCCCCGCCGCCACCTTCATGGGTGCCGACCGGTCGCGCTAATGGCCACCTCTGGCGGCGACGGAGGGAGGGAGGAGGCGGGGGGACTAGGTGGCGACAGCTAGGGTTGGCCCCCCGAGTCGCCTCGGAGGAGACGATGCGGGGGGAGGGAAAAGTCTTTCAAAACAAATGTTCATGATTTTCAAAAAACAATTACAAATTTTTTAAATGTTTGCCAATCCAGAAAGAAAACGAGTTCAAAAAAAATGATCGAAATTTTGAAATCATCATCATTTGTAAAAGTTCGTGAATTTGTAAAAAAAATGCCACAAATTTCAAAAAATAGTCATGATTTTTAAAAAATGTTCACATATTTACAACAAAAATCGTGATTATAAATAAGAGTTCAGAAAATTGGAAGATGTTCAAAAAATAGAAAAAGCAGAAGAAGACGGAAAAAAGAAAGGAAACAGGGAATAAAAAATGGGAAAATAAACAAAAAAGGAACAAAACAAGAAAACCGGTTCATGGAATGTTTCTAGGGAAGGTTCTATAACCTTCCCAAAACCGGTGAGAAATACACCTGAAATTGGGCGAAAACTACTGATCGAGCGCGCTGGAGTGGTGCGCCCTGGGCAATCCTAAATAGGAGATTCGATTTAGCAGGTGATGCCCTGGCTAATGGCCAAGCGTGCACCGCCCTCCCTACTGTGCGCCTTATTAGGGTAACTCAGGAGCAGGAGAGGATTACCCCTGTTATTTATACATTTTTTCTTTTTTGTGTTTTTCTTTTTTCTTAGTATGAATATTTCGTATACTGAAAAAGTTCTGAATTTCAAAATATTGGATTTGCATTTTTTTAAGAAACCTTAAAATGTTCATGGATTAAAAAGAATGTTCCCGTACAAATTAGAAAAAGTTTTAGAAATTGATATATTTGTCAGGAATGGGAAAAAATGTTCGAAAAAAAATCAAGAATTCCAAAAAAAATGATTCAAAAAATGTTTGCTTATTTAAAAAAACTATGCATTAAAAAACAATGTTCTTCAATCAAAAAAGTTTCATGAATTTTAGAATATGTATGCCGAATGAAAAATGTGGTTGCTGATTTAAAAAATGTTCATTTGTTCAAAAGACATTTGCTGATTCAAAATAGTCTTCATTGAATCAAGAATTGTTTACCAATTCAAAAAAATATTAGAAAGTTTCAAAAATATTCACAATAAAAAAAACAGTATTACCAAACATTGATAAAATTTCCATGATTTGGAAAAATATTCCTGAATTTTAAAAGTGTTGAAGGTTATGTAAAAAATGATTGCGATTTTGACAATTTCTCACAAATTTGACTAATTCAAGGTTTCAGGCCACGATTTCAAAAAATGTGCAGAGTTAAAAAAAATCATGATTTCAATTTTTATTGATTAAAAAAGGTTAATGAACCTAAAAAATTTCCGCAAATTTGAAAAATAGAATCGAAAAATGAAAAGGGTCTAAAGAAAAAAAAGGAAGGGGAAATAAGTTTAATAGAACTTTAAAAAATATTGTAAATAAAATAAAGTAGGAAAGGAAAATGAGAAATATTAAAAAGGGTAAAATCAGTAGAAACAAAAAGAAAAACTTGGTAGGATAAAGCCAGACAGGGCCGGCCAATATTGTGGACAGGTGCGTACGGGCTATGCGTTAGCTCGCTAGACGGAGAAGTACAGGCCGAATAGGAACGGCACAGTACAATTGTCTCTTTATGCCTCAGATCATACAAACTCCTCGGGAGCTCCTGAAGGAGAACATAAATGGGTGGTCACTGTGAGACCCATTAACACGTATTTTAGGTAAAATTAGTAAAATGCTTTATTTTAAACCAAGTTTAGAAATACTGTAAAATCACACATGCGAGTGTGTGCACGCACACACACACACTATGAAATTATTAATCTTATATTAGGAACAATTGTTGGGTGCTATAATGTAAGTTTTCACGTATTTTAATACAATTTATACATTACTTTTAAAAATTGTTGACATCCACAAAAAAAATAAAAAAATGAAAAAATGAAAATAGGAATTTGAAAAAAGGAAGTAAGTTTTTATTTCTTTTTTTCTTCAGCTATCCCTATTTTTCTTCTTTCATTTATTTATTTATTTCTCTTTTTTAATCTTTATTTTGTTTTTGTTAAATTCGTGATAAGCTTTTAGATTAATGAATGTTCTTTCATGACGTTCTCAAATCCATAAAAGTTTTTTAAATTCATGATATTTTTTTAAAATTTATGCATATTTGTTAAATTTATGAGTTCATTTTGAAATTTATGAAGATATTCAGAAAAGTCATAATTTGTATTAGGAAATTTGAGACCATTTTTATAAGTTCACAAAAGGAAAAAATATATTTTTGAATTGTTTATAATTTTTAACATGATATAATAGGAGTTGTCTACTGTGTGCAAACAGTGAGGTTTAGGTGCTCCCTATATTGAGTCAGCGATCTTTTCCGTCCCTACTCGCTGCCTTATTTTTAGACCCAAGACAAGAGAAATGTGAACGGACCTTGGCTAACAAAGGAAGATGATATGAGCCGACTCTGCTGGACCAGGTTTGAGTGGAGTAGATTTTAGTTATGTGTAAGATTTTTCTAGAAAGTTATGTGTAAGATGACGAGTAAATTGCATGCTTCATCCCTATACTTGCTGGCTTGTAACAAAACCATCCTCATACTTGAAAACTGCTCCAATACAATCCTGGGATTTGAGAATACGTAACAGTACGGTCCCATGTACGCTTTGTGATACATTGGACCCTTTTCCCCTGCCACGTCAGCGATGGAACTTTTTTTTAGTATAGGGCCACGGACGGGAGCTTGTTCAGCCGCCGGCGTGATGCGAACGGGACCAAGCGAGACACTCGCGTCCAGCCCTTCTCTTCTGTGAGAGCTCACCCATGGTGGATCGAGACGCTCGTCTTTGACATCGGCAGCCCGGCCAACCTCCCCGGCATCAGCGTATACGTCTCCGTGCAGCACGACAGGAGCCTCAACAACGACAACGCACTCCGCCCCCCACGCATTCGTCGGCCGCGGCCACATCTCCGGCGTCTCCGTCGCCGGGCCACCGGACGAGGCCGTCACATCACTTCCCGCTCTGGCGTATAAACAGAAAGAAAATATGTATGTCGAGTTGTGCTAGTTTCTATCAAATTTGAACATGCCAGTTACACAGTTCACAGATATATGACAGGAAACATTAAACACCATGCCAAATTTTTAAATGTGCATGAACGCAACCTTACATGAAACAAGGTGACAGTTCTAACATCACAGGAAACAACATGACAGTTCAAAAACTTTGCCAGGAAACAACATGACAATTGTGACACAATTGAAAGGGAGTTTTAAAAGCAGCTGAACCAGTTCAACATGACACAATCACTCCAGAATATATCACACACTTAACATGTGCAGGAACCAAAATAAAACGTACAAAACATACTCCAGCAGGTTTACAAAATGCATCTTTCAGCCGTTCATATGCTATGATCTTTCACTCTCTAAAGATATCAAACATGCTTTTGCCTTCTTGGCATTTTAAATCCTCTATTGGGTTGAGTTGAATCTCCTCTTCTGGCATTCATTTGTTGCCCCATATTGCTCTCATTTCCTTGCCATGTTGCCTGTTCAGGCTGAAGCACAAAACACACAGCGTTGGCCTGATGCTGGAACCGAAGCTCAGGTACATAATGATTTCTTGGCCTGCTCGCTGGCTGAATTGGCCAAATCATAAAGATGTATCGTTTTTCAGGGGTGAGATTCGTTTCAGGGGCTGGGAGCCGTCGTCGGACGCTGCCGGAGGTCGCTGAGACCTAAAACTGCAGCGACGGAGGGCCCAGAGCATGTACTGTAGGTGCAGGGAGGTAAATCCCTGGAATCAAGCATATCAAACACGACTCAGATTAATTAGTCGGACGATCAACGTACCATACGTCGGGACGGTGCCCTTCTCCTGCCATTGTATGGGTGCCATCGGCGCTGCTCACATCTGGAGACGATGATGAAGACCGCTCCGGCTGTCCCCCACAGCCGCGATCTCCGCCTCCGATCAAACCGTCCTCCGCCGCAGGCTACGTCGTGCTTGACAAGAGAAGACGCGCGAACAGAGGCGGCAACTGAAAACCTCGATTGCCCTGGGTGAAACGGCCTCGTCTAAGGCTGACTCGTGCCAATCGGTTCGGTTGGACCAGCCCCCATCGTTGACATGGCAGGGGGGAAAGGGCCCAATGTATCACAAAGCGTACACGGGACCGTACTGTTACGTATTCTCAAATCCCAGGATTGTATTGGAGCAGTTTTCAAGTACGAGGATGGTTTTGTTACGAGCCAGCAAGTATAGGGATGAATCATGCAATTACTCGTAAGATGACACAACCGTAGAAAAGAAACGGAACCTTAGCAGCCACTGTTGGAGGAATTTTCGATCCTCTCGACTTCGGCCGCCATCTTGGCATAGAGAGGTTAGGAGACCATGGATGTCAAAGAATTTATGGTATTCGTCAGTATCTACTAATCATTGTAACATTATTTTTGAAGAAAATTACTTTGGTTCTTGGTAGTGCCATGCAGTGGCGGAGCTTGTCACCAAAAGATGGGCGGGCCAAAGAGTAGAAAGCAGCCTAGGGACTAGTGTTACAAGGCCCAGACAATGAATGTATAGTGTACAAATCCCATGGGCTGGCCGGGCCACAGCCCATTCAGCCTTGCAATAGCTCCGCTAGTGGTGCCATGGATCTAGAGAGGTATATTTCTTCGCAGAGCAGAATATTCAGTTGCGGTGAATTTATATTAGTGTGTCGTGTTATTTTTTTTAGTTTGATCCATTGTGGAATTGAAATCTTTTCTCAACATTATGATGAAAGGTTTTGTGGTTCGACGACCTGCAGTCTTAGGGGATCATATCGGGCCCATGCCTCACGGGTTCCTATTTTCTTTTTTTGGATGGATCATTCAAGGAGTTCTCAGAAACCTTTACTGGTATCATATTTGTCTGGTCATTGATACCATGGAGAAGATATTCCCAAGAGAATTCCTTGTAATTCTCAACTTTTAGTTACTTTGTAGTTTCTTGAATCTTGAGTCCATAATAGTGTACTTGTAATGGTTGCTAGTATGAATAATGTTACATTCCCTCTGCCTTTACCATACTTCAGCTTAATAGTTTCCACCGCCTACCCAGGGTTGAGCCCTGGGATTTGATGGCGGACTTGAGCAGCCACGTACAGACACTTTAAGCCCAATCATGCCGGATAACGATTAAAACGCGGGGCTTCTAAATTCTTATAAGTCCTCCAAAATTTTCTTTTTCTACAGCTAGTTAAATTATTTTGATGGATTCCCTTACTTCACCAACAATTATTATTTTTTGCTAAAACCAACATAAAAATATGTCGTTGACGTGTTTCTCAAAAAAGAAAAGTTCTCTCAAGTTCCAAAAGAAAAAATTATCTCTCTCTCTCTCTCTCTCTCTCTCTCTCAATAAATTAATTAAGTTATGTATAACACGCTCCAACACATGTGTACTCTTCAAGTTTGTAATACCGTGCGAACCAATATGTACTTGGATTGTTATGAGTACAATTGTATCCCGAGCCCACCAGGGTTCAAATTCTGGTGCTCGCATTTATCCTGAATTTATTTCAGGATTTTCGGCAATGTGCGTCCAGTGGGAGGAGACGTTCCGTCGGCTACGAAGTGTCTACGTTGACTTTGTAAAATCTTAAGATGATACGCTGGCTCACTCTCTTAGAGATGCTCATTGGGGGTAGGATGTGTGTGTGCGTTCATAAGTGTGAACGTATGCATATTTATATATGAGTGTTTGCCTCTGTACCGTCTTAAAATGAAGTTTTAGAATAACATCAATACTTAAAGATCTCTAAATGATCATTTAAAAAAAATACACGTGTAGGTCAAGCTGTACCGCCAGGCCTCTTTTATTCATACGATTAACATGCCTAGGGACTCCCCCCCCCTACTTCTACTATTTCTATTAGAAATCTTGTCTCCGCTCCAACCTCTAAAATAAAATCTTTTGTTTTTTCTATGACATAATCAAACTCAAATCATGTGCTTTTTTCTTCTTCTTCTATTCCTACATTTCTACGATCCTATGAATCAAAGAGACCAACTATGTGGCACTCGAGGCAGTGCGTTTACTTATAAAAGATGAGGGGGCAGAGTTTCTATAGACTAAAATCTCATGCAGCAAAAAAAATTATATTTTTTGTATCCTGGAGTAATGGCAGTTTCTTAGCCATTGTGAAGAGTAACATAAACATTACTCTAGGCTATGTTACTACTCATAGTGGATAGTTACGTAAATGTGGTGTCATGCAAAATTTTATTTATTAAGTTATATACTCATATTGTATTAAGGTATGTGATGTTATAGTAACTATTTAAATTACTTAAATTATCTCTCTCTTCACTAACTCATTGTCATATAGATAATTTACTGAGTCGAACCTTATATTACTCTTAAAGTTACTTCGGCCAATCTTAGAACAATGGACAGAACATACATGAAACCTTTCAATGACAGCTAGCTACCCGCACGGAACTCTGAACTCGGAGCATCTACAGCTAGGGTCACCAAATTCGGCCCCTCAAACGCGGGAGTGGCCGCCGGCACTGTCCGGACACTCCTCAATCTGTGTCCTCCACATCTGCACTTCTCATACCCGATACCCCATATCCATACTACGCATGCAATGTGAACATAAATTGCGTAGATCATCGCATGAACTATGAAACGGACATAGATATGCACATATTCCGATCACCAAAACATCATAGACGGATCTCCAAAAGCTACTTAAAGTTCACATAATCCACATACAACGAACATGTTATAACAAGAGACATAAATAACTAGAAATTAACGACGAAGTCCCTGAAGATTCACCACTTTTCCACCGGGCCTTTGCCATTCCGTTCGCCGACGCAGCAGTAGGCGTCGACAGGTGGTGGATCATCTAACTCATCAGAGGTGGAGTTGTGGTCGTCGTCGTCGAAGAGGACGATGAGCCCCTTCATCCACCGGATAGGGTTGTCATGCTGTCGCTTGAGCTTGGTCACCCAAGCCGCCTCTGCCGCATCGCACCCCAACTACTCAATTGCACGTCGGATGCCTTTGAGTTCTTCCGCCATAGGTGACCATCATCCGTCTTGGCCGTCGTCAGCGACCGGCGGTAGACCCAAGCAAGGAGCCGCTCATCCTCGTCGGGCTCCGCCGACAGCCCGCGGTGGCGACACATGAATTGATCCACCGCGTCCCTCCCCCTTGCCCGCTGCCTCTCGCGGCAGGCACCTCTGATTCCGAAGTGCGTGTGCGGGCCGACAGAGCGGGCAGTAGCACCCACCTCTGCCCGCGCAGAGCAGCGGTCGGCGGGGGAAGGGGACGACGCGGGGGCGGAGCGGACTTCACTACCTTGGTGGACCTGCGCGCGGGCTAGGAGGGTCCAGCTCTCGCAACCGCATTGTGCTCGCGTGGGAGCGACGATAGTCTAGATCCGGAGCTACCCCCAGTGTCCACCTTGGACCGCTGCACAGAGGGCCAACTCCTCATCGATGCTGAGGTCCGAGCCGGAGTGGCTACCGGAGCTCGACATGTCCCCGGATTGGATCGGAGTCGGAGATGGGAGATGATGGGATGGAGTGAGAGAGGACAGTTAGTGAGCTAGGGTTCGGAGAGCGGACATATCAGGGTCTTTTGTGAGGGAGCCATGGGGTCGGTGGTGAGCTAAGCTGACGTGGCGGACGCGCCTGGCCCCGTATCCACCCTACATTTGGGCTGTATATGAGGGGCACCGGTCAGCCCGGTTGTTTGAGGTCGGTTTAAGACGTCCGATTAGGTTGATTTTTTGTGACTGGTCACTGACTGATCAACCTACCCGGGCGTTTGGGACAGGTTTGAGGTGTCAGGCTGTAGATACTGTAACATGCTTCTTCCCTAGAGGTCTTTGACTTCCATGATAGACGGCATGGAGAAACATGCACGCAAATGTATAAACAAAAACCCTAAGATAAACCTCTAGAGTACATATCTGGCCACTTTTCACTTCTCTACGTTGCAAACCGGAGATTTATTGCTTTAGGTAGCATTTAAAATCTTTATAATATATTTTTGTGTGAAAAAGCATCTAAATCTATTCAAAATGTTCACCCAAAATACAAAACATCTCAAACATAATAAAAATTACATCCATGTCTTTGGACCACCGAACGACCACTGTTGTTGTCAAAATGGGCCATCCATGCGTCGTTGCTGCCGCTCCCCAAATGAAACCGATCTGACTTTGCGATGCCAGTCGGGAGTTTTTGTGCACGTGCTCCGAAGGAGCAGTGCCTAGAGTGGTGGTCTTTGGACCCTTGAATTGATATGAATGTCTGACATCACCAGATCTCGATGTCGCACACGCACGACGAGAAAACTCTAACTCGCCGCCCGAAAGGTACGCCAGGAATCTACGCCAGGGTTCCATCGATTCCGTCCAGACGTGCGAACTCGAGAAGAATCAAAACCTGGAAGACCAACACGAACAAGAAGTGCCGACATCCTCCTAAACACCGTCTTGCGAGGACTAAAAATCCTAACCTAATAGTAGTAACTCCATCCACCACAAAGGGAAGGAACGCTTCCAAAATTTCATCCCGCACCCGTCCGTGGATAGGGGGGACCAGTCCACGAACACGGATGCGGGAGGACTCCATCAACCACATACATTGCAAATTCCTTTTCAACAAACCTGATGAAATTCATGCAAACTCGGCCATTTTTCATATAAACATGAAATATTTCATACAAACTGGAGAAAAACCGATACATTTTGGACAAATTTTCAACTAAGAATGAAACTGGACTAGTCTATGGCCGGCGCGGTGGGTCTTCAACGTTGTTCCCATGACCGACAGCATGCTTCAACGCAAAGGACGACTCGCTTCTCCACTGCTCATCGGAGTGGAACCACCGCCTGATGCTTCAGCCGGAGGGGAAGGGCTAGTATTGTAATGCCCCGGATGTAATACTTTCCCTTTTGGGTATATAATATATCTCCGGCTTCATCTATTTCTATTCCGGGTTCTTTGTCTTTCGGGTTTTCGTCGTTTTGTTGTGTGAGTGTGATGCATTCATTCATAAAATATAGACATGTGCATTGCATTGTAATTGTGTTGTCGGTTGCATCCGGTTCCACGCGTTCCTTCCCGTTGTCCGTTTCGCGTTCCGGAGCTCCCTCACGTGTCCGTGACGTCCCGTAGGCCTACTTTGGCTTTTGGCCGTGTAACTTTACCGGTGTGGCGCGAGACTTGTCGTGTGTTGTTGTTTTGTTGCGTGCAACCCGCCTGTCAAATCTCGTCGCGTTTGGACTCCGTTTGCTATCCCATCAGTTATTCGTGTGGGTCCAAAGTGCCTCCACTTTGTGGCCCAGAAACAACCCCTACAGCAGACACTACCCTCTCCTAGGCCCATCTAAACTTTCCCCGCGATCGGATCCGTCGGATCGCGATCGGAGGGCTCCTAAACACCCATTCCCCCCTAACCCTAAAAATCTGCTATTTATAGACCCCTAGGTCTATTTTTGGGCATCTCTAGCTTCTTCCTCCTCCTTCCCCTCTAAAATTCTGGATCTGGCCTCCCCCTCACAGCCACTTGGCAGTTCCCAGCCGATCCAGCCAGATCCCTCGATCGTCAACCCAGCCGCCGCCGCAGATCATCGATCTGTCGATCGATCGGCCGAGGTCAACGGCCTCGAGGCCTCGGCCCCTTCGCTCCCTCGACCGATCGCCTCGAGCCCCATCCGCATCGCCAGGCTCGGAGGCCTGGACCACTTCGCCCGAGCATCGCCTCCTTCGAGCCAGGCGTCCAAGGCCACCGCGGCCCGTCCCTCACCCCGCGGCCCAGCCGCCGGGGACCGCATCGCCGCGCCACTCGCCGGGTCCACCCCGCATCGCCTCCAGTCCGCGGGCCCTCATCTCCGGAGCCCCGAGGCCCACTTCGCCCCAGCCGCCGAGATCGCCGCCTCCTCCCGCAGCTCGCCCAGCCAGGCCGCACCGAGCGGGCCGCTCGCCTTCCGCGCGCCTCCAGGCCGGCCAAGGCCCAGACCCCCGCCGGCCACCTCGCCTCTTCGCGGGCTGGCCCACTCCGCCACCGAGCCGCAGGACCGCCGCCCACCAGCCGCGCGGGCCGCCCCGCGCCTCCATCCCGCACCGCCTGCCCGACGCCAGCTGGGCCGCGCCAGCCGCCGCCGCGCCCGGGCCGGCCCACTTCGTCAGATCCACCCGGGCCTTTGTTTTTTTTTTCAGTAAATCTGAGAGGTTGACCTTTTCCCTCCTAATCCCAGTTTTACCTGTCTGATGCTTATTTCAAACTGCTATAACTTTTTGTGTGGATGTCCGTTTCGCGCAAATAGCATGTCCAGACGTTCGTGGTGATTAGCACTACATTTTATCTTTTTGTGTCATGCATGTTAGAGATCATCTAGGTGCTTGTTTTCCCGTTGCAAGAGTGCATCCCGATATAATTGCTGCTATGTGATGTTTGTATGCCATCTTTGCCATGTGATAACTTTTAGCTCGTTTGTCCGAATGATGCAAATGACATGTCCACGTGTTCGTCTTGCCATGCTCTACATGTTGTTGGTGATAGGTTGCATGATAGATTTATTCTTGCCATGTTTATCATCGTTGCAAAGTGCCATGTGGCTGTGATGTTGTTTCACTTGTTATGAAATGCCATCTTGTTGAGCTCGTTGCTATCGTTGTGTTTATCTCCATGATGCATGCTTGTATGTTTCGGGATCACCATCATGTGTACTTGGATGTGGTGCTTACCACTTGCCATGTTTAGTTTCGAGGTGACTTAAACTTGCTCGTTTAGATGCCATGATGAAACTGCTGTTTTAGGACTTAGTGGTTTTTCACTAAGTCTGAAATCTGCAACGTTCCGATGCCATGTTTCTTGCTGCTCTAGGACAAACCATGATAGTTTTGGAGTGGATCTTGATTGTTCCTTGTAGTATATATTGTTGGATTTACATTCCTGTTCTCACATGCTTATTTGAGTGGCCGTAGCATGTTTAACTTTTGCTCCAAAGTTTCAATAAAATTCTGCTGTCAGAATTTTATTGTCAAGTTCAATATGTCCAAGCTTATTGCTATTGATCCGTGGCTCCTTTGGGGGTGCACCTTTGGACTTATTTGCTGTAGGATATGTCTAGTTTATGTTCATGTCCTTTGCCATGATGTTTGAGTGCTGTAGCTTAATTATTTTGTGCTCCGAAGTTGCTATGTTGCTGTAATTTCAGCTTTCGCTCGTTTCTTGTTTCGGGCATAACTTTTAGCCCGTAGCTCCGATTTCAGCGAGTCTTATATGAAACTTGATTGATTTTCTGTGTAGTTTCATAATATCAGATTGTTATCATGTTTTGAGGTGTTTTGCTTGAGTGCTATTTTCCGTGCTCCGTGTGCATCCTTAGTGCATCCATCATGCATCCATCATTTTCGAGTGCGCATTGCATCTTGTTGATTTGTGCCTTGTGTGATTGTATTGTTTAGAGCCGGAAGCTGAGACCGAGTACGAGTACGAGCACGAGGTTACCAACGAGGTTGAGCACGAGGACCCTTCTTACGATCCGAACGACTTCTCTTCAGGCAAGATGACCGAACCCCGATAACATTACTATCTTTGCCTTTTGCTAGTAGTTCCGCTCTATAGTTTTGCCTCGATGCCCATGTCTTTCTTGTCAGCCTCCTACTTGTAACCATCACCATGTTTAACCACCCTACCTATGCAAACCGTTGCTTGGCTAAGTACGCTTCGCTCAGCCCTTCTTATAGCATTGCTAGTTGCAGGTGAAGATCGAAGATGCTTGCTTCATGTTGAAGTTTGGTTGGGTTATATCACACTATATAATTGCTTAAATGAAATCATCTATATATTGGCAAGGGTGGAAGGCTAAGCCTTTTGCTTGGTGATTTGTTCCACTCATGCCGTTAGGAACCGTATAAACCGGTGTTATGTTCCTTGATTATGCGTTCCTAACATGGTTGGGGTGTATGGGACCCCCTCGATAAACCGCTAAGTGCTAAGTCTTTTCCAGCAAGTCCCAACATTGGTACTATTCGCCTAATAACAAACTAAACTTGCATAGGGAGTAATTAACCCTCTTTCTTAATCAACAACCCCGGGCCAGTGCTCCACATGAGTGTTGGTCCGAAACGAGCAGACTGCGGGGCCGCCTTGGGGCAACCTGAGGTATCTGGCATACACCTGTAGGATGACTCATCCAATCGTGTCCTGAGACTTAGATACGCGCGGCTACTATCAGGGTGTCGACACGCCGGGAGGATTTGCTGGATTAGCCTTACCTTAGTTCGGATTATCTTGAGCACGGGATTCCGAGAATACTCGGGTCTTCCCACTTTGGAGTTGCGACTCCGCGGATCGTGGGCTTGTAATGGGTCAAGTTGGAACACCCCTGCAGGGTTATGAACTTTCGAAAGCCGTGCCCGCGGTTATGTGGCAGATGGGAGCTTGTTAATATCCGGTTGTAGATAACTTGACACAATGTTTTAATACACTACCAGCGTGAGTATCGTGACTGTCAATTTCCGAATAGGGATTCGGGAGTTGAACACGGTGGGGTTATGTTTGACGTGTTGTAGCTAGGATCACTTCGTGATCATCTCGCGACCGAGGCTTTCTCTTCTCGCACTCTCTCACGTAAGCTAGTTGCTAGTTGCTGCTGCAGACACTTATTCTTTTCTTCAGCCTTATCCTCTCCCAAGGCTTAAATAGTCTTGTTACCCGGGAACGGGATTGCTGAGTCCTCTATGGCTCACAGTTACTTCACCACACCAGATGCAGGTCCAGCTGTGAGCTATCCAGGTGATGGCACCAAGCTTGACTGGGAGTACGACGAGGAGCGTAGTCGATACTATGTTCGTTATCCTGATGATCAGTAGTGGAGACTTCTACTAGGATTCGATCCGACCTGTGGATTTTATTTAAGTTTGGTATCTTGACATTTGGTTTTGCCCTTAGAGGGTTGTGATGTTTTAATGTATGATGTTTGAGACATGTATTGTATTTGTGTGACGTGGCGAGTGTAAGCCAACTATTTATGTTTACAATCCCCTCTTTTACATGAGATGTGCAAAGATTACCAAACTTGAGATCATTCTAGGATGGACTTATACCTATAAGTCGTGCCGCGACACGTAGGAGGTATAGTTCCATCCTGGGCATTACATGTATGCTGCATGGACCAAAGTTGGTTCTTGAGTAAGGGGACTACAGTGGCCAGTGAGAGGCCAAGACACCGGCTTCGTACGTCGGCGGTGCCTCGGCGGTGGCCTTCCTGGGACCCAAGCGGCGGCAGCCTTCTGTGTTCTACTTCTCCTAGATGATGATGGCGGACGAGGATGCGCTGACTACCGACTCGTCGACTCCCACGCACCAAGTTTCCTTTATGGTATGGTCCCTGACACGAGGCATGCGGTCGCAGGCATCAGAGGCGGGGTCACAGACACGAGAGGTGCGGTCACGGGCACTCGAGGCGTGGGACAACGCGGCGTCGTCAACAACAGGGATGATGCCCGTGCCGTCGTGCTCCCCACCATGCCAGCGTGGAGCAACTGGCCACTCCTCCTTGAGCTGGCCAGGAGCAACGAGTTATTGAACCATGCACCGGCTTGGGGCGGCCACCTGGCTCCGTGGGGCTAGGCAACGGAGGCGGAACAGTGAGCTTCCTCGCTCGTATCCGGCCGACTCGGCAGGCCACCTAGTCGGCTTTTATGCTGAAGAACTTCTCTTCCTACTCATTAGATGCCATCGCAAGAGTGGAGAAAATGGTGGAAGGAGGAGATGGGGAGTGGCGAACTTGATGTTGCGATTCTTGCCTGCCGTCTGGCCATGTTTAAATAGATGGCGGATGGGAGGAGTTTGCCCGGCGTTGCGTTTAATGTCGACCCGCTCATGAACGGGCGTGTGGCCGGAGTAGGTTCCTTGGCTTCCACGTAGGTTTAACGGATGAGTTTGAATGCACTAGGAGGCGTGTTCAGCCGTTCGTGCAGTTGGCGGCGCCTTCGGCCGGCGCTGCTTTAATGGCAGAGGCAATGAGAGGCCGCGTCCGCCCAAAGCCTCCTTCAACATGGAGAGGCGCGTTCTATAGCGGCATGAATGCAGGCAGCTAGTGTCAGACGGGAAACGCGCGCGGAGCGGGAGGGGGTTTCTTGGGGGCCAGGTTGGTCAGAAACGGGCTTGGGATCGGTCTTTGATTTGTGGGAGAAAACACGTCTGGACCGCTCTGCGGACTGATACATGCCCGTGTTGGATGACTTCCCGGTACAGACACCGCGGTTCGAACGGTTGCGGGAGGATTGAGGGTTGGCATTGAAGATGCCCTAATCTCTACTCCTAATGGAGCAGTTGGTAGTCTTTGTTCCAGGTTTTTTTTCATCCCACCTCGTTTGGTTTTTTTTTCAACCGGTTTTTTTTCGTCACACCATCCCCACCCCCACCCCACACCACTCACCGCACACAATCAGGTTCCGTTTCCCCCCTTACGTCCCCGATTCATGCATGACAATCAATACTTTCCAAACGCAATCATGCATGACAATCAATTCTTTCCAAACGCAATCATGCATGACAATCAATTCTTTCCAAACGCAATAATGCATGACAATCAATTCTTTCCAAACGCAATCAATTAACTTAAGGTAACCAGACACAATCAATTCAATAAAACGGAGCGATATCTTGGGCGATTTTCTTGCTCCCGATATATAATGGTGCTAGCCAATCTGTTAACAAATCAGAAGGAAACAATCACGTGTATGTAGGGAAGATAATCGTGGAGATTGCAGGGCAGTTAAGACCGTGCGTCACATGCAGGAAGGATTTCCCGAGTTCAGCGGAAGAGAAGGAAATCTCTACTCCTAATGCCTGAGTTGGTGAATAGTCTCCATGGTTTATTTTCATCTGGCTTTTTTCGTCTGGTTTTTCTTCGTCCCACGTCCCACCACCACCCTCTCACCGGTTTTCCTCTTTTCTCGTCTAACCGGCAATACACAATGTATTTATGATAATCAATCACATTAATCCACGTATGGTAAGGCTATAAACTCAGAAATCTCAAATATGATTATTATAGTAATAAATCAATCCAGGTATGGTAAGGTCATAACTCAGGAAATTTCGAATATGGTAATTATCTCTACTCCTAATGGAGCAGTTGGTAGTCTTTGTTCCAGGGTTTTTTTCGTCCCACCTCATCTGGTTTTTTTTCAACCTTTTTTTTTCGTCACACCATCCCCACCCCCACCCCACCCCACTCACCGCACGCAGTCAGCTTCCGTTTCCCCCCTTACGTCCCCGATTCATGCATGACAATCAATTCTTTCCAAAGGCAATAATGCATGACAATCAATTCTTTCCAAACGCAATAATGCATGACAATCAATTCTTTCCAAACGCAATCAATTAACTTAAGGTAACCAGACACAATCAATTCATTCATGACGGTTATCAATCTCCTTTCCTCGGGCAATTTTCAAACGCGATATCTACTTTCCAAACACAATAAAGCATATCTCCTTTCCAAATGCAATAATGAATGACAATCAATTCTTTCCAAACGCGATACCTCGGGCGATTTTCTTGCTCCCGATATTTTTGCATGCGATAATGGTGCTAGCCAATCTGTTAACAAATCAGAATGAAACAATCACGTGTATGTAGGGAAGATAATCGTGGAGATTGCAGGGCAGTTAAGGCCGTGCGTCACATGCAGAAAGGATTTCCCGAGTTCAGCGGAAGAGAAGGAAATAAACCTCTAGGCTTCTCTCCCGACCCCATTGACGGCCCTGCATATATCTCTTTCTTCTCTCTCTCTCTCTCTCTCTCTCTAGCCGATCCTTTGTGGGCACGTTCATCAGGTGTGGAAGAGAAGTTGTGGACGGCGGCGACCAGACGGCGGCCGGGACGGGCTCACTGGCGTAAAGCACCTCAAGACCGTCCTTCCGGTGACGCTGCGCCACGACCACCATTGCCTCTGCACTCCGCTCGTCACGTCCGTCGCACCCGCCGAGGTGAGCTCCTTGCATTCACGTATTAGCAACCGACGGATCAGCTTCTACATACGCTTATGTGTGGTAATCGTTGCATGTGTTCCGCTGTCGTCTAATGTCTATGTTGTTTCAGATGGATCTGAATGAGATAAGTGAAAATGCATGTGCTATTAATTTTGCTGAAATGCATGTCGACGGAGACAAACAGCACGGCGTGGTTGACGACGCCCACGGTTTGGTAGGCTTTCGGCTGCGCCACCGTTACGAAGGATTACAACTTACATGAAATACCACGATCGATAGCAACAAGGATTCGGGGAGGACAAGATGATAGATGCCGACAAGGATTCAAGAAGGACAAGATGCCACAACACCGGCTGTAATATTAGTCGAGATGAATCTTATAAAAAAATTGAGATGTGAAGGTATGGTGGATTTATCAAAAAGAAAAATAAATCTGGTAGATTTTTGCTATAGAGAACAAAACAGATCGATCGCATTTGCTTCTTTACGCAATATGTTTATTGTGCTATTAAAAAAGTACTTGTATGTTATTTTCTGTTTGTGTTATAAAACATATTATAAAGGAGTATAATTATTTATTATCTGTTTTGTGTTATAAAACATATTAAAATAAGTAATTGACCGTTGGTTTTCTATGTTATTTTTATTGTAACAAAATTTTGATTATTCAACTGAAAATGTTGGGTATTACAATGATAACCATATGGATTTGGTAGTAGGAAAGTAGTGGATGCACCCAACTTCGGTGCATGCACCCAATGAACAGTAAATTCACAAAAAGGAAAAAAAAATGAAACTTCGTGGATGTGATTATGCGCAAATATTTTAGGAGGTTCCAAAATTTGCTCACCAAAAAATTGATGACCATACAAAGAGAAATACAAATGATGCTCTGAACCCAAGTTTACTACTCACATGTTTCAACACAACTTTTTTTTGGTACCGAGCTCCTCGGATGTCATTTGGCCACCAAATTTTGTAAGCACCTAAAACATTTAGTCATAATCACATCCACAAAGTTTTGGATTTTTTAATGTTTTGCTAAGTTTTTGATCGTGGGTGCATGGGGTGACTGAGTGCACAAAAACCACACTCGTTGGTGGTTTCATATAAAATGAAATATAGTTGTTTAGGTTTTTTTTGGAGTTAGAAAAATTAAGGGGAAAAAGTGAGAGAGAGATGTAATTACTTAATTATGTGGGAAGTTAATTAGCATGCATGTAATTAATTAGATATGCGCTGAAACATGCTGAATCTATTTGAAAGTGCTCGTGGGCAAGGACGGCCAGCAGGCTCTCACCGATATAGGGACCAGCGTTACCAACATGGACTAAGGCCATGATGACCGTGATTTGCATGACATACACAAGTTGATGGTTGTCGATACGTTCACAGGTGAGGGCACTAGGCGCTCGAGGACAACCAATGGTAACAATCGAGGTCTCTGGCAGCACCATCGAGATGTCAGTGATGACTGAGGACAATCGGTCACACATCATCATTCAAATATTGTTTCATCCCGTAGCAACGCACGGGTGTTTAGCTAGTCAACACTAAAATCTCTACTCCTAATGTTTGAGTTGGTGAATAGCCTCCGCGTTTTTTTTTCGTCTGGCTTTCTTTCGTCTCACCTCCCACCACCATTCCTTCACATTGGTTTTTTCATCGTCTAATAAAAACTTTTCTAACTAGCCACTTTTCAAATGGGTAGGAACCGATAGCATGTTACCAAACAATGAAATCTAGTATTTATAATATATGTAGGACATGCCATGTAACGTCTCCCGTTTAGCAAACAAGTTTTCCATTTCTGCTAATCATGCTGAATTTGCGGTGCAAACAAGCTAAGCACTCACCGCCCTATTTCTCAACCTGCCACAAGGAAACCAGGCGATCGAAAGCAAACGCAGCAAGAAAACAAAGTCCTTGAGGTATTTATATTTTATAGTTTTTTTGAAAAGAGGAAAACCCCCGGTCTCTGCATCATCATGATGCACATATCCATTTTTATTAAAAGGAAATAAATAGGTCTGAAACGTACCTAGTATCAACTAAAATGGCAAAAGGAAAAAGAAAACACCACAAATAGTGGGTACAAACGAAAGATTACATGACTTACCCACATAATCTATTAGTGACATGCCAGCCAAACCGATTGAATAACACCTGTGAAACCATCTCCACACGGTTGCACCCAAAGGCCACGAAGCGACCCCACGCTAAAGTAATGACCACATATGGATCGATGTGGTGGCTCTGAAGATAACCTGCAAAAATTTAATAGAGCGAGACCTGTTAAAAACACAGTCATTCCGGCAATTCCAAATTGCCCAAAGTAAGGTACAAACCCCTACACGGATATGACCCTTAAATATTTTGTTGATACCAACCAACCAGTTTCTATTCAAATTTGGGATACTTGTTGGTGGTGGCAAATTATATGCAACATGAACCATGCACCAAATCAAAGCCGCGAAAGGGTACGAAATAAAAATATGTTGAATTGTTTCATCCTTATCACAAAAACAAAATTTCTTACATCCATTCCAGTTTTGTTTTTCCAAATTATCTTTGGTGAGGATCACCTCCCTCTAAACAAATCACATTTTTTTAATCTTTAAAGGTACTTTGATTTTCCATATATGCTTTCTATGGAACACATGCCCTGTATTAATATGATCTTCATACATAGACTTGAAAGTAAACACCCCATTGGTATTTAGTCTCCATCTAAAGATGTCAGGCACATGAGATAGCTTGACCAACATCAACCAACGAACTAAATGGAGCCACGCCATCCATTTATCACCAATCAAGGCTCTCCTGAATTGGATGTTCAGAGGTGTTGAACCAAGGACTGATTGAACTGTATCATCTTTCTTACGCACAATCTTATACAAAGATGAGTACTGACCCGCAAGAGGATTGTCCCCTAGCCAAGTATCTTCCCAGAAACTAGTGGATTGACAGTCACCAACTTCAAATAAACCTCTCATAAAGAAAGAAGACTTGACCTTCATCAAGCCCTTCCAAAATGGAGAGTTAGTTGGTTTGGCATCCACCTAGGATAAGGTCTTCGAATATAAGTATTTATTGTCGAGTGATGGGCCTCGAACCCCTCGTTGGTTACCCCAAGTGGAAGGTGTAAGATGCAGTATTGTAGAAGTGTTTTCCCTTAGCAAAGATACCAAGGATCGAATCCCCAGAGACTCCTAGGTTCAACAAGTAGGTGTCAACTGCTACGGCGCCAGATAGTAGCAATCAACGTGGACCTGCACATAGATACAAATAACTTTGCTCCCAACGAGTACAGAGAGGTTGTCAATCCCTCCGGCCTTGTAGTTCACAAAGGGTTAAAAGCAATGATAGTAGTGATAGATAGTGTTTGCAATAGTAAATAATAACGAAAAGTAAATAGCGGGTGTGATCAATGATGGTAATAAGGACCGGAGTCTCATGATGTTCACTAGTGATGTATCTCTCCCAAAAGACGATAAAACAACTATGTGAGGTAAACAAATTACAGCTGGGCAATTGACAGGACCACGAACGCAAACCAATGCTGACTACATTGCAAGAAAGGTTGAGGTTCAAAGCATGGGCGGTACACCAAAGTAAGTAGACCGAAATCCATCAATATCTACTACTAATCATCCACCTTGAGATATCTATCCAGAACATCTAGCTGGTATTAAGTTGCGAGTCCCACCCATAGTGTAAACTCAATGCAACAGACAACTGCATTAAAAGAACTTTGCATAAAGTAAACAATCCTTGCACCCGAGGGCACAAGCACCGTTGTTTTCCCCCTTGTGGCAACAGCACATCCCCTAGACTCATGTTTCTGTCACTCAAGCTAGTCATCCAGGGGCATGAACCCACAATCGAGCATAACGTTCCCTCTTGGAGTCACTACCTACTACTTGGCCAAAGCAATAAATAACAACGGAGAACATGCAAGAATTACTTATGAACATAAATATAAAAGAGGTGAATCAAATATATTACTCAAGATCAATCTGAACATAATCTCATAATCCATCGGATCCCAGCAAACTCAACATAGCAACAGCATAAGGATTACATATGTGCCTCGATCATGTAGGGCAGCTCACGAGGACTAATTAGTGAAGCACAAGAACGGGAGGAGAACATCACATAGCTACTGGTCATGGACTCATGGTCCAAGTGAGACTACTCACGAGTCATCCGAGAGGCGTCCATGGTGGTGGAGAAGCTCCCGGTGGTGATCCTCCCCTCCGGCAGGGTGCCGGGAAGAGTTCTCCTGGTGCTCCCGATCTTGGAAGCGGCGGCGGCGGCGGAACAGAGATGGGATCGCGAATAGAGTTTCTTTTCTGAGGGTTTCGGAGGACCCTCTAAATATATGCCAAAGGGGGGCACCGGACGGGCTTCGGGGGGCCCAGGCGCCCCCCCCCCCGGCGCGGCCCAGGGGGGGCGCGCCGCCAGGGCGCCTGGAGCCCTGGTGCCCCCCCAGGCGGCCCTTCGGACGCAGTGTTGTTTCCGGAACGCTGATTTTTTATATAATTTTTCTGGATTTTTCTTGGCAGTTCTCGTAACGTGAAAACCTGAAATACAAAAACAGCCGAAAACAGAAACTGGCACTGGGGTGCACTGGATTAGTAAGTTAGTCCAAATATGATCAAAAGTGTATGGAAGTGTATGAATATCATGGCAATATCACCCAAAAGTGGCATGGAGCAAGCAGAAATTATAGATACGTTTTGGACGTATCAACATCCCCAAGCTTAATTCCTGCTCGTCCTCGAGTAGGTAAATGATAACAAGAATAATTTCTGTGGTGACATGCTATTAACCATATATGACTTTTTTATAGTCATATAACAAAAGCTTACTGAGACAATGAATCTATAGTAATTGAGTTGCCTCATGAGAAAATCACAAATGACTGAAAGTTTAACAACATGAAACTGAAACATCAAAAAGATTTGCAATGAACATGATGTGCAAATATGATAAAGTAATATCTAGCTTGCCCCCTTTAGTGATGCAAAACATAAATGCAGGGGCACCTTCAAGGTTTAAGTGATGACTAGATACAATGATTTCAAAATAAACGATATCACAATCATGCAAAAGGCAATGCTACTTTGGGACAATGCACATTACACTCAGAATGACAATCATGCTCTCAGTAGTTGGTGCTTCAACATAAAAGTAAAAGAAAGGTTATGTGCTAGAGTTTTTTATTTTGAAAACATGGAAGCAATTTTGTCAACGGTAGTAGTACTTCATATGTGTCATGCATAAGACATCCTATAAGTTGCAAGCCTCATGCATCGAATACCAATAGTGCTCGCACCTTGTCCTAATTAGCTCGGATTTCCATGGGTTATCATTGCATCACATATGTTTCAACCAAGTGTCACAAAGGGGTACCTCTATGCCACCTGTACAAAGGTCCAAGGAGATAAATCGCATTTGATTTCTCGTTTTTGATAGATCTCAACTTGAGGACATCCATACCGGGACAACATAGAAAATAGATGATGGACTCCTCTTTAATGCATAAGCATGTTCTCATAAGAGATTGAGGATCAACGTCCAAGCTAAAACTTCCACCATGATACATGGCTTTGGTTGGCGGCCCAGTGTTCTTCTCTAACAATATGCATATTCATTCAACCCACGGTAAATCACCCTTACTTCAGACAAGACGAACATGCATAGCAACTCACATGATATTCAACAAAAGTGTGATAGTTGATGGCATCCCCAGAAACATGGTTACCGCTCAGCAAGCAACTTATAAGAAATAAGATACATAGGCAACATATTCTTTACCACAATAGTTTTTAAGCTACTTTCCCATGAGCTATATTTTGCGAAGTTAGTTTGCTTAGTACAGGTGGAGGTTAACAAAAAGACTGGGAGCGACCAACTAAGAGAGCAATGACGGTCATAATCATGCAGAGCGACAAAGCAATATTGAATCAGGCATGGTAGTTATATCACTACTCAGAAATAAAAGATCATCAAGGCTTAACAGACTTTCTTTACAGTCTTAAATATGCGTGAGCATACGCCAAGTCAATCAAAATAAATTCTCGAAGGAAGATATTACTAAACCATACCACATCATAGGCAAACAAACCATTTTGGTACTCCAATAACACATTGGGAACCCCCCAGCTATTTGAGATTAACCATAAGAAGACCTGAACTACTAAGCACCATTATGCAAGTAGCATCTTTATCATAGACACATTAACCAATGCAACGGAAGCAAACTCTCTTGACAAGGTGAGCATGATAATTAAAGAGAGTTCAAGCAACCAACTAAACAAAAGATCTTTGAAAAGATAAGCAATGAATACTAAGAGCAGAGCATGATAGTAGCTATTAAAAGACAAAGAACACACACAACATAGATAGACATGAAAATTCTATGTTATGTTCCAGGTAGAAGTGGAGCGTGTTTCTCTCCCACATAAAGAATGCTGAGTTCCGACTCATTATGAAAAACTAAAAAGAAAACTAAAAGCAAGACGCTCCAAGCATAGCACATAACACATGAAGTGATAAAAATATAGCGGAACGAAAGACGAACTGATAATGTTGATGGAGAAGGGGATGCACGGGGGCATCCCCAAGCTTAGACGCTTGAGTCTCCTTGAATATTTCTTGGGGGTGCACAGGGGCATCCCCAAGCTTGAGCGCTTGACACTCCTGAATCTTTTTTATCATCTTCCCTCGCACACTTGAAAACTCCCTTCATACATAACTCATCATAATCTGATTAGCGAGGTTAGTACCCTTAATAAAATAATTACACCTTGCTGGAAATAAAGGTATTATTGAAGTTCTACTATTTCTCAAGATTGCCAAAAGGTTTTTGCAAAGAAAAAGCAAGCTCTTGATTTGCAAAGTGAAGGAAAGGCAAAACAGGACAGAATCTGTGAAAAACAGAACAGCAGGTAGTAATTGATCTGTTCGGGATACTTCTGCAACTCAAATCAAAAAACTTATAACAGACGCACGAAAGACAATTATATAGAGAACGCTGTCGAAAAAATTCAGACCAAAAAGATGATCTGGTGATTTTATACGAATTTTTCTATCCAAGGACAGAATCTGTTTCCTGGACAGCACCTCACAACTTTTGAACTTTCTAGCAATCAGAGGCTATACTTGGCACAAATATGAAAAGCAAAGATACAATGATGATGCTACAGCAGTAAACAACATCAAGACACAACAAAAGCAAAAAAATTTATTCATGTGGGCTGCCTCCCAAAAGCGCTTTCTTTTATGCCTTTAAGCTAGGCATAATGCATAGAGATCAAGTTTTATCAAGAGTAAAAGAATAGCTAGCCCGTACAACGGACTCAAAAGGTAACTTGATCTTCTTGCGAGGGAAGTGTTCCATCCCTTTCTTGAGAGGAAACTGAAATTTTATATTACCCTCTTTCATGTCAATGATAGCACCAACGGTGCGCAAAAAGGGACGTCCCAAAATAATTGGACATGAAGGATCACATTCAATATCCATAATAGTAAAATCAACGGGAACATAATTATCATTGACAACAATAAGAACATCGTCAATCCTCCCCAAAGGTTTCTTTATGGGAGAATCAACGAGAAAATCACCAAAAGAACAAGAATCAAAAGGTTTCAATTTAAGCATATCATATATTCTTTTGGGCATAACAGAGGTACTAGCACCAACATCACATAATGCATAACAAGAGAAGTCATTCAAATTAATTTTTATCATAGGATCCCAATCATCTTCTAGCTTTCTAGGTATGGAGGCTTCTACTCTAAGTTTCTCCTCCCTAGCTTTGATGAGAGCATTAGTGATATGCTCTGTGAAGGCAAGGTTAAGCATGCCAGTACGGGGATCTCTAGACATCTTGTGAAGGAAAGCAATAACTTCTGTAAGAGTGCAATTGTCAAAATCAAGGTCACTACCATCAAGTAAGGTGGTAGTGGTGTCCTTTAGGTTCACTTGTTTGGTAGTTTCTATAGTCATAGCATCACCATTAATAGGTCCATCGGGACCAGGAGTGCATTGGGTGCTAAGAGTTTGGATATCCTCAACAACTTGGATAGTAGCAACAGTGTAGTGGGTAGGAAGGCTCTTAATTCTATCCTCTTCCTCCCTTTCTTTAGCCCATCTCTCTTTAAGTTTAGCCATCATCCTAATGTTTTCATTAATTTGCACTTGAATAGCATTTATAGGAGTGACTTCCCTCTCCTCGAGAGGAGAAGTTTTAATTTTTAGCAGTTTTACCTCATTGACTAAGTGGTCTACCTTAAAAGAAAGATCATCTAGTTTATGTAGTTTTTCTTCTACACTCTTATTAAAGGCTTTTTGGGTAGTGATGAAATCTCTAAGCATAGTCTCTAGTTCAGTGTTGGAGTTCTTGGTACTAGGATAAGCATTATTGTTCCCATAAGAGTTAGAGGGGAACGGTCTAAGATTGTTACCAAAGTCACTCCTATAAGCATTGTTGTTAAAATTGTTTCTAGAGATAAAGTTCACATCTACTTGTTCTTGAGCAATCAAAGAATTTAAAGGAACATCACGAGGATCAACAGTAGATTGCTTCGAAAGTAGAGACATGATCAAGTCAACTTTTTCATTAAGGGAGGAAATCTCCTCGACAGAGTTTACCTTCCTACCTGTTGGAGCGCGTTCGGTGTGCCATTGGGAATAGTTGGTCATCATCTCATCGAGAAGCTTCGTGGCAGTACCAAGTGTAGTTGACATAAAAGTTCCTCCCGCGGCCGAATCTAACAAGTTCCGCGAGGTAAAGTTCAAGCCTGCATAAAAGGTTTGGATAACCATCCAAGTAGTCAAACCGTGGGTAGGGCAGTTCTTGATAAGAGATTTCATACGTTCCCAAGCTTGGGCAACGTGTTCATTATCCAATTGTTTAAAATTCATTATGTTACTTCTAAGTTGGATAATTTTAGCAGGTGGATAGTATTTTCCAATAAAAGCATCTTTGCACTTGTCCCATGAATCTATGCTATTTCTAGGCAAAGACTGAAACCAAATTTTAGCTCCTCCTCTCAAGGAGAAAGGAAAAAGCTTAAGCTTAACAATATTACCATCTATTTCTTGGTACTTTTTCATATCACAAAGTTCAACAAAGTTGTTCAAGTGTAAAGCAGCATCATCTCCAGCACCGGAGAATTGTTCTCTCATAACTAAGTTCAGTAAAGCAGGTTTAATTTCATATGAAGGTGCCGAAGCGGCAGGTGTAGTGATATGTGTGCTGATAAAGTCATCGTTGTTGTGACTAGTGAAGTCACACAACTTGGTGTTCTCGGTGGAACCCATAGTAGCAAGCAAGCAAGATAACTATTTTTGTGATTTTCGATAAAAAGGATACTAAAGCAAAAACTGAAAGGTAAACTAACAAGACTAAAAAGCAAAGGTAAAAGATAGCATGCAACTCCCCTATCCTGAAGAGTGGAGTCCCCGGCAACGGCGCCAGAAAATACTCCTTGATGGGCCTCGAACCCCTCGTTGGTTACCCCAAGTGGAAGGTGTAAGATGCAGTATTGTAGAAGTGTTTTCCCTTAGCAAAGATGCCAAGGATCGAATCCCCAGAGACTCCTAGGTTCAACAAGTAGGTGTCAACTGCTACGGCGCCATATAGTAGCAATCAACATGGACCTGCACACAGATACAAATAACTTTGCTCCCAACGAGTACAGAGAGGTTGTCAATCCCTCCGGCCTTGTAGTTCACAAAGGGTTAAAAGCAATGATAGTAGTGATAGATAGTGTTTGCAATAGTAAATAATAACGAAAAGTAAATAGCAGATGTGATCAATGATGGTAATAAGGACCGGAGTCTCATGATGTTCACTAGTGATGTCTCTCTCCCAAAAGACGATAAAACAACTATGTGAGGTAAACAAATTACAGCTGGGCAATTGACAGGACCACGAACGCAAACCAATGCTGACTACATTGCAAGAAAGGTTGAGGTTCAAAGCATGGGCGGTACGCCAAAGTAAGTAGACCGAAATCCATCAATATCTACTACTAATCATCAACCTTGAGATATCTATCCAGAACATCTCGCTGGTATTAAGTTGCGAGTCCCACCCATAGTGTAAACTCAATGCAACAGACAACTGCATTAAAAGAACTTTGCGTAAAGTAAACAATCCTTGCACCCGCGGGCACAAGCACCGTTGTTTTCCCCCTTGTGGCAACAGCACATCCCCTAGACTCATGTTTCTATCACTCAAGCTAGTCATCCAGGGGCATGAACCCACAATCGAGCATAACGTTCCCTCTTGGAGTCACTACCTACTACTTGGCCAAAGCAATAAATAACAACGGAGAACATGCAAGAATTACTTACGAACATAAATATAAAAGAGGTGAATCAAATATATTACTCAAGATCAATCTGAACATAATCTCATAATCCATCGGATCCCAGCAAACTCAACATAGCAACAACATAAGGATTACATATGTGCCTCGATCATGTAGGGCAGCTCACGAGGACTAATTAGTGAAGCACAAGAACGGGAGGAGAACATCACATAGCTACTGGTCATGGACTCATGGTCCAAGGGAGACTACTCACGAGTCATCCGGGAGGCGTCCATGGTGGTGGAGAAGCTCCCAGTGGTGATCCTACCCTCCGGCAGGGTGCCGAGAAGAGTTCTCCTGGTGCTCCTGATCTTGGAAGCGGCGGCGGCGGCGGAACAGAGATGGGATCGCGAAAAGAGTTTCTTTTCTGAGGGTTTCGGAGGACCCTCTAAATATATGCCAAAGGGGGGCACCGGACGGGCTTCGGGGGGCCCAGGCGCCCCCCCGGCGCGGCCCAGGGGGGGAGCCCTGGTGCCCCCCCCCCCCAAGGCTGCCCTTCGGACGCAGTGTTGTTTCCGGAACGCTGATTTTTTATATATTTTTTCTGGATTTTTCCTGGCAGTTCTCGTAACGTGAAAACCTGAAATACAAAAACAGCCGAAAACAGAAACTGGCACTGGGGTGCACTGGATTAGTAAGTTAGTCCAAATATGATCAAAAGTGTATGGAAATGTATGAATATCATGCCAATATCACCCAAAAGTGACATGGAGCAAGCAGAAATTATAGATACGTTTTGGACGTATCATGGAGGAGCTCTTGCCAGACCCCTTCCTCATTTTGTAACTTGAATAGCCATTTTCTAAGCAAGCACCTATTTTTGATGTCCAAGTTTTCAATGCCCAATCCACCTTGGTCCTTAGGTCTACAAAAGATATCCCATTTTGCTAGTCGATACTTCCGCGTGTGCTCATCACACTGCCAGAAGAACCTAGACCAATAGAAATCAAGTCTCTTTAATATCCCTTTGGGTATTTCAAAAAAAAAGACAACATAAACATTGACAAACTTGTGAGAACTGTGTTGATTAGAGTTAATCGTGCCCCATATGACATGAGTTTACCCTTCCAAGAACTTAGTTTTTTTTTTCAAAATGATCTTCTATAATTTTCCATTCTTTGTTAGTGAGTTTTAGATGATGAATGGGTATACCAATATAAATAAACGATAGTGTGCCGACCTCACACCCGAATAACTGTCTATATTGGTCTTCATTTTCTTTGGCTCTACCAAAGCAAAAAAGCTCACTCTTATGAAAGTTTATCTTGAGGCTAGAAAGTTGCTCAAAAATACATAGTATCAGTTTCATATTTGCCGCCTTCTACAAATTTTCTCCATAAAGTTGACTGTATCGTCCGCATATTGAAGAATAGAGATGCCTCCCTGCACCAAGTGCAGGATGAGCCCACCAATCTGGGCATCCTCCTTAGCACGTGCTATGAGGATGACCAACATATCGGCTACAATGTTAAGAAGGTTAGGACACATAGGATCTCCTTGTCTTAAACCTTTCAGGGTTTGGAAATAATGACCAATAGATCATCATTTACCTTGTTTAAATAGATGGCGGATGTGAGAAGTTTGCCCGGCGTTGTGTTTAATGTCGACCCGCTCGTGAACGGACGTGTGGCCGTAGTAGGTTCCTCGGATTCCATTCAAGTTTAATGTATGAGTTTGAATGCGCTAGGAGGCATGTTCATCCGTGCGTGCAGTGGGCGGTGCCTTCGGCCGACACTGCTTTAATGGCAGAGGAAATGAGAGGCCGTGTCCGCCCAAAGCCTCCCTCAACATGGAGCATCGCGTTCTACAGCGGCATGAATGCGGGCAGCTAGTGTCGGAATGGGAAGTGCGCGGGGGAGCGGGAGGGGGTTTGGTGGGGGCCAGGGCCGTCAAAAAACGGGCTTGGGATCGGTCTTCGATTTGTGGGAGAAAACATGTTTGGACCGCTTTACGGACTAATACATGCCCGTATTGGATGACTTCCACAATACATACACCGCGGTTCGAACGGTTGTGGGAGGTTTGAGGGTTGGCGTTGAAGATGCCCTAATCAACCCATGAAATCTTTATAATATCCGTAGGACATGCCATGTAACGTCTCCCGTTTAGCAAACAAGTTTTCCATTTCTGTTAATCATGCTGAATTTGCAGCCGCCCTCATTTCTCAACCTGCCATAAGGAAACCAGGCGATCGAAAACAAACGCAACAAGAAAACAAAGTCCTTGAGGTATTTATATTTTATAGTTTTTTTCCGAAAAGGGGACAGACCCTGGCCTTTGCATCATCATGATGCACACAACCATTTTTATTAATAGGAAATAAAAAGATCTGAAACGTACATAGTATCAACTAAAACGGCAAAAAGAAAATGAAAACACCACAAACGGTGGGTACAAACGAAAGATTACATGACTTAACCACATAATCTATTAGTGATATGCTAGCCAAACCGGTTGAATAACGCTTGTGAAACCATCTCCAGACTGTTGCACCCAAAGGCCATGAGGCCCCGAGTGTCCTCACGCTGAAGTGATGACCACATACGGATCGATACGGTGGCTCTGAAGATAACCTGCAAAAAGTAATAGAGCGGGACATGTTAAAAACCCAGTCATTCTGGCAATTCCAAATTTCCCAAAGTAAGGCACAAACCCCTACACAGATATGACCCTTAAGTATTTTGTTGATACCAACCAACCAGTTTCCAAACAAATTTGGGATACTTGTTGGTGGTGGCAAATTATATGCAACATGAACAGTGCGCCAAATCAAAGCCGCGAAAGGGCAGGAAATAAAAAGATGTTGAATTGTTTCATCCTTATCACAAAAACAACACTTCTTACATCCATTCATGTTTCGTTTAGCCAATTATCTTTGGTGAGGCAAATTATATGCAACATGAACCGTGCGCCAAATCAAAGTCGCGAAAGGGCAGGAAATAAAAAGATGTTGAATTGTTTCATCCTTATCACAAAAACAACACTTCTTACATCCATTCATGTTTCGTTTAGCCAATTATCTTTGGTGAGGATCACCTCCCTATGAACAAACCACATAATTTTTTAATCTTTAAAGGTACTTTGATTTGTCATATATGCTTTCTATGGAACACATGCCTCATATTACTAATATCTTGATACATACACTTGACAGTAAACACCCCATTGGTGTCTCCATCAAAAGACATCGGGCGCATGAGATAGGTTGACCAACATCAACCTACGAAGTAAATGGAGCCACACCATCCATTTATCGCCCATCAAGGCCCTCCTGAATTGGATGTTCAGAGGTGTTGAACCAAGGACTGATTGAACTGTATCATCTTTTTTACGCACAATATTATACAAAGATGAGTACTGAACCGCAAGTGGATTGTCCCCTAGCCAGGTATCTTCCCAGAAACTAGTGGATTGACCGTCACCAAGTTCAAATGAACCTCTCATAAAGAAAGAAGACTTGACCATCATCAAGCACTTCCAAAATGGAGAGTTAGTTGGTTTGGCATCCACCTGGGATAAGGTCTTCGAATATAAGTATTTATTGTGGAGGAACTCTTGCCAGACCCCTTCCTCATTTTGTAACTTGAATAGCCATTTGCTAAGCAAGCACCTATTTTTGATGTCCAAGTTTTCAATGCCCAATCCACCTTGGTCCTTAGGTCTACACAAGATATCCCATTTTGCCAGTCGATACTTCCGTGTGTGCTCATCACACTGCCAGAAGAACCTAGACCGATAGAAATCAAGTCTCTTTAATATCCCTTTGGGTATTTCAAAGAAAGACAACATAAACATTGACAAACTTGTGAGAACCGCGTTGATTAGAGTTAATCGTGCCCCATATGACATGAGTTTACCCTTCCAAGAACTTAGTTTTTTTTTTTCAAAATGATCTTCTATAATTTTCCATTCGTTGTTAGTGAGTTTTCCATGATGAATGGGTATACCAAGATTGATAAACGGTAGTGTGCCGACCTCGCACCCAAATAACTATCTATATTGGTCTTCATTTTCTTTGTATCTACCAAAGCAAAAAAGCTCACTCTTATGAAAGTTTATCTTGAGGCCAGAAAGTGGCTCAAAAAGACATAGTATCGATTTCGTATTTGCTGCCTTCTGCAAATTATTCTCCATAAAGATGACTGTACCGTCAGCATATTGAAGAATACAGACGCCTCCCTGCACCAAGTGTAGGATGAGCCCACCAATCTGGTCATCCTCCTTAGCATGTGCTATGAGGATGACCAACATATCGGCAAAATGTGAAAAAGGATAGGAGACATAGGATCACCTTGTCTTAAGCCTTTCAGGGTTTGGAAATAATGACCAATATCACCATTTACCTTGTTTAAATAGATGGCGGCTGGGAGGAGTTTGTCCGGCGTTGTGTTTAATGTCGACCCGTTCGTGAACGGATGTGTGGCCGGAGTAGGTTCCTCGGCTTCGACGCAGGTTTAATGGATGAGTTTGAATGCGCTAGGAGGTGTGTTCAGCCGTGCGTGCAGTGGTCGGCGCCTTCGGCCGACACTGCTTTAATGGCAGAGGCAATGAGAGGTCGTGTCTGCCCAAAGCTTCCTTCAACATGGAGCGGCGCTTTCTACAGCGGCATGAATCCGGTAGCTAGTGTCGGAATGGGAAGCGCGCGGGGGAGCGGGAGGGGGTTTGGTGGGGGCCAGGGCAGTCAGAAAACGGGCTTGGGATCGGTCTTCGGCTTGTGGGAAAAAACACATCTGGACCGCTCTGCGGACTTATACATGACCGTGTTGGATGATTTCCACAGTACAGACACCGCGGTTCGAACGGTTGCGGAAGGTTTGAAGGTTGGCGTTGAAAATGCCCTAATCAATACCTGAAATCTCTATAATATCAGTAGGACATGCCATGTAACATCTCCCGTTCAGCAAACAAGTTTTCCATTTCTGTTAATCATGCTAAATTTACAGTGCAAACAAGCTAAGCACTCAGCCGCCCTCATTTCTGAACCTGCCACAAGGAAACCAGGCGATCGAAAGCAAACCCAGCAAGAGAACAAAGTCCTTGAGGTATTTATATTTTATGTAGTCGCTGAACCATTTGCTAGTTGCGCGCTGGTGCAAGCTGCATTGTGATATACTCCCAAATAGTAATCTGAAAAGTCCTATATTTCTTTACAGAGGGAGTATATCACTACATATCTCTTCACATGGACATCTGTTGGTTGAACACCAACTATACACATGAATATAGTGAAATATATGCAATTGATCTTCTCCTTTTAAATTAGGGCGATTTCTTAGTTCGTTGGGAAAATCATACCCATGTGTCGTGACATGTAGCATCGAACTTCCAATAAGAAGTTTAATTTGCCAGCTTTGGTACAGAGCTATAGATCAGATTGCGGTAATTAAATTTGTATCAGCTTGGAACCTGCAATCCAGCTAACCAATCACAGCTATATTTGAGATGAGCCGCGGGTGTTTTCTGCGGCAAACGTGGAACGGTGGAAGCCACGTTCCAACGGCAACGGGAACATTGATTATAGTGATCATACACTTTGTCTAAAAGATTTAATAAGCACCATAATACTCCTTCACTGCGCCTTCGTGCATTATTTTGTTCTTCTCTCTGCGTTCTCTGTGTTGACTGTGATTATATTTCACGACACGTGGAGCCATACGAGCGCAAAATGCAGAGCACTATGATTATGCCGGTTACGTGGAACATTTGGAAGCGTCGAAACTCTAAAATCTTGTGCGATAAGGCATAGTCGAAACTCTAAAGTCATCTGCGATGAGGCGGAACTCCTGAGATCTGATGCTCTCCTGTGGTCCAGCATATGTAAAAGTGAAGCTTGCAAACGGATCTTGTTTCATCAGGCGTGATACTTTCCCATCTGAATCTAGAGATGTAACTCTAGTTTGTTTCCTTTTTCGCATTTGTAAATACCTTCTTTTAATATACTGCTTAAATATATACTCCCTTCGTTCCTGAAAATTGCTTTTGCAGGCCGAGCTTCGTGGAGGCCTCCTTTCACAAAATTTGAACTTCATTAAAATTCATATTTTTACATTTCAACAAAATCTGAAAAAATGGATATACATGAAGACATAATGTACATGTGTGTAATTTTTCAGTACAAAATATAATTGAAATGAGGGTTGTGCAAAAAAAAATGTAGGGCTTTTCAACACATGATACTATTCATTCTCAAAGTCCTGAAATTTATCTATTTTTGTACAGGTCGCGTTTTAAGGTATTTCATCTTGAATTTTTTACACACATATACATTTCATCCTTATACACTTGCATATATTTGTCAGATTTTCTTTAAAATCAGAAAGTTTGAATTTTGATTTTTTTTCAAAAATAAAGGGCGCCTTGGAGCCCAGTCACCAAAACGCCCTACTCCTTGGAATCATTTGCCAATGTAATTTTTCTTTAAAATCATGATAGTATAACGAACATTAGAAATCAAAAAAATTGCATTCAGGTTCATAGACCACCTAGCGACGACTATAAGCATTTAAGCGAGTCGAAGGCTCGTCGCTGTCATCGCCTCTCGCTCACCGGAGTCGGGCAAAACTTGTTGTAGTTGACAATCGAGAAATCATCATGCTAAGGCCCCATAGGACCAGCTTACTAGAACAGTAACCGCCGCCAATGAAGAGTAGTATATATTGGAAGAATTACACGAACGTAGACGATGGACGGACAAATCCGAGGAAATCCACCAAAGGCAGATCCGTCGGAGACACACCTCCACGCGCCCATCGACGATGCTGGATGCCCCACCCGGATGGTTGCAATGCGGGAAGAACCTTATTCCATCATCATAGAGCCGCCGTCGTCTCGCCTTCCTGAGCAGGACACAAACTCTAACAAAACTCAAAAACACACATAAAACGGAGCCCTCCCGCCGGCAACGGACGGGATCCACCGCACCCCATGGTTCTAAGGTCACCGGAGAGAAGTCGGACCGGATGCGTATGAAAACAAAGGATATTTGTCTTTTCTTCGCCTGAATTAAACTTCTGCAATAGAACTCCATGATTATTGGGACGTCGACCATGTGCATCAGCTTGGATGATAAAAATCCAGCATAAATTGGAGACACAAGAGAGGGTTTTTTTTTTTTTTTGCTGGTGGAGACACAAGAGAGGTTGGCATGAGTATGCAAGTTGGTGCGTAATGCCTGGCTGGAATTCCAGACAGCTTGGACACGTTGAGACGACCAAGTATAGGCGGCAGCTCACCATGTTAATTCGACCGGTCGGAGGTGAAGAAGTTTAGCACCACTAAGCTAGTGCATAATTGTCGTGCACGTTCGACCGATATCAATCCTCCGTATCTTAGTTAATTATCAGCAGCACGGATCACAAGGCGCATAAACAACTGCTGTGCTTACGCTATTCGGCCGTATAAATACACCTGTTGTTCGCCACAACTAAAATCATCCATCCGCAGCTTGCAAGAAGTAATATAGCTAGCCAGTTTTTGCGAGTCCAAAAGCAGAAGAGGTCGATCATGGCGAAGCATGACCAAAAGGGGGTGTCTCTCTTGGTGCTCGTGGCCATGGTCGTCGTCGCCGTCCTCGTCCAGGTGAAGTCGGTGGTGGCCGCCGGCGAGTACACCGATGCCATGATGAAAGTTGTGAGGGAGCAAGTGAATGCCGTTAACTTACCCGGAAACGACGCCCGCCCCGGCCTCATCCGGCTCATGTTCCACGACTGCTTTGTCAATGTAAGTAATAATGGAAGATACTTTTGGAATTTGCCGCAAAAGGAAGATATATTTTTGCAATTTCTCGCGAAAAAATGATACTTTTGGAATGTACGTACCGTGGATATATATTTGAAAAACTCTTTTGTCGATGTAACAACAGAATTCTACCGAACTTACTACATCGTAAACTAGCTAAGCCATAATATCACGTTGGTATGGTATATGTCAGGGTTGTGATGGATCCGTGCTGCTGGAGACCTCGCGCATGAACGGCCCCAATGAGAAGACGGAGATGACCTCGGGCTTCAACATCGGCCTCCGTGGCTTCGAGGTGATCCAGAAGATCAAGGAGAAGCTCGCCGGCGACAAGGTCACCTGCACCGACGCCGTCATCTACGCGGCACGCGAGGCGGTCTACCTGCTGAGCAACGGCAAAATCGCCTACAACGTGGCCGGGCCGGGCCGCATGGACAGCGTCATCTCCAGGTCAGAGGACCCGGGGAACCAGCTCCCAGGCACCGGCCCCGACTTCGCGGTCCTCGTGAAAAAGTTCACCGACAAGGGCGTCTTCACCGAGAAGGACGTCGTCGCCCTCTCCGGCGCGCACGCAGTCGGCGTCGCTCACCGCACGAACGCCATCGGCGCCGTCGACCCCACTGCTGACACCCCCCAAACGTACAAAACGGCCGTCCTCCAGGAAATGGGCACCAAGGATGTAGTCAAGAACAACGTCCGCGACTTCAACCATCCTCCCCCGGATTACAAGGTCACCATGCCGGCCAAGGGCGTCCTGGACAACAGCTTCTACGGCGCCGTCCTCCAGAAGATGGCGCTTTTCCCATCCGACAGGGTGCTGGGGGTGAACGCGGTGACCAAGGTGAGGGAGTACATGAACAACGCCGGCACGTGGAACAGCGACTTCGGCGACGCCATGGAAAAGCTCAGCAAGCTCGCCGCCACGACCGACCCTTCCAAGATCGAGATCAGGAACGTCTGCAGTAAGACCAACTAGAGGCTCCTCGCCAAAATTTGAAACGAGACAAAACATGCTCGCCTTTATTCATTATTATGTTTGTTGATTTACTTTATATTATTATATGTCAGCCGATATATATTTTTCAGTTTTGCTAGAACTCATCTAACTGAGTTTTAGTTATGTCTCATTCACTTTTATAGCCATTGGATGTGACTATAAGATGCGTGAGTGCTGACGTGGCATACTGTACTACTTTGTATCTATTTTGTTTTTCGGGTGAATGAGACCAAATTATATTTTTTGTAAAAAAAAAGCACATGTGGACCGGTGTTTATTTCCTTTGGTTTGACACACGTACTTATTTGTATATGTGTCTCCGAATATAGGTGTGGTTGTGTAGTCGTCCACGCGGTTATCCTACTGTAATAACCATGACGGCTAACTAATTGAGTGGATTATTTGGTGAACTTTAAAAAATTCAATATATTTTGATAGCTCAAATCATCGGCCCAATTAAAGATTCGTTTTCACCATTAAATCCGTCAGGACGAGACTTTCGAAACTAGACTCAATATTGATATATTCCGATGATTTTATTTCGGGTAAAGAGTTACCCAGTTGCAATATACAAGTTGCCAACCTATTCACACATGCATGACAAATATTTCTTTGTGTGCAACATTTCAATCATTCTTATAGGTTGGGAGTTATGATCATGTACTATAAGAGTTATCAATATTGTTCATTGCTGATATTATGTGCGTTTGTCGAAACAATAATAGATAGTTATTGATTACAAAACTAGACCGACCTCCCTGCAACTGTTCATATAACTACATCACTATCATGGTGGTGAATGCCACCTAGCATGCTGGGTAACTTACACTGTGGCATGTGGTACGAACTACACACCACCGGCAAATCGACGGCCAGAGCGAGCGCGTGAACCAATGCCACAAAATGTATCTCCACTGCACACCGTGCAAAATCCACCAAGGTAGTGGCGCAAGTGGCTCGCGGTAGCAGAATTCTGGTAAAATTCTACACATCACGCTTCACTCCAATGTTCAGCAAGGCTCTCTAAGGCAAAGAGCCAAATTTGGGCGTCCTCCCTTTCCACGGCGATCAGCTGCCCCACTGACGTGGTGAGTTGGATTGGGCCACGCACACCGAACTGCCACACGCCAGCTGACTCGAGCGCGCCTAGGACCGATTCAAGAAGCAAGCCGATCGACACCGCATTGAGTGTGTCTTCGCCGTCGGCGAGCAAGTCCTCCTCAAGCTCTAGTTGTACCTGCAAGTCTCCATCTCCAGCAGGCTGTGTCGCAAGGTCGCGTACAAGTACTCTGGTTTGTTCACGGTTACCGAGCGCATCAACGCCCTCGGCTACAAGCTCGACCTCCTGCAAGATAGCAAGATCCACCTCGTCTTCCATGTTTTGCAGCTGAAGCCATTCACCCCCGACTACTCGCCGGTCTTGTCTGAGCTACCCAAGATTCCAAACCTAACGACCATGTTGCTCGCTCCAAGGGCCATCCTGTAGCGTCGCATGGTGAAGAAGCGTGACGCGGGCGATTATCCAAATCCGTGTCCAATGGTCCACGCTACCGATGGATGCCACCACATGGGAAGACTACACCATGCTACTCCTGCACTACCCCAACACCTTCAGTTCAGGTTCAGGAAGCTGAACCTACATCGGACTGAAAGTGCACTTGCGTGCAGCGATCGGATTTGTGCCGTGGGCCTTTGTAAACCATGAGAGCCCAAGGGGCATATAACTACTTAGGCCTAGCGAGAGTAGTGTTAGGGTTTATCCCGCTCGTGTTGTTCCTTCTCACCTTGCCCTTCCTCCCCTCTCACTTACTACCTCCTCCGACCCCCAATCCTTGGGGTGTTACATGAACATGGGGCCTCCTTCTCTAGCAAGCACGCCTACTCCCTTCTCACGGCGGCTGAGCATGGCGAGGACTCCAATGTCTATTGGCCAAACACTAGGAACAACCTCTTCCACAAGAACATCGCTCTGCATCCTCTGCCCCTGCCGTGACACCCCTACGAGGATGTATTTTCATTCCATGTCCATGACACTCCAACGAGCATGTATTAAACCTTTTCATTCCATGTCCATGTGCAAATCATGTTTGGCTCGACTTGGCCATATTTGGGATGTACCCTCTCTGCATGGGCTCAACAACAACAGTTGGCTTTCTGTGGCCCTCTCTATCCCTTTGAACATTTGGGACTCGAGGAACGCTTGTGTCCTTTGTGGCAAGACACACGATGCAAAGAGCTTACCATTACGAACACTGTTAATGACTAATATCCTTTCTCACACGCTAGCACAATTCTATAAAACTAGCCTGATGGTTTTTTGAGTAACGAAAATCCTAGACTTACGGAGAGCATTTCACAGAAGGGGCTTATAGGAGTACGTACCCCCACCAGTCTCTCCCCTTCCCGGGCGTGCTTTCAGCTATGGGTCCTCCTAATTCCTAATCAAGCGATGACATGTCAGCCTGTAACCTCTAATCCATAAGATGGAGTTCGTAAGTGTAGCAAATCCCTTTGAGTAATGCATCCAGTTCAGGTGGGGACTTCCCGTTCCCTCCCGTGATTGCTCAAAAATGAAAAATGGAAAGAAAAAAAACTAACGACTGCAGGAAAGCTTTGATTACAATTGAATATTTTCGCGAGGGCATTTTCAAACAGTAACGTGCAATTCAGATTACTATGATTTGATTTGAGGGAGGAAAACCGGGAATCGGCAAATCCGCGAGATTGATTACAAAACGATGCAAGATGATCTACTACAGTACTCTCATATAAGGAAAATCGTGGCAACTTGCACGCGCGCGTACGTTGACCAGTACTACATATTTTTGGCGGCGTAACGACACCACGCGCTCGGTCCAGCTAATTATCCAGAGATTATGCTAAGCTAGCTGTGGCTATGCTGCGCACCATGATCCATGCTTTGCTTGGCCTGCATTTCTGGCATCAACTGTATCCAAACAGTTATAATTAATTAAGCACGCGTTACGCCAAATGCTTCAACGTCAAGCAGCAGCAGGATAGAGTGCATGCAAGCTAAAGAAGCCCAGAGAGATCTCCGGCGCTCGCCCATGCATTGCATGCAGTTCTCTTCGTCGTGATCAACGTCGTGATGAGCTCCATATATACTGCTGGATCTGCACCTCACTGGACACACACAAACACACACAAACACACACAATAATATCCATCTCCTGATCGATCTACGATGGTGATCAAGCTCAGCGCCGGCGCCATCGCGGTGTCTGTCTGCCTGTCGCTCGCCTTCTTCGTCGGGCACGGGCAGCCCATGCTGGCCGACGGTGGCGGTGGCAAGAAGCACGATGTTGCTGACACGGTTAAGAAGGAAGTGGCCATGGCCATGAAGAAAAACCCGCGCATCGGCGCCGCCCTCGTCCGACTGCTCTTCCACGACTGCTGGGTACACGTACGTAGAGTATAAGCAAGCCATCATCCGTGTAAATTTGCATGCCGTCGATGACAGATGCATCTATCCATGCTAGCTGCCTGCATGCACTTGGTAGTACAGTAATTGCGTAGTAATAAACGATGTACGTGCAGGGCTGCGACGGATCCGTGCTCTTAGACAAGACGCCGGACGGCGGCAGCACGGAGAAGGACGCGATAAACAACATCGGCCTGGAAGGCTTCGATCTGATCGACAGGATCAAAGGCAAGGTCGGCAAAAGCGTCTCCTGCGCCGACATCGTCGTGCTGGCCGCCCGGGACGCGACCTTTATCCTCAGCCGCGGCAACATCGCCTACAACGTCTCGACGGGGCGGAAGGACGGCGTCAGATCATCCGCCGCGGCCGCCGACGCCGTCCTCCCTCCCTCCACCTTCAACTTCACGCAGCTCAAGGCCAACTTCGCCGCCAGGAACTTCACCCAGACGGAGCTCGTCGTCCTCTCCGGCGCCCACGCCGTCGGCATCGCCCACCTCTCGTCTTTCCGCGACCGGCTCGACAATGCCACGGCCACCCCTATCAGCGCCAGGTACCAGAAAGCCCTCGCAGACCACGTCGAGGAACAGAAGAGTGTGCAAGGGACGCTGGACCCGACGGAGCCGAACAACATCCGCGACATGGACCTGTCCTTCCGCAACGCTTCCGGGTACAACGCCACTGGGGTGGACACGTCCAGAGCGGCGAGGGGTGTCCTGGACAACAGCTACTACCACGCCAACCTCCAGAACAAGGTGCTCTTCAGGTCCGACTGGGAGCTGCGCAACGACACCACCGGCGCCGCCGGGAGGGACCTGAGGGAGTTTAGAGACAACGCCGCCGGGTGGTACGTGCTGTTTGGGAAGGCCATGGCCAAGCTCAGCGAGATCCCCGCCGAGGGCAGCCGCTTCGAGATCAGAAAGGACTGCAGAACCACCAACTGAAACTGCCACGACATACGGCGTCCAAAACTCGATCATGTGCAGCGTATAGTAATGGTTTGAATTCAAAAGTTTGTCCTCTACCTAACATGTACTACTACTCCGATATTCACCGCAAATAAAACTATGAATCATTAAATTTAGGACAGTACAACCAAGCGGCAAACAAACCCGTGCTGGATGGTTAGAGAGACACTGGTATCCTCAGCCTATCGGTGTTCAAGTCCTGGTGCTCGCAATATTTCCGGATTTATTCAGGATATTTGGCGATGCGCTTTCAGTGGAAGGAGGCGTTCCCGTCGAGACGATGCGCTTATAGTGACTTCATAAATCCTAAGATGATATGCCGGTCAGTCTTTCGAAGGTGCTATTGAGGTAGGTTGTGCGTGTGTGCATTTATAGGGATGAGCGTATGCGCATATATATGAGCGTTTGTGTTTGTACTGTGTTAAAAAAAGTACAACCAAGCGACCTACGCGCCTCCACCGTGTTTATCCTTCATCACCCGTTTCAGATTAAAAAGTTTGGAAAAGTCCGAAAAAATTGATGCATTGACACAACATCAAGCTATGTTATCACAAAAATTCAAATCAAAATTTGAAACATTGCTCGAGAAAATGGCAAATTTGACACCGAATAGTACATAACACGAGTAGGGCTTCAGTTTTGGCCCATTAACCCATTGATGTCTAAATTTTCATTTCTGTACTCGAGCGATGTTTCAAATTTAAATTTCAATTTTTGTAACAACATATATTAATGTTGTGTCAATACACTATTTTTTTTCTAGATTTTTTCTTTTTTTTAATGTGCAACGGAGTATGGTGCACCGGTAGCACCAATTGCCCCGATGCACTTTCCTGTCACTCGTCAGCCACTTCTCCCTGGACCGAAATGTGCCGTCCCATGCCCTTCGTTCCTTTATATAAGCTGTATTTGTTTTTTGATAAAATTCTACAATATAAGGTGTATTTCTTTTAAATCCTCATAATTTCCTTTTTATCCCTTCAGAAAGACGAAAGTATCTCTCTCCTGATTTCCCGTATCTCCCCTTGTATCAAAAAAAAGGAAACGATCTCTCTCCCTATTGCATGTATCTCTTACTTTCCTAGACTCACTGATTTACTTGCCACTAACATACAAATTTGCTAAGGGTAATTTTGTCCTAACACCTCTATAATTATGCGCCTTGGTCACCATGCTGAAAATTATACACCTTACTAGTAGAACGCTCGTGCGTTGCTACGGGCTACCCATCATGTTATTTCCAACACACAGGATGATGCCCACCTCATCTTCGCTATGGTCCCCTCTCTTCTTTACACCATACTTGCTCATGGACCGTCAAGGAGGAGTCCCACGTCAATTGCCCCGCTCTCTGCCCTGATCATCCCTCATGTTCACACCAATCCGCCACCGCCATCAAGGGGATGAGCCATGCGCCGCCCATGATGGCATTGCCACGTTGTCACATATAGTTGAATGTTGCGCATTACCACGAGACAAAAATATTATTATGCCCGTTGTTCAACATGCAACTGATACACCAATGTTTATTATTAACTTTTGAAGCAACCAACCAATGCATTTATCCTTCTATCCTAACCAAAAAATTGTACAACTTGGTGGAAATATATGAATCCCTCACTTGTGCAATCTGTTGCAAAGTAATCTCTAATGAAATTAAATTTGTCACATTTTCTAAAGTAGAGAAATTATTCTGCTCAGACACCTGCTAACCCCATCCCGCTCACTCTTAACCCTCACTCTTATCATAAAATCCACCAACTCGTATTCCAAGTGAGATAGTAATCGACATAGTCGTGGAAGGGCAGCAGTATGGGACAAGGGCAACAACTGCCTTCCTATCTTAGTTCTAGTACCACATGGTTGTATACTTGACTCGTCCTTTCTCTCACGCTATACCACGACAGCTCTACATTCATGCGTTGCCACGAAAAAAGGAAGCTATGAATGGGAATGTTGGTCGAAAGCATGAAAAATCTTAATGTTTCTCTTCTCTTCCATCCCTTGCGTGCACATACAAATTTATGTATCCGTCAGAGAAGAGCGAAAAAAAAATTGCACTCATTTTAAATCACCTATACCAAAAACTACTTTTAGGTCACCAAATTTACAAATTTTATGCTCCAATAAGCCAAATGAAAGAGATGGCATATTATGTGGAATCTTGAGTTCCCTTTAACAAAAGTTAGAGCCATGAGCTAAATAGGAGAACCCAAAGAGATAACATTAAAATGGTCTGAGGTGCCAAGGAAACCATCTGAAACCGAATAAACAAAAATCTAGCTGAAATATAGATACTTGATTAATATTGCATTTATCCAACAATCAAGAAAATATAATAAACAGGAGAAAATTTAAGACTTAGTTTGGCAGTGAAGTACTTATAAAGTTCAAGTATTTGAAAACCACAATATTCTAAAGCCAAACACCTCAAAGTATTTAATACTTCAATGGTGTTGAAAACCAAAGTATTCTTGGAATGCTGCTCCAAAGATACAGAGCTCCCAAACGGGGCCTAGGGCTGACGCCCAATGAAAGAATCAAGTTTTGTGAGCCTCACTTGACAACTTAAGCTTATTTTTGCTATTCTAATATCTGGTTAGTGCAAACTTTAAAAGTCACTTGACCAAGAAAGGGAAGTTCAAAAACCAGTAGAATGCCCGCACATTGCCACGGGCCTTTGATTTGTGTTTTCGACTGCACCTATGAATATAATGCATATCTGTCTATCGCTCCCTCCCCTTCTCTCTCCCACCCTCTCTATTCGCCATCTACCTCCCATAAGCACCGCATCATCCTGCGTGAAAATAAATCCATTAGAAGGGTCCAAGTGGTAAGGTTTGACTTAAATAATAAACGTAAAAATCTTGTTGCAATTTGGTTAGGTAATTTTGGCATTATTCCTACACATTCACATTCATGGTTAAGTTGCAAAATCCAAATAAGAAATTGAAAGTCCTACCCTTCTGTATGTTACACGTCGTTATTTTTAACACCATAGATGAAAGAATAGTTGTGTCGTTGTTGCAGTAACAATACACGTAAAATGAGTCAAGAAAATATGAATCACTCCATGAATTTATGCAGCAATGCAAATACTGTCATAGCAAGGATAATACCATGAATTTCTACAGTAATAACCGAAAACTACGATCAGCTCCTTACAATTTATCCTAGCTAGCATTTTGACCACTAACTTAAAATGCAACAGCATTGTTGATGCCCACCGCTTCATCAGGGGACTAATTCCCTAAAAAAAATGCGACCTCCATATAGATCATTTCAAACTATAATGAATTCACCTAATTATCAATGAAAAACATACATTGTTATGTACAAAAATGGTCAATAAAAATATGAACTTCCTATGGAACATCCAAAGATGGAAAAGAAAATCAGTGCTCATGCATCAATGATGTCAATGATGTGCACATTTACCTGATACATAAGCACGATGTCTTGCATGACATCTTGCAAGACATGAGCGCACCTTCATATCACTTCATACATAATTATAGCAGAGCTACATCCAACCTGATTTTGCAAGTTCAACGCGATGATTTGTAGAACAAACTATATATGTAGTCAACACGTAACATAACCGCGACCTCGTAAGGGTTAAGTTTTTCATATAGTGATCTATGTAAGATATATATGAGAGATAACAAAGGCAATGTAATATATCTTATAACCTTTGATTGAATAAGATTCTCACAAACACAAGCCATATATAAATACCAAAATGACTGAACAAGAAAATAGAGCATATAAATATGAAACAATAGTGCAAGAGCCAAACTTGAAAGCTTGCAGCAGCTGCACAGTGGAGCAGACATACAAATTCAACGGATAAATTTTAAAGAAACATGGCAAACCTTTAAAACAAACTAAATTTACAGGATAATAGTTCCAGAAATAAAGTAAAACACTATAAAATTGTGTCAGATAATTGTCCAACCATTTGAATTAAGTTGGTAACTGATATTGTCCAATCAGCCGCAAAATTAGTTGGAAATAACAATAAAAATTTGAAAATTTAACTGCATCACTGGTGAAGTAGCGACGGACGGAGCCAATGATGCGCCGAAGCACTCCTGCCCAGCGGCGGGGTCGTCGGCGTCGGCGAAGCGGCGACCGACGCGTGGGGGGCGTCGTCGAAGCGGTGATGGACGGAGCCCATGATTCACTGGAGCACTCCTCCTGTCCGACAGCGGGATTGTCGGCGAAGCGACGACAGACGCGTGGGGGTCGTCCGCGAAGCGGCGACGGACGGAGCCAATGAGGTGCCGAAGCACTCCTCCTGCCCGGCAGCGGGGTCGTCGGTGCAGCGGCGACAGACGCGTGGGGGTCATCGGCGAAGCGGCGACGAACGGAGCCCAGGAGGTGCCTCGCCTCGACGCGCGTGGTGGGTTCTGGAAGCGATCGAGCAGGGCCGTGAGGGAGTTGTGCGCCTCGTCGCCAGCTTCTAGGTTGGAGGGAAGAGAGAGGGGCAAGGCGGCAGGAGACGGGCTGGTCAAGGAGCTCCACGGCGGCGACACAACACAAGGAACGCTAGCGCAAGATTGTTAATCGGGAAGAGAAGCGGCTGGCTCGCTAGGTGGGGAGCTTTTTTTTTCTCTTACATTGATTATTGATTGGTTCTTAGAAAAGGCAAACGTCAATGCATTAGGAAAATTAGGATTTGGAATTGATGGCCATAAAACTAAACTTTATTAATTGGTAACGTGTTATCGGTTCCTGCCCATTTATAACGTGTCTAGTTAGGAAACTTTGGGAAAATTATGAAAGTTTTTATTGCGTTATGAATGAATTGATTGTGTCTGGTTACCTTAAGTTAATTGATTGCGTTTGGAAATAATTGATTGTCAATGCATTAGGAAAATTAGGATTTGGAATTGATGGTCATAAAACTAAACTTTATTAATTGGTAACGTGTTATCGGTTCCTGCCCATTTATAACGTGTCTAGTTAGGAAACTTTGGGAAAATTAGGAAAGTTTTTATTGCGTTATGAATGAATTGATTGTGCTGGTTACCTTAAGTTAACTGATTCCGTTTGGAAAGAATTGATTGTCATGCATGATTGCGTTTGGAAAGAATTGATTGTGGGGACGTAAGGGGGGAAACGGAACCTGACTGCGTGCGGTGAGTGGGGTGGGGTTGGGGTGGGTTAATTGTAGCGAAAAAAACCGGTTGAAAAAAACCAGACGAGGTGGGACGAAAAAAAACCTGGAACAAAGACTACCAACTGCTCCATTAGGAGTAGAGACATAAAGGAACGGAGTAGTACTGTAGCGGTAGTCGGTTCCTCTCGGGTTTTTTCCATGGACGTTTATTTTTTCTGTTTTGTTTCTATATGTTTTAGGCAGGTTTTGGTTTTATTTTTATTTTCTTTTCCCTCTTTCATTTTAATTTTCATTAAAAAACATTTCCATGTTTGTGAACATTTTTTAAAATTTTAACTTCTTATCCTTAAATTTGTCAAACCCATGAACTTTTTGTAAATTTGTGAACTCTTTAAAATTTAATTATTTTTCACACTTTTCCACTTTTTCCAAATTCATTATGTTTTTCAAATTCGTGATTCTTATTCAAACTCATGAACTTTTTTTAATTCATTACCTTTTCTGAAATTATTGTTATTGGTCAACTGATTAGCAGTCAAGTGTGTACTGGAGTACCTAACGAACCATTTTTTTTAGAATTGCAAACACTTTATTGATCAATGTGAATGTTTATGGGAATACAAGCTGGGTCATGAGGATGAATAAGCCACAAATGGTGACCCTGATCATGCCTAGCCGAGTGTTTGGCTAGATAGTGAGCTTCACAATTCGATGATCATGTATCACAACCAAACGAGAGAAGCGCTCGCGTCGCTCCCGGGGGGGCGGCTCGGGCGATAACCTAGCCGCCGCCACCCCCGCGGCCCTCTCCTCCCTCGCTCCTCCCGTCGCCGTCGGAGGATGCCGACGGGCAAAGCCCGCTAGGCGGACGGCGGCGGCGGGGGGCCCTCGTCGCGCGCCGCGTGGCTTCGGCCCCGGTCGGAGGCCCGCATCTGGCGGCGGCCGCGTCTCGCCGGCGCGAGCAAGCCGGGGCGGCGGCCCCGGGCATGGTGGCAGCGCTGCTCGTCCCCTTCCTCGGCTGGATGGCGTGCGGGGCGGCGCTGAGGCCGGCCGTCGTCGATCTGGCGCCCGGCGCCCAGATCTGGCGGTGGAGGCGCTCCGGCGTGCTGCGACGGCGACGCTCCAGCGGGCTGTGGCTGTTGGGCGCGCTGGGTGCCTGGGGTCCCCTCCCTCGGCCGGGGGAGCTGCGGTGATGGCGGCGTGCCGCAGCTTTTGGATGGCGGCGCGGCGGCGCCGCGGCGGTGGCGGTGAGCTGCAGTTTTTGGACGGCAGCGCAGCGACGGTGGTCGTGGATTGGTGTGCTCTTCTTCTGCTCTGGCCGTGGGTGCAATGGAGCAGCAGTTTGGGATGGAGGTGGCCGGGGGTGAGCAGATCTGACAAGGCGTTCTGCTGCGGCGTGTTGAGGGCTGGTGGTTGGCAACGATGCACTCTGCGCAACTTGTTGCGTTCCTATGCCATTGGTTTCCTCGTGAGGCTCGGCGGTGGAGTAGATTCTCCGGGCGAAAGTCTTGCACCTTCTCCGGTCGGTGCCGATGTTGGCGATGCTCTTGAGCATTGCATTCCTTCCTGAAGGCACATCGCGGAGCTACATCCATCTACTGCCGCAACTGTCTGGTGGTTCCGGGTGAAAACCCAAGCTCTATTGGAGCGGGCGGCGGCGGCAATTATGTCGTTACCTTCTTGGAGGCACCGCCTGGGAAGCAATGACCTTTGTGGAGTGGTGGTCTCATGGCAGTGGCGCAGAGTTGCGTCGTCGTCGGGGTGATGGAGGCCGGGGCGGCGGCTCTGGACGGTGGACGTACGCCGAGGCGGCGGCCTCGGATAGCGATGCAACGGTGGCCCTATGGGGCAGAGTCGCGGTTGTGCATTGTTTCGGTGGCGGCTTGGTGCTGCGTGGGTAGCGAGGTCGTCGGCCTGGTCGATGCGCCCTAGAGGGGGCGGTTTGACTTTATGTCGGGGCGGCGGCCCCGGATGTGGTGCGACGTTCGTGGTCTGCGAGCGGTTGCCCTGAGCAGTAAGGGCTGCGGGCAGCTGGGTTGTGCGGCGTTGCTGCTCGAGGAGAGTGGTGGTATGTCGGGGCGGCGGCCCTGGAAGGCGGTGCCGGTTGATTGCGCTGGGCGCGACGGAGCGGTGGATGTCGGGGCGGCGGCCCCGAGAGAATCACTGTGGCGGCCAGACTTCTGTGGCAACGATGATGGTGGGAGCGATGTCGGCGACGCGGCAATGGTTGCGATAGTCGGCTCTTCTCCGGCGCGTCCACGGTTTTGCCTCGGTTTGTTTGTTGCTGTGGAGTCGAAGCTGCGGCGGCGGGGCCCTGTGGTGTACGATGACTGGCTGCAGGTGGCCTTTCGGCGATCTTCCGTGGCGCCAGCCGTGCCTGGTTTTCGCTCTTCTGAGTTCTTCGTCAGAGTCGGAACTGCGTTGTTTGGCCGCAGGTCGACATGTTGTCGATAAGGATGGGCTTTGCCCTGTGTGTCTCAGTTTATGGGAGTGGGCTTGGCCCTTGTTGTTCCGGTTTTTGCCCGGTTTTCCGTAATTAACTGGGCAATTCTCTTCTGCTTATTTAATAGATGAGGCAATCTTTGCCTCCGTTTCGAAGAAAAAAAACAATTCGATGATCTTCCTTCGGAAATAACTAAACAGCTAACAAAATAACTAGCCCTAGAATTAAATTCTTTGACAATGGCCTCATAGGCTCCTCCTTTACCTTCATTGATATCATCTACTACGGTCTTGCTATCACATGCAATAATGATCTTTGTTAGCGCAAGGTCTTCTGCTAATGCCAACGCTTCACAGCAAGCTAGCATCTCACCTAGTGAACCAAGCTGGTCGAGCGATTGAGAGCGCAAAGCGGGGCATGTGAGTGATCACTTTTTATTGGGCCGGCCAGATTCGCAGGGTGCATGAGTGTTGGTTTCCCAAATACTAGTACGGCTCAATAATCTTCATAATTTATATAGTCCATATGTTTTCTACCATCAGTGGTAGTTATCCTCACGTTAGTTTTGTATGTTGTATGTAGTATATATCAAAACTGAGAGTATGTACATGTAGTATATAGTATATAACAAGATTTGGGTAGTATGTATATCCTACTTTTTCTGAAGTATGTACTTTTTTTGGTATATTGTTTTATACATACATATATGAAGGTATTTTCAAAATATAAAAAAATTATGAATTCACATGCAACCTTTTCGTATAGGTTGCTTTGAAATATCTTAGATATAGGATATGAACATATTTAGAACGATATATAAACTACATGATAGTGTTGGGACATGTGGTGTAACTAGCCCTTGGTGGTAGGATGTATTTTCCCTACATGTACCTCATATATACTATGTTCATATATTGAATTAAAATACTCATTTAATATTTGGATAATGTTCTCTATACAAAAAAGCATGTATTTTCACAAATCTGCTCAAGGTCAAAAAAAAATCATGAACAGTTATGTATGTTCTCATATACATTCATAAAAATGTTCCACTATTTTCCAACAAAATAATTATTAAATATAAAACATAACAAAAATAAAAGCAAACAGATAAAAAAAAAGAAACAGAAAAAAAATGGAAGGGGCGAAAGGTAAAAGGAGATACAAATTATGTTCTACATCCACTGACACATTAATTTGATTTTGCTAGAACAATTTTGCACTATAATCAATATCACTGAAGTAATGTGCGCAACAAGTCAACTTCTCCAGCGACCCAAGAGCGCACTTACAAAATTAATGAAGGGTGAAGACAATTATATTTTATATATACTCATCCATTAATTTGATCTTGTTAGAGCAATTCTGCTCTATAATCTATATCATTGCAGCAATGTACACAACAGGTCAACTCCTCCATGGAAATAAGTTAAGTATCATGGACAAAATTTTGTTTTAGATCCACTCATGCATTAATTTGATCTTGTAAGCACATTTCCGCTCTATAATCATATATTACCGCAGCAAACTCTACGTCGGGTCTACCCACAAAAAAAAAACGGCACATCAAGTCCTGCATGCAAGCCAGCAGCACACTTACAAAATCAATTGAGGATCCTGAACAAAAACAATGAGTGAACCTGGTTCATCTTACATAGGAATGTTCGTGGAGACTAACGAACAAAAGCCAGCTTAATTTGGGGGCGGTGGTGGAGACGAACGTTGGGGTCGAGGTTGAGTCGAGTAGATCCTAACGAATAAAGGATACCGATATATGCTCTGGTAACCACCCTTTAACTCAAGTTGACGTTCGTTTCAACGAACACACTGCCTTGATGAAGGGGGAATGTGCGCCAGATTGTCTGATGGACCGGTGGATCTGCTATGTACGATACGTACAGCTCGTATGCAGTGTATACGTTATGGTAAGATGACCATACTACCTTTATACGGTTTGTGAAGAGGGGGTGTGTTCCGAAGCATGTCCCCCATTAATTTTATCTTGTTAGAACAATTATGCACTATAATCTATATCATTGCAACAATTTACACAACAGGTCAACTCCTCCATGGAAGTATGGAACCAAGGAGCGCACTTAATAAATAAGTTGAGGATCATGCACAAAATTATGTTTTAGATCCACTCATGCATTAATTTGATCTTGTAAGCACATTTCCGTTCTATAATCATATATCACCGCAGCAAATCTCTACATCAGGTCTAGCCGCCAAAAAATAAAAATAAAATGGCGCATCAACTCCTGCATGCAAGCCAGCAGCGCACTTACAAAATCAATTAAGGATCTTGAAGACTTGAACAAAAACAATGAGTGAACCTGGTTCATCTCACATAGGAACGTTCGTGGAGACCAACGAACAGAAGCCAGATTAATTTGGCGGTGGTGGTGGAGACCAACGAACGTTGGGGTTGAGGGTGAGTCGAGCAGATCCCAACGAATAAAGGATACCGATATATGCTCTGCTAACCACCCTTTAATTCAAGTTGACGTTCGTTTGAACGAACACATTGCCTTGATTATCGGGACAGAATGTCCACTGTTCATAGCATCTGTCTATTTTATGTGGAGTTCATTGTTTTCGCGACCCCGGTTTAAAAGAAGTGAAAGTCGGTGATTAGCATTTGCATGCCAAACAGAGGGAGAGAAGACTCATTGTGTTACCATTAACTTCCGGTGGGAGTGTAAACAAAGTCATCAACTAAGCTGGAATTATCCCCAAACTCATCAACCTAGCTAGGATTAATCTCCTGCCAACCTAGCTAGCCTTTCTTTTGAACCTAAGAGCATCTCCAACAGCCGCTCAAAAAGGGGCTCGCGCGCGCTAAACTTGCGATTTCGCGCGCGCGGGGCAGAACGGCGCGCTCCAGCGGCGGAGGGAAAACCGCGCACACGGGAACCGCTTGCGCGCGCGCGAAAAGGCGGCCCCTTGCGCGCCATTTTTGCGACGCCTCCTCCCGCGCGCCTATAAAACGCCGCTCGCGCGCGCTCCCCTCGCTCTCCACCGCGCGCTCTCTCTCTCTCTCCCCTGCCTCTCGCGCCACCGGCCCGCCGCCCCCGACGCGCCACCATGCCGCCGCGCCGCCAATCTTCGTCGGGCTACCGCGGCGTCCGCGAGCGCCCGAACGGCGGCGGCTTCTACGCCGACATACGCTCCGGCGATCTCCGGCTTCCCTCGGCACGTACGAGATGGCGCACGAGGCCGCCCGCGCGTTCGACGCGGCGGCGTGGCGCCTAGGCAGGCCGCGCCGTCAGATGAATTTCGACGACGCCCGCTCGCTCGAGCAGGCGTTGGAGCTCGCCCCGCCGCCTCGTCTACACTCCGCACGAGACCGTGCGGAGCACACGGCGTCGCAGAACCGCCTCCTCGTCGCCTAGGAGGACGAGCGGCGCATGGCGGAGTGGCGCCGGCTCCACCCGGAGGACGTCGCGTACGAGCAGCAGTACTGGACACGTCGCCGCGAGGAGGACACACGCCGCCACCGCGAGGAGCGGTTGGACAGGCGTCGTCGGAGGGAATTGGCGTGTCAGCAGTACGACATCCGCGATGCAGGCGGGGTAACAATCTTCACTGAAAACGATGACCGTTGGATCGACGTCTGGCTGTCAACCTCCTCCGACACCAACGACGAAGCCGGTGATGGTGGAGATGACTGGAGCGATTAGTTTTTTTTTATGTTTTCGAACTATCTATCTATCTATGTTTTCGAACTATCTATCTATGTTTTCGAACTACCTATCTAGTTGCAATATGTAAAATAACTTTGTATCCTTTTTATTTTAATGCAATTTTACGTATTAAAAAATAGTGTGCGCGCGCTGCATTTTTGGGCACTGCTGGAGCGGCGCGCGCTGCATTATAGCGCGGCTGTTGGAGCCAGCGCCCATCCCCGCGCTATACCTGCCGAAGCGCGCGCGGCATATGCTTTTTTTGGGCGCGGCGCTTAGCGCGGCTGTTGGAGATGCTCTAAGGTAGCTAGCCTTTTTTTTAAGCATCAGTACAGAGGCAAGCGTTTATATACACGCACATACACTCATCCTTATGAACGCACACACGCACACCCTACCCCTATGATCACCTCCGAAAATCCTGAAATAAATTCAGAAATAATGCGAGCATCAGGATTTGAACCCTGGTGGGTTGGGGATACCACTGTCCACCTAACCATCTCAACCACAGGTTGATTCGCAAGGTAGCTAACCTTTGTAATACGTTTTCGTATCTTTACCTCTTTACCTAATAATAAAGCACGGAACGAGTCCGTCGGGTTCACCGTCGCAATACGCTTTTCCTCGTGAATTTACGCTTTCAGTAGTTTTCATCCAAAGGTGGTACTATTCATCTGACTATTTTTTTTGTCACGAACATGCTAAAATCCCTATTGTCTTAGAGAAGAATTAACCCACAATCAATCTTTCCCTATAAGCCGTCGAAGTGTTGCAACTCACCACGCGTCTATATTCGGCTCAGGAATCAGTCACCAAATAAGATAAGTTTAGTATGTGTATCGCCGTCAGATAAAAAAACAACAGGAACCAGCCTCCGCAGGCGCACGCCACGCTAAAAAAAGTCTGCTACATAAATCGGGAGAAAACCAGCCGGGGCTAACCCGTCTCCTCTCCTCTCTTAGATTCGAGTTCCCCCTGTCCCAGGCGCTCCTTCCCTGCGTGACCTCGAGCAGTCGCCGCCCACGCCGTGTTGCTTCGCTGCGCGAGCACGAACAACCGCCGCCGTCGTGGTTGCCGTCTTGCGCGACCACGAGCAGTCGCCGCCGATGCCGTGTTGCTTCCCTGCCTGACCACAACCAGCCGCCGCCGCCGACGTCGTCGTGGTTGCCGTCCTGCGCACCCCATTAGCCAACACTCCCTGCGGAATTCACGATCATAGAGTCGCATGCCATGCATCTGTCTCCCATGCGTCGTCGCCTCCATGAAGTGCGCCGTCACGGACCCCCTGCCTGTGCAACATGATCTGAGTTCACAAATTGTCCCATTGGTTGCCATGGACGGAGTGCCCATCAATCCTCATATCTATCTGGTCAATATCAGGCTCATAAGATTCTTGATGGTTGATGCCATGACGTAGGTGTTGGGCTCGGCTCCAAGCAGAGTGTGCATGCCCATGGCTAGGTTGTGTCCGCCTACGCACGAGCTCAGACATACATGAACATCGGCACACTAGCTTACAGAGGCGGTGTGCATAGTCCAGGGACGGCGGTGACACGCGAGCTCAGCCCTGGCCTAGCTGGCGCAGCTGCAAGCCCCCACGCTGCCGATGAGGTGGTAGACAACGGTTGTCGGCGGAGGCCTCAGCGATTTACGCGCCGTCGACGACGGCCGGGTCGCTTGACCATGACTGCCAGCTGCATCTAGAGACCATGGCGGGGTCAACGGGTTGGCTCACCTAAACGCATATGGTAATATGGTATCCATCGATGTTCTAATTCATCTACTTTGTTTCTTAAGTAACACGTTTTTTGTTCTATGAGTATTCACCTTCGTGGATGACATTATGCAACCTTTCAGTAATTAATCCACTGATGATGCCTCCTTTAATCGCTAGATGCAGTTGTGGCTGTGGTGGCGACCTTAATTAGGATCGTTAGGTGTAATGCAGTTGCAATGCAGTATCTACCCATGCATGGACAATCGAATCCGGTTGCAGCAGCTACTGTCAAAGGTGAATACTTTGAAGAACTATGTTCTGATCAACTAATCATGTTAGCAGCAGTTGATATTCTTAATCTTGTGTGCATGCATGGCCCCAGCTCGGGCTCATCTACTATATATCATAGTTCAACTTTGATTCTATATATGATGAGTTTGTCACATAATTCGAAATCATGTAAATCTTATATTTGCTAGCTAGGTGTTGGTTTCATATGAGGCTATTTATGCCGTTTTGCTTTTACTATGACAACTGTATACTGACTTTCTACATAAAGGGAAAATAATTTGAGTATATGAGGCAATTTGAACGCATAATGGCTCCCATGTTTGTTGCATTGCATGGTCTGTTTGCGTCACATGTCATCATGTGACGAGGTTCCAGCTGCTACTGTATATATTTTTAGATGGGTTGTTACTGTATCTTGGTACGTGGTAGCAGTGCACCATATAATGGCTTTCTAAGAGTTGTCATGTTTCGGAGGGCAGTCGACTTATGATTGGAGGTGATGGATCTAAATGCATGTGTTTTTCTCTCCCGGTGCAACGCACGGGTATTTTTGCTAGTAATAATAAAGCACGGAACGAGTCCGTCGGGTTCACCGTCACAATACGCTTTCGCCCAATTGTAATACGCTTTTACGATTTGTATAGACAAAATCGTAATATAAATAAGGTGGTACTAATAGTATGTAGATCTCAAGGAAAAAACGATTCGATTTTTCAAATTAACCCCTGTATTTTGTCAGAATTCCGCCCACGCTCTTCTGTTCATCTTATCCAGTGGCGGAGAAGGTGGAAGGCTTCGGCTGGGCGCTCGTCGGCGAGCTCATCGGCCGTCCGGCTCTCCCCTCCGCTTGCGGCCCTCTCGGCCTCTCCTCCACTTCCGGCGTCCCCGGCCCCCCCTATAGGTGCGTCTCCATCCCAGCACCTTGATCCTGCTCCTGGGCCCTCCCTGATCCTGCTCGATTTTATCTCAAGAAAAAACGATCCTACTCGATTGGTAGATCTGCGGCTCAGGGCATCCTCGACGTCCCTAACCTCAAGAAGTGCGGCGGCGCCAGATCCGCGTGGGGGCGTCGAGCGCAGCTGGATCCGCGTGAAGGCCTCCACAGTTGCGAGCTGCCCACCCATGTCTTCAACCTCTTCGACCCACTCTTGGTGTCTCCTCAACGATCCTCAGCAGGGAGCGCATCATTGTCGTCAACTCCAAGCTGATCCGATGCGTCAGGAGGTAATCCTCTACTCACTTGACCGCCGACGAGGTCTTCCAGTACGCCGCCGATGTGCAGCCACTCTCCTCTCTCTCTTTCCCTCCCTCCGGTCCCTCTCTATCTTGCTGGAACGGCACCGACCATCACTGGTCTGGACTCAAATCCAACTTGATTTTTCCTTGTGCTGATTTGGGGTTAGTTCAGGTCCAAGGGCAGGTGCTAATGGAGAGTTCGAGAATGAATGCGAGAGGTGGTTGCATCTGTTACCCTTTAGTAAATTTTCTGTCGGTCTCTGCCTTTTCGATTCATAGGTGTACTTAGATCCAAGGATCAGATATATGCTACTGTAAAGTTGTCTCAGGATATTATCTCTATCTGTTTTCTGATGATAAGCTTTCAGTTAGTTGATACCACTGACTTTTCCTGTGTGGGAAAGACAACATCTTCTACTGGACATTTGGACAGAGCACTTCAGATTCCTTCTACATATAACATGTACTACGAGCTGGCTGTGATGGTTGCCGTCTATATTGTCGTGTGAATTGTTCCACACTTGTGATCATCATATTGTATGATGAGCAGTTGGCCATCTCTTATTCTGTGGGGATATGGTCCGTTTGTATTCTTCTAACTGATTCGGTTCACAATTCTTGCCGATGAAATTTGGTCTACATTTGTGTGTATGTATGCTATCCTATATACTGGAACTTATGCAACGATTATACTACAAGTAGACAAATGCAAACGGCCATAGTAATAAACTTGTGGTCACAGGACTACTAGCTTAAAGTACGTTAGATTATGTAAATGGGCATTTTTTTTGTTGTCTTCTCTTTAGGTTTCCATAGCATGAGGTGGTGCTCTTTCTTTTAAAAACACATATAAACTGCCATCTATACTGAACAATGGGGCTTCCTGTCTAAACAGGAGCAGTAATTCGAGGCTGAAAGGACCGACATTAGCAGCAATAATATAAATATCCATTAGAAGAGTTTTCTACACTGAGTCCGTGGGTCTCACAAAGATATAGGATAGCTAGAATGTTGTATAGATCAGCTTACCTTCTCATGCAATGGAACAATTGTGTGTCTTGATCTTTCCCGTTTTCTTTGGTTTTGCAGCCTAGAATTTTTAGACATGCGCATATAGATTGGAGCATCTAATAGTAGTTGAAAATGTTTTTGAGTAAAAATGCAACTAATACTCAATTTTCTAGGACTTGATACATCATGGTCTTCTTGTGCTTTGTTGTTTGGTTGGTGTAGAATCCGTCAGCTCTTACCAAGAGGCTCTAGCTTGGAACCTGACTCTTTTAGTAGTTCGAGTGTTGCATGCATGGAATTGATCGCAGGTACTTCATCTAAAGATCCCAAGATCAGAATTTTATTACCCTATGCCGAGACCTGCATCTTTGCTATGGTGCATTCTAAGCTTTCTAAATGATGTTATGAGGTTCAGAGGGGAAGCGAAGCAGCAACAGTTTGGGTTCAGAGAAGATTAGGAGCAGCAGTTCATTGGAGAAGGAGAGGTACAGCAGCCGAGGGCAGCAGCAGAGAGCAGAATCAGCAGGTCAGGGCGGCAGCACAGGATCAGAAGCAGAGATGAGTTCGATTCAATTGCCATTGATAATGATTCAGACTTGAGTTTACACCACCCTTGTGTTACTAAAATAGTTTGTCCTTTTTCACTTGTGATTATGCACTAGCGATTTGCAAGGATGCATTGGATTCTTTTTATACTGATTTGATGCACTCTGACTTTGGAATGCGAACAAATTTGATCTTCAATTGGCATTGATGATTCATACTTTAGTTTGCTAATACTTTAGCTGACATAACCTTGAGTGTTACTCGGCTATACTAAGTGGATTGAGCTTTTTGTTATCCCGATGTCTTGAAAGCAAACTCTGTTCAAGGTTTCTTCTTTATCTTAGGCTCAGTATAGTGCTCATAATCTCAATTGAGTAGCAAGCTTATGGCTGGAGTGTATTTCAGTTGACCAACATCGCCGGAGGTGTGAACCAACTGGCAACGGAGATATCCAGTCTCTCATGATTTATTCTTCATGTAGTATAATGAAGTTTGTTTGTAGCTAACTTAGTCCTCTCGGATGCTCTTGCTTGATACAAAGGGTATGAGCATGTCGTACACCGACCGTGGAAAACGTTTGGACCTCATTTACAAAGATACATGTCACTAACGTTTGGACCTCATTTACAAAGATACATGTCACTGAGGTAGCTGAAAATTAATTTGATGGCCAAGAACCATCGAGCCTATGGTGCACTTCTGAACTGTTATTGCTCATCTTAAAAAGAAGAGAAAGCAACATACCTTTATCACAAGATGGACGAGCTTGGTATCAATCAACAATCTGATATCCCTTTACATGAAGTAAGGCCAGCATCAAAAGAAACTTAAGGGCCTTGATTTAGGTCACATAAATATCTAGATTGATCGTTAGTAGTCAGGGCTGTTTGGTAGATAAACTTCATAATACTCAATTTTCTCATGTTTGTATCATCACCACCGTGTAATGTAGCATAGTACTCCCTTTGTAAAGAAATATAAGATCGCTTAGATCACTACTTTAAAAAACATAAGCGTTCTTATATTTATTTTTACGGAAGGAGTACTATGCACAAAGCTCAGCACCTAAATTACTTGAATGTTGGCTCAGGTTTTTTTACTTAAAAAAGGCGATTTTATTTCTCCTGGTGCATTGTTATTTCTAGGGGTCATTATTCTATAATTTCTGACGTTCTGCAGGTTAACAAAAATGTCACATATAATTGGTATTGAACTACAAAATATTTATGTCTCCGTTGCAACGCACGGGTTTTTTGCTATCTATACCTAATAATAAAGCACGGAACGAGTCCGTCGGGTTCACCGTCACAATACGCTTCTTCCCATTAATTTACGCTTTCAGTTCGAATTTAAACATATAAGCGAGGTGGTACTAATATAATGTACATGTCTAATTTTTCTTTCCGGCACGTTCATGGGCCAGGTGGGTCGAGCTGGGCCTGCCTTTCTTTTCCCTTGTTCGTTGGAAGAATTGATCTGCGAAACAAAAATTATCTCAATTGGAGTTCGATCCCAAGAAGCTCCGATCCGGTGAAGAAGGCATGAACCTACTGAGACACGCACGCTTTGCAACTCAACTGGGTTCACCGTGGAATAGTCCCACCTCGATTCTTTACTCCAAGTTTCATTGGTTTATATACGTTTTGAAGTTGACTATCAACAAGCCTCGAGGACCCCAACAGCAAAGGGAAGGAAGGAATGAATCGAGAAAAGGGAGGGGCATGCAACGGGTGCACAGCTGTGATTGCGGGGCAGCAATGGCGGGACGAGGCACGCGGCTAGGCTCGATCTGAGCGATTGATTGGTTGGAGCAGAGGAACGCAGGCGGCGGCATGGCGCTGATGAACAGAGGCCGTGGTTCATGGCATGAACGGCATGGCAGGGGGAGCTCGAGGAGACCGCTGTCCATGACGAAGTGGCGGCGCGTCTCTGAGCAGGGGCGCTGCAAGGCCTCCAAAGGAGAGAAGAAGATGGGCGGCGCGGAGCGGGGCGAGGTTGATTGGGGAGGAGTGGGGAGAGAGAGCTGAGCCACTATGGCTGCTCGCCGAGGCCGGCGGCGACGAAAGCCCACACCAGCCAGCCCCGGAACCGACCCTTCCTGTCGACCCTGGTGCTGCCTGGCGGGTCAGCGGCGAGCGACGTACTAGCAAAGGGTGTTGTTTCTCCCGTTTACGCATACATTCGGTCAGCGTCAGCAGCAGAGACGGCAAAGAAGCGCTCTCCACGTGACCGCCGGCGCCTCCTCAGCCGTCAGGGATGAACGCAGCATCATCCGCATAAGAACGGCGATTGGTTTTGTTGGCCTAAGTGGAATTTTGACTGTGTCTTTTGCAGCATCGTCTTCTTCCAGTATGCATGGCAATAATGTAACACAGACCTCCCAAATCACGACAACTAGCTGATACTTTTTTTATGAAGTCATGGAGCTATTACTGTACAATGCAAATGTTAAGTTATTTTTAATATATATTGGTTAACCTCTTTTGATGCAAAGCATGCCCTGCTTAATAAATTATGTAGCTGCAGGCACAAGTTTGCCGCATTGTCATTCATCGCGGAGACCATTATGTTTCTTATCATGGGACGGACAAGGTGAGCAACAATGCATGCATGCTTCCTCTAAAAAAAACATTATGTCTCCTCTACAAAAACAAAGCATGCATGTTGCCACATTTTCTGTTCTTTTTTCTTTACAAGAAAATGGTCACAATAATTTAATCAGCTATTTAGTACAATATATCTGTAATTAAAAGAAAACACAGTTTTACATTATTGTGCATAGTTTTGGTATCTGAGTTAAGAATGAATAATGAGAATAGCTTCACTGTAATAGTTCTCCCTAGATTTTTTGGTAATTCAACTCATCCAGTAGCATGATAGTTTTGCCATTTTAAACTTTTACCTGTGTAATTTGATTATTAGGAGATTTATATTCATGATACTAGCAATGGGGTAGACATTAGGCAGAAGAAGATAGAAGGTACTATGTAAAGGATGAAGAACTAATATCTTAATTTTTAAGAGGACCTAACGAGTTAGTATCTGACTAAATGACTTTACATTAGCTACTATTTTTAAAAAAGGATGCCATGTTGAAATAGAGGTTGTAGACCCGTGAGAAGGTGTGTGATTTTTTTTTTCTCTGGGTTGCAACGCATGGGCATGTTTTCTAGGCGGAAGAAGATATAAGGTACTATTCAAAGGATGAAGAATTAATATCTTTAATTTTTTAAGAGGAACTAATGAGTTAGTATCTGACTAAATGAATTTAGATTAGCTACTATTTTTAAAAAAGATGTCATTTTGAAATAGTGGCTGTAGACCCATGGAAAGGTGTGTGATATTTTTTCTCCCGTTGCAACGCACGGGCATATCTCAAAACAATTATCAAGCATCCAACTTCTTCTCATATTCAATGCACTTAGTATGAAAGTTTTTACTACATTGATCTAGGACACTGGGCCTCGAGTTGCATACATACATGCAGGACCTCCCACCATGAAACAAGTCCACAACGATATAAATCAAAATCGAGTGAGAATATGAGGGACTACGGACTACGTATGGACCATATGCATAGTATAACTATTTATTGAAGAGTCTTGGATGGTGAAAATTGAGGGTTCTTGCATACATGTTGCAGTTCGGTTCGAAGTCTAGGTGGTCACATGCCGGGGCTGCCTCAATGGTTGACCGACTTACAACCAGGAGCACCATGCCTCTCATGTAAGTGCATTCACATATTACATGGTTGCATGCGACAATTTGTTTCTTCCGGTGCAACGCACGGGCATATGTCCTAGTATATCTTATAAACATAGTTCAAGCGCAAGAGTCAACATGTTACCCCCGAAAAAAAAGGAGTCTACATGCCGGAAAGAACTAATCATCCAGAGTAATTGTTTACTTGTGATTTCCTAATCCTCCATTGAAAAGTACCATATCATGTGGCATTGTCAACGCGTCTATAGCTGCGAATAATTCAACTACCTGTGTGGTACGGTAACCTCCTAATCATTCGAACATATTCTTTGTACCCAGTGCACACACTTGCTAATTGATTACGGTCATGCATGCATGTACGTGTTCGTCCTCATAGTCTTACGACGATTCGTGATCTATAAATACCCATCGAAACCACACTATTGTCACCATCAAGCACTCCCGGCAAGTCTCTTTCATTAAACGCACGCAAATAGTACGTGAACAAGGAGATGGCGATGGCAGCCAACAAGGTTGTGGTGCTCATGGCTTTCATGGCCGCTGCGCTGAGCTCTGTGTCGATGGCCGCCGGGCTGCAGTACAGCTACTACAACTCGTCGTGCCCAAAAGCCGAGGACACGGTGAGGAACGTCGTCCAAGGCATGATCCGCAGTGACCCCACCATGGGCGCCGCCTTTGTCCGCCTCTTCTTCCACGATTGCTTTGTCAGGGTACGTATCTCAACCAAAACACATGCCACGTTACAGTTTGAAAGAGTTGGGATTTCATTTGAAATCTAAATAAATTTCATATGTGTCATTTTTATTCTATACAAACATACTACTCCTAGCAATATCCTTTCTTGAATACGTGAGACTATCTAGAAAGCATGCGCATTGAAGTTTCTAATTTGAACTAGTAATATTCAAGAATAGAATAACAACTGTCTGTGGAATAAAAAATTGTCAAGGTGGAAAAATAGTACAATCAGATTTTTCTTGATTTTTCATGTTTATGCAATATATATTTCCATGAACCTTCACTAACATAAATATGTACAAATAAAGGAAACATATATTTATAAATGACCTTTTACAGGGTTGCGATGCCTCCATTCTTCTGGACCCGACTGCCAGCAAGCCGGAGACTGAGAAAACAACAATCCCTCTGCGCGGATACGAGGCCGTGAACAAGATCAAGTCCGCCGTGGAGGCCGTATGCCCGGGCGTCGTGTCCTGTGCTGACATCCTGGCCTTTGCAGCGCGTGACTCCACAGCCGCCTCAGGCGGGTTCACCTTTCACATGCCATCCGGTCGCCTCGACGGCTTCGAGTCAATCGCCGACGAGGTCTTCCAGGGCATCCCGTCCCCGGCGTTTCAGCTCCAAGAACTCCTTGACAACTTTGCCGACAAGGGCCTCAACACCGAGGACCTGGTGGTGCTCTCCGGCGCACACTCCTTCGGCCTCACACACTGCAACTTTGTCACTCCTCGGTTGTACCCCACTGTCGACCCCACAATGAACGCCACCTTTGCGGCGGCGCTGAAGAAGGTGTGCCCGCCACCGAGGAACGGCGGGGGATTTATCTCCGTGAGCAACAACCGCGTGACGGACCCAAACAAGCTGAGCAACCAGTTCTATCGGAATGTGGCCTCTGGGCAGGTGTTGTTCACGTCGGACCAGGCGCTGATGGACGAGACGCCGACGACCGGCAACAAGACAGCGGTCATGGTAGCCGACAACGCCGCCAATCCTATCACGTGGATGGTCAAGTTCGCGGTGGCCATGGTGAAGATGGGAGGCATCCAGGTGCTCACCGGGACCGACCCCGGCGAAGTAAGGAAGGTCTGCTTCGCCACCAACAACGCGAGCTAGAATCCGTGGAGCTGCATGTACGATGACTAAACAAAAGTGCACCTGGGCAGCTAGAGCCGGTGCTCTTAGTTGGTTTAATCCTTTTTGTTTTGGTTTCATTCTAGTTACATATGCATTTTTTTTTTTGAACCGGGAATTACCTATGTATACGTTGCTTTTGTTAACAAAATTCGGATTTCATTGATCGAAGAAAACAGTCAAAGAAACTTAATCAACGTAAATAACAACCCAATACCCTCGGAAAGGAGAAAGTATCTGTGCACGCAAGGTGTGACCGGCTAGATTCTAGCATAAGCTAGTCTACAGCATACCTGAGGAAATAACCTTTTATTTTAATTATCAAAGTAAACCGCACTCTAGTTCATTGGGTTTCTGGATGACGTCATTTTTTTTACGGAGGACCGGCCGGCGCATGGCGGCGGAGGACCGGTGGCGCGTGGAGGGAAAGGTCCGACGGCACGTGGCAGCAGTCGCGATGCATTGAGGCGGAGGTCACGGCGCGTCAAGCTGAAGGTCCGGCGCCACGTGGAAGCAAAGTCCCGGCGCGTCGAGGTGGAGCTCGCTACGGGTGAAGGTGAAGGTTCGACGGCGCTTGGAAGCAGAGTCACGACGCGTCAAGGCGGAGGTCGTGGAGCGTCAAGGCGGAGGTCGCGGCGTGTGGAGAAGAAATCTTGAAGATGATAAACACGCATTGGAAACAGGGTAGAACGCGCCCATGTGCTCCGCTCCCACGTCCGTCCGCGCGCCGCCGCCGCCGCCGGCTGCAGCCCCCTGCGCCGACCACGGAATCGCCTCCTGGTTCATGCCCCTGCCTCCGCCTCCGGTTGGTCGTCCTGGTGCGGTCGCGCTGCTGCGGAGATCTTCCTCTCCCCTGTGCTCATCCACCCTGCAACGGCCAGATCCAGTCTCAACGAGTTGCGGCCAGGACGGCGTCTTGGCCTCCGTGGAGTCTGTCCCGGGCTCGCAGCCGCATGCGGCGTCGGACTGGGCTGCGGTTGGGTCAGCTCAAGCCCCTCCTCCTGCGCCCGCCGCGCGCCTTGATGAGCTGGTCGCTGGAGGCATTAACTGCTCGGGTGCGGAGCAGCTGGCCGCCTCCATCCCTCCTTCCTCTGGTGCGACTTCAATGCCGGCGATACGGCCTGACGCGGGGCGCGAGGCTAAGGTGACCGACGGCTGGCGGCTCGTCGCGTCGCGTAAAGGCCCACGCAGTTCGGCTTTGGCCGCCCCGGCATTCAAGCCGGCGCCCATCCCCCGATGGCTCCTAGGCCGGTGCTGTCGGTGTCTTCACCGCGGGCATAGGGCTGAGGTGTGCCGCGACCCGTTGCGTTGTTCCCGTTGCCTCCAAAACGGCCATAAATCGCGTGGTTGCAGGAACCAGTGGCTGCCATTAAGCTTGCTGGACTCCCCCGCAGTGCCTCCACCCCCTCTCCCTCGACCTACTGCTGTTGTCCAAGTTGCAGCTCCTCGCTCTGGTTGTGGCTGGGAGAATCCTCTGCACACGCTGCTGCCGGCTCCAACCTCTCCAGCCAGGATGCTCCGCCTCGGTGATGCGTCGCTCCGTCCGGAGGAAGACTACGTCGTCGTCCCTGCAACGCCTGAGATGCAGGCTGAGTCTGCTCTTCTCTCCACCAACGGGGCGGTTGCCTGGCTCGAAGGCGCCAGGCAGGATGTCTCCTGTCACCAGGTGGCCTCCGAGCTGGCAAAGGCCTTGGGGGCACGCCAGGCTGATGTCGAAGTCGTCAAGCACTCCCCCGAGCAGTTCTTTGTTCGCTTCATGTTCCAGCACCACTGCGCCATGGCGGTCTCCCTTGGCCAACTCCCTGGCGCCGGCTACCTCATCTATGTGAGGGAGTGGCGGCTTGAGGCGCACGCCGACAATGAAGACCAGCTGCACCATGTTCGCCTTTGCTTGGAGGGTGTCCCTCTCCACGGATGGAACAGCTACGTCGCCACTTTTCTCATCGGTCGCGGCTGCTCCCTCGACTACATCGAGCAGCGCTCTCTGAGAAAAGAAGACACGAGGGACATGGCGCTCTGGGCGTGGACGGCCGACCCCAACACCACCCCCAAGGTCAAGTGGCTCACACTCCCCGCGCGCGGTCACCGCCGTCGGGGGCGTCATGGGCTTCGGCATCGCGTCCTCATCCATCTCGACCTCCATGAAGACCACACCAAGGCGGGCGACGACGACGACAACCCGCCTCCACCGGAAGTCCACGAGTTTACTTGGTACCGCAAGAGGGTTGATGGTGTTGGGAACGTAGTATTTTCAAAATTTTCCTACGATCACGCAAGATCTATCTACTAGATGCATAGCAACGAGGGGGAGAGTGTGTCTACGTACCCTCGTAGACCGGGAGCGGAAGCGTCAAGTGACGCAGTTGATGTAGTCGAACTTCTTCGCGATCCAACCGATCAAGCACCGAACGTACGGCACCTCCGCGTTCAGCACACGTTCAGCTTGATGACGTCCTACGAGCTCTTGATACAGTTGAGCTTCATGGGAGAGTTTCGCCAGGACGACGGCGTGGTGACAGATATGATGTATCTACCGGCGCAGGGCTTCGCCTAAGCACTGCAACGGTATGACCGAGGTGTGTTTTTGTGGAGAGGGGCACCGCACACGGCTAAAACAATTCAACTTGTGTGTCCTAGGGTGCCCCCCTACCCCCGTATATAAAGAAGCAAGGGAGAGGTCGGCCCTAGAGGGGGCGCGCCAAGTGTGGGGAGTCCTACTAGGACTCCCAAGTCCTAGTAGGATTCCCCTTTCCTTTCCGGAGTAGGAGAGAAGGAAAGAGGTGGAGAAGGAGAAGGAAAAGGGGGCTGCACCCCTTGTCCAATTCGGACCAGAGGGGGGGCGCGCGCCTCCTTCCTTTTGGCCTTTCTCCTCTATTCCCGTATGGCCCAATAATGCCCATATACTCCGACAAAGACCCGAATCACTCTGAACCTTTCCGATGTCCGAATATAGTCGTCCAATATATCGATCTTTACGTCTCGACCATTTCGAGACTCCTCGTCATGTCCCCGGTCTCATTCGGGACTCCGAACTCCTTCGGTACATCAAAACTCATAAACTCATAATACCGATCGTCATCAAACGTTAAGCGTGCGGACCTTACGGGTTCGAGAACTATGTAGACATGACCGAGACTCATCTCCGGTCAATAACCAATAGCGGAACCTGGATGCTCATATTGGCTCCTACATATTCTACGAAGATCTTTATCGGTCAAACCGCATAACAACATACGTTGTTCCTTTCGTCATTGGTATGTTACTTGCCCGAGATTCGATCGTCGGTACCTCTATACCTAGTTCAATCTCGTTATCGGCAAGTCTCTTTACTCGTTCCGTAATACATCATCTCGTGACTAACTCATTAGTCTTTTGCTTGCAAGGCTTATTATGATGTGCATTACCGAGAGGGCCCAGAGATACCTCTCCGACACTCGGAGTGACAAATCCTAGTCTTGATCTATGCCAACACCACGAACACTTTCGGAGACACCTGTAGAGCATCTTTATGATCACCCAGTTACGTTGTGACGTTTGATAGCACACAAGGTGTTCCTACGGTATTCGGGAGTTGCATAATCTCATAGTCATAGGAACATGTATAAGTCATGAAGAAAGCAATAGCAGTAAAACTAAATGATCATAGTGCTAAGCTAACGGATGGGTCTTGTCCATCACATCATTCTCCTAATGATGTGATCTCGTTGATCAAATGACAACTCATGTCTATGGTTAGGAAACATACCATCTTTGATCAATGAGCTAGTCTAGTAGAGGCATACTAGGGACACTCTGTTTTGTCTATGTATTCACACATGTACTAAGTTTCCGGTTAATACAATTCTAGCATGAATAATAAACATTTATCATGATATAAGGAAATATAAATAACAACTTTATTATTGCCTCTAGGGCATATTTCCTTTAGTCTCCCACTTGCACTAGAGTCAATAATCTAGCTCACATCGCCATGTGATTTAATACCGATAGTTCACATCGTTATGTGAATAACACCCATAGTTCACATCGCCATGTGACCAACACCCAAAGGGTTTACTAGAGTCAATAATCTAGTTCACATCGCTATGTGATTAATACCCAAGAGTAATAAGGTGTGATCATGTTTTGCTTGTGAGAGAAGTTTAGTCAACGGGTCTGTCACATTCAGATCCGTATGTATTTCGCAAATTTCTATGTCTACAATGCTCTGCATAGAGCTAATCTAGCTAATTGATCCCACTTTCAATACGCATCCAGATTGATACTTAGAGTCATCTGGATTTAGTGTCAAAGCTTGCATCGGCGTAACCCTTTACGGCGAACTCTTTATCACCTCCATAATCGAGAAACATTTCCTTAGTCATCCAGTTACTAAGGATAATTTTGACCGCTGTACAGTGATCTACTCCTGGATCACTATTGTACCCCCTTGACAAACTCATGGCAAGGTACACAACATGTTTGGTACACAGCATGGCATACTTTATAGAACCTATAGCTGAGGCATAGGGAATGACTTTCATTCTCTCTATATTTTTCTACCGTGGTCTGGCTTTGAGTCTTACTCAACTTCACACCTTACAAGTCAGGCAAGAACTCCTTCTTTGACTGATCCATTTTGAGCTACTTCAAAATCTTATCAAGGTATGTACTCATCGAATGTCTTATCAAGCGTCTTGATCTATCTCTATAGATCTTGATGCCCAATATGTAAGCAGCTTCACCAAGGTCTTTCTTTGAAAAACTCCTTTCAAACACTCCTTTATGCTTTCCAGAAAATTCTACATCATTTCCGATCGATAATATGTCATTCACATATATTCATCAGAAAGGTTGTAGTGCTCCCACTCACTTCTTGTAAATACAGGCTTCACCACAAGTCTGTATAAATCTATAGGCTTTGATCAACTTATCAAAGCGTATATTCTAACTCCGAGATGCTTGCACCAGTCCATAGATGGACCGCTGGAGCTTGCACATTTTGTTAGCACCTTTAGGATTGACAAAACCTTCTGGTTGCATCATATACAATTCTTCTTTAATAAATCCATTAAAGAATGCAGTTTTGTTATCCATTTGCCAGATTTCATAAAATGCGGCAATTGCTAACATGATTCGGACGGACTTAAGCATCGCTACGGGTGAGAAAGTCTCATCGTAGTCAACTCCTTGAACTTGTCGAAAACCTTTCGCAACAAATCGAGCTTTGTAAACAGTAACATTACCGTCAGCGTCAGTCTTTCTCTTGAAGATCCATTTATTTTCGATGGCTTGCCGATCATCGGTCAAGTCAACCAAAGTCCACACTTTGTTCTCATACATGGATCCCATCTCATATTTCATGGCCTCAAGCCATTTTGCGGAATCTGGGCTCATCATCGCTTCCTCATAGTTCGTAGGTTCATCATGGTCCAGTAACATGACTTCCAGAACCGGGTTGCCGTACCACTCTGGTGCCGAACGTACTCTGGTTGATCTACGAAGTTCAGCAGTAACTTGATCCGAAGTTTCATGATCATCATCATTAGCTTCCTCACTAATTGGTGTAGGAATCACTGGAACCAGTTTCTGTGATGTACTACTATCCAATTCCGGAGAAGGTACAATTACCTCATCAAGTTCCACTTTCCTCCCACTCACTTCTTTCAAGAGAAACTCCTTCTCTAGAAAGGATCCACTCTTGGCAACAAAGACCTTGCCTTCGGATCTATGATAGAAGGTGTACCCAACAGTTTTTTTTTTGGGTATCCTATGGAGATTTACTTCTCCAATTTGGGTTCGAGCTTATCATGTTGAAACTTTTTCACATAAGCATCGCAGTCCCAAACTTAAAGAAATGACAGCTTAGGTTTCTCGTCAAACCACAGTTCATACGGTGTCATCTCCACGGATTTAGATGGTGCCCTATTTAACATGAATGTAGCTGTCTCTAATGCCTAACCCCAAAAGCGATAGTGGTAGATCGGTAAGAGACATCATCGATCGCACCATATCTAATAAAGTACGGTTATGACGTTCGGACACACCATTACACTGTGGTGTTCCAGGTGGCGTGAGTAGTGAAACTATTTCACATTGTTTTTACTGAAGGCCAAACTCGCTAACTCAAATATTTTACCTCTACGATCATATCGTAGAAACTCTTATTTTCTTGTTACGATGATTCTCCACTTCACTCTGAAATTATTTGAACTTTTAAAATGTTTCAGACTTGTGCTTCATTAAGTAGATATACCCATATCTGCTCAAATCATCAGTGAAGGTCAGAAAATAACGATACCCGCCGCGAGCTTCAACACTCATTTATCCGCATACATCAGTATGTATGATTTCCAACAACTCTGTTGCTCGCTCCACAGTTCCGGAGAATGGAGTTTTAGTCATCTTGCCCATGAGGCATGGTTCGCAAGCACCAAGTGATTCATAATCAAGTGGTTCCAAAAGTCCATCACTATGGAGTTTCTTCATGCGCTTTACACCAATATGACCTAAACGGCAGTGCCACAAATAAGTTGCACTATCATTATTAACCTTGCATCTTTTGGCTTTAATATTATGAATATGTGTATCACACGATCGAGATCCAACAAACCATTTTCATTGGGTGTATGACCATAGAAGGTTTTATTCATGTAAACAGAACAACAATTATTCTCTAACTTACATGAATAACCGTATTGCAATAAACATGATCAAATCATATTCATGCTCAACACAAACACCAAATAACACTTATTTAGGTTCAACACTAATCCCGAAAGTATAGGGAGTGTGCGATGATGATCATATCAATCTTGGAACCACTTCCAACACACATCGTCACTTCACCTTTAACTAGTCTCCGTTCATTCTGCAATTCTCGTTTCGAGTTACTAATTTTAGCAACTGAACCGGTATCAGATACCCAGGGGTTGCTATGAACACTAGTAAAGTACACATCAATAATCTGTATATCAAAATATACATGTGTTCACTTTGCCATCCTTCTTATCCGCCAAGTATCTAGGGCAGTTCCACTTCCAGTGACCATTTCCTTTGCAGTAGAAGCACTTAGTTTCAGGCTTGAGTTTTAGCTTTGGGTTTCTTCACGGGAGTGACAACTTGCTTGTCATTCTTCTTGAAGTTCCCCTTCTATCCCTTTTCCCTTTACTTGAAACAAGTGGTCTTGTTAACCATCAACACTTGATGCTCTTTCTTGATTTCTACCTTCGCCGATTACAGCATCGTGAAGAGCTCGGGAATTCCTTTCGTCATCCCTTGCATATTATAGTTCATCACGAAGTTCTACTAACTTGGTGATAGTGACTATAGAACTTTGTCAATTACTATCTTATCTAGAAGATTAACTCCCACTTGATTCAAGTAATTGTAGTACCCAGACAATCTGAGCACATGCTCACTGGTTGAGCTATTCTCCTCCATCTTGTAGGCAAAGTACTGTCAGAAGTCTTATACCTCTCGACACGGGCATGAGTATGAAATACTAATTTTAACTCTTGGAACATCTTATATGCTCCGTGGCGTTCAAAACGTTTTTGAAGTCCCGGTTCTAAGCCGTAAAGCATGGTGCACTTAAACTATCAAGTAGTCATCATACCGAGCTTTTGTCAAAACGTTCATAACGTCTACATCTGCTCCTGCAATAGGTATGTCACCTAGCGGTGCATCAAGGACATAATTCTTCTGTGCAGCAATGAGGATAATCCTCAGATCACGGACCTAGTCCGCATCATTGCTACTAACATCTTTCAACTTAGTTTTCTCTAGGAACATATAAAAAATAAACGGGGAGCAACATCGTGAGCTATTGATCTACAACATAGATATGCTAATACTACTAGGACTAAGTTCATGATAAATTAAAGTTCAATTGAATCATATTACTAAAGAACTCCCACTTAGACAGACATCCCTCTAGTCATCTAAATGATCACGTGATCCAAATCAACTAAACCATGTCCGATCATCACGTGAGATGGAGTAGTTTCAATGGTGAACATCTTATGTTGATCATATCTACTATATGATTCACACTCGACCTTTCGGTCTCCAGTGTTCTGAGGCCATATCTGCATATGCTAGGCTCGTCAAGTTTAACCCGAGTATTCTGCATGTGCAAAACTGTCTTACACCCGTTGTATTTGAACGTAGAGCCTATCACACCCGATCATCACGTGGTGTCTCGGCACGAAGAACTTTCGCAACGATGCATACTCAGGGACAACACTTATACCTTGAAATTTTGTAAGGGATCATCTTATAATGCTACCGTCGTTCTATGCAAAATAAGAAGCATAATAAGATAAACATCACATGCAAATCAAAATATGTGACATGATATGGCCATCATCATCTTGTGCTTTTGATCTTCATCTCCAAAGCACCGTCATGATCACCTTCGTCACCGGCGCGACACCTTGATCTCCATCGTAGCATCGTTGTCGTCTCGCCAACTATTGCTTCTACGACTATCGCTACCGCTTAGTGATAAAGTAAAGCAATTACATGGCGATTGCATTTCATACAATAAAGCGACAACCATATGGCTCCTGCCAGTTGCCGATAACTTTACAAAACATGATCATCTCATACAAAACCTTATAACTCATCATGTCTTGACCATATCACACCACAACATGCCCTGCAAAAACAAGTTAGATGTCCTCTACTTTGTTGTTGCAAGTTTTACGTGGCTGCTACGGGCTTAGCAAGAACCGTTCTTACCTACGCATACAAAACCACAACGATGTTTCGTCAAGTATGTGCTGTTTTAACCTTCACAAGGACCGGGCGTAGCCACACTTGATTCAGCTAAAGTGAGAGAGACAGACACCCGCCAGTCACCTTTAAGCAACGAGTGCTCATAACGGTGAAACCAGTCTCGTGTAAGCGTACGCGTAATGTTGGTCCGGGCCGCTTCATCTCACAATACCGCTGAAGCAAAGTATGACATGCTGGTAAGCAGTATGACTAGTATCGCCCACAACTCATTGTGTTCTACTCGTGCATATCATCTATGCATAGACCTGGCTCATGATGCCACTGTTGGGGAACGTAGTATTTTCAAAATTTTCCTACGATCACACAAGATCTATCTACTAGATGCATAGCAACGAGGGGGAGAGTGTGTCTACGTACCCTAGTAGACCGGGAGCGGAAGCGTCAAGTGACGCGGTTGATGTAGTCGAACTTCTTTGCGATCCAACCGATCAAGCACCGAACGTACGGCACCTCCGTGTTCAGCACACGTTCAACTTGATGACGTCCCGCGAGCTCTTGATCCAGTTGAGCTTCACGGGAGAGTTTCGCCAGCACGACGGCGTGGTGACAGATATGATGTATCTACCGGCGCAGGGCTTCGCCTAAGCACTGCTACGGTATGACCGAGGTGTGTTTCTATGGAGAGGGGCACCGCACACGGCTAAAACAATTCAACTTGTGTGTCCTAGGGTGCCCCCCTGCCCCCGTATATAAAGGAGCAAGGGAGAGGCCGGCCCTAGAGGGGGCGCGCCAAGTGTGGGGAGTCCTACTAGGACTCCCAAGTCCTAGTAGGATTCCCCTTTCCTTTCCGGAGTAGGAGAGAAGGAAAGAGGTGGAGAGGGAGAAGGAAAAGGGGGCTGCACCCCTTGTCCAATTCGGACCAGAGGGGGGCGCGCGCCTCCTTCCTTTTGGCCTTTCTCCTCTATTCCCGTATGGCCCAATAATGCCCATATACTCCGAAAAATACCCGAATCACTCGGAACCTTTCCGATGTCCGAATATAGTCGTCCAATATATCGATCTTTACGTCTCGACCATTTCGAGACTCCTCTTCATGTCCCCGGTCTCATCCGGGACTCCGAACTCCTTCGGTACATCAAAACTCATAAACTCATAATACCGATTGTCATCAAATGTTAAGCGTGCGGACCCTACGGGTTCGAGAACTATGTAGACATGACCGAGACTCATCTCCGGTCAATAACCAATAGCGGAACCTGGACGCTCATATTGGCTCCTACATATTCTACGAAGATCTTTATCGATCAAACCGCATAACAACTTACGTTGTTCCTTTTGTCATTGGTATGTTACTTGCCCGAGATTCGATCGTCGGTATCTCTATACCTAGTTCAATCTCGTTACAGGCAAGTCTCTTTACTCGTTCCGTAATACATCATCTCGTGACTAACTCATTAGTCTTTTGCTTGCAAGGCTTATTATGATGTGCATTACCGAGAGGGCCCAGAGATACCTCTCCGACACTCGGAGTGACAAATCCTAGTCTTGATCTATGCCAACACCACGAACACTTTCGGAGACACCTGTAGAGCATCTTTATGGTCACCTAGTTACGTGTGACGTTTGATAGCACACAAGGTGTTCCTACGGTATTCGGGAGTTGCATAATCTCATAGTCATAGGAACATGTATAAGTCATGAAGAAAGCAATAACAGTAAAACTAAACGATCATAGTGCTAAGCTAACGGATGGGTCTTGTCCATCACATCATTCTCCTAATGATGTGATCTCATTGATCAAATGACAACTCATGTCTATGCTTAGTAAACATACCATCTTTGATCAATGAGCTAGTCTAGTAGAGGCATACTAGGGACACTCTGTTTTGTCTATGTATTCACACATGTACTTAGTTTCCGGTTAATACAATTCTAGCATGAATAATAAACATTTATCATGATATAAGGAAATATAAATAACAACTTTATTATTGCCTATAGGGCATATTTCCTTTAGATGGCACCTACATCTCAAGGGAGAGGCAGCAGCCACATGATGGTGCTGCTCCGCGCCATGACAGGCGTGATGATGATGATGACCGCGAAGGCAGGCGGGGATGAGACGGTGGCCGTTCTCGGGAGGGCTGGGGCGCCAGGGTGCATCGCTCGCTCTCCCGCAACGCGCGCGATCGCCAGCGCGACGAGGGCCAAGACCGCAACAGGGAGCGGTCCGGTGGCCGTCGGCGTGCTGGTGGCCTCCCTGGCCCTGTGCCGCCCTCTTCATCGGCTGGCACTGCTCCTGTTGTTGTGCGCGGCTCTGGGTCGGGCAGCGACGGGCCTGAGCGCGCCATGGAGCTGCTGGTCATTCAGGAGCCGGTGCGGACTGATGGTCGTGGTCGCAGCCCGGTGCGGCAGCTCTCGCCGCACTCAGCTAGGCGCCGCTCTCAGGAGGAGCGCACCCCGCCTGTGTCCCCTCCGCTCTCCCCGACTTCGGTGCTACCGCCCAGCCCCATATCAAAGCGTGATGAAGCCTCACGCTCTCCTTTGCTGCAAGAGGCATCCAGCCAGCCTTTGCTACAGCTGTGTTCGCCAGCTTCGCTTCAAAGACCCCTGCTCTCGCCTTCGAGGCCGCCGGGGTTTCAGGCCTCTCCAATGCCTCCGCTGACTTGCAACGGCCCACTGCAGCGCACCCCTTCGCCGGTGCATGGTGCGCAAGGCAATGGCAGTGAAGATTTCCTGGAGCCTCTCTTCGAGGTGAGGAAACAGAGCATTTTTGCCACACCTCCATTGCCACCCCCACGGCCTCCTGATACGTCCAAAACGTATCTATAATTTCTGCTTGCTCCATGCCTCTTTTGGGTGATATTGCTATGATATTTATACACTTCCATACACTTTTGATCATATTTGGACTAACCTATTAACTCAGTGCACCCCAGTGCCAGTTTCTGTTTTCTGCTGTTTTTGTATTTTAGGTTTTCCCATCACGTAAACTGCCAAAAAAATCCCGGAAAAATTATATAAAAAATCAGCGTTCTGGAAGCTTCCACACGGTCGAAGTAGGGCCGGAGGGGGGTCACCAGGGCTCCAGGTGCCCTGGTGGCGCGGCCCCCCTCCTGGCCACGCCGGGGGGGCGCCTGGGCCCCCCAGGCCTCCGCTGATGCCCCCCTTTGGCATATATTTAACACGCGTCCCGAAACCCTCGAGACGGGAACCCTTTTTCGCGATCTCATCTCTGTTCCGCCGCCGCAGCGCTTCCAAGATCGGGAGCACCAGGAGAACTCTTCCCGGCACCCTGTCGGAGGGGAGGATCACCACCGGGAGCCTCTCCACCACCATGGACGCCTCCCGGATGAGTTGTGAGTAGTCTCCCTTGGACCATGGGTCCATGACCAGTAGCTATGTGATGTTCTCCTCCCCTTCTTGTGCTTCACTAATTAGACCTCGTGAGCTGCCCTACATGATCGAGGCACATATGTAATCCTTATGCTGTTGCTATGATGAGTTTGCTGGGATCCGATGGATTGTGAGATTATGTTCAGATTGTGTTTGAGTAATATATTTGATTTACCTCTTCTATATTTATGTTCGTAAGTAATTCTTGCATGTTCTCCGTTGCTATTTATTGCTTTGGCCAAGTAGTAGGTAGTGACTCCAACAGGGAACGTTATGCTTGATTGTGGGTTCATGCCCCTCGATGACTAGCTTGAGTGACGGAAACATGAGTCTAGGGGATGTGCTGTTTCCACAAGGGGGAAAACAACGGTGTTGGTGCCCGCGGGTGCAAGGATTGTTTACTTTACGCAAAGTTCTTTTAATGCAGTTGTCTGTTGCTTTGAGTTTACACTATGGGTGGGACTCGCAACTTAATACCAGCGAGATGTTCTGGATAAATATCTCAAGGTGGATGATTAGTAGTAGATGCAGATGGATTTCGGTCTACTTGCCTTGGCGTACCGCCCATGCTTTGAACCTCTACCTTTCTTGCAACACAGTTAGCATTGGTTTGCGCACATCATTCTGTCAATTTCCCAGCTGTAATTCGTTTACCTCACATAGCTGTTTTATCGTCTTTTGGGAGAGAGACATCACTAGTGAACATCATGGGACCCCGGTCCATATTACCATCACTGATCACATCCGCTATTTACTTTCTGTTTTTACTTACTATTTGCAGCAATACCTATCACTATTATCACTTGCGTTTGATCCTTTGTAAACGACAAGGCCGGTGGGATTGACAACCTCTCTGTACTCGTTGGGAGCCAAGTTATTTGTATCTGTGTGCAGGTCCACGTTGATTGCTAATATCTGGCGCCGTTAGTAGTTGACACCTTCTTGTTGAAACTGGGAGTCTCAGTGGAAATCGATCCTTGGTATCTTTGCCAAGGGAAAACTTCCGCTACACTGCATCTCAAACCTTCCACTTGGGGTAACCAACGAGGGCGAGAAGCCATCAAGCAAAGTTTTCTGGCGCCGTTGCCGGGGACTCCACTCTTCAAGATAGGGGAGTTGCACGCTATCTTTTATCTTTGCTTTTTAGTCTTGTTAGTTTACCTTTCAGTTTTCTTTATGTCTTTTCACTAGATTTGCTTAATGGAAAACAACAAAAATATGAGAGAGCTTTATAAGCTCTACCTTGCTTTGGGACATGATGTGTTTGAAAAGAAAATTAAAAAACCTACGGAACTTTATTATTTGCATAACAATCATGATGGTGGTGATGTTATTAGTATGCTTTCTTTGAATATCAATATTGCTAATGACATGGAAAGCTCTAAGCTTGGGGATGACACGTTTGATGAACATGATATTTTTAGTCCCCCAACTTTTGAAGAGAAAATTTACTTTGATGATTACAATGATGAATATGATGTTTTCAGTCCACCTACTATTGAGGATAAAATTTATTATGATTTTGATATGCCTCCTAAATACAATGATTACCATGATGGTTATGATTGCTTTACTCTCACTATTCCTAATAAGAAAGATTTTGCTTATATGAAGAGTAATGATACCTTTTTGCATGTGGATCATGGTAACAATGCTTTATGTGATGCTTATATTGTTGAGTTTATTCGTGATCCCACTGAAAATTATTGTGAGAAGGGAACATATGCTTATAGATATTTCAATAATATCAAGTTCCCTCTCTTTATGTTCAAGGTTTTGAAGCTGCACTTGTTTTGTCTTCCTATGCTTATTGCTTTGTGCTTCAATGAATTATTGTATTGCAATATTCCTATGCATAGGAAGCATGTTAGGCGTAAATGTGTTTGGTATTTGCTTCTTGATGCTCTCTTTTGTTCTTCAACTCTTATTCCTACGAGAGCATCATTAAAGTCTTAAGCCTATCTTTATGGCTATAAAAGAAAGCGCTTTTGGGAGGCAGCCCACAATGAATAAAGTTTTATTTTGCTTTTGTTGTGTCTTGATGTTTATTACTACAGTAGCATCATCATTGTATCTTTACTTTTCAGCTTTGTGCCAAGTTTAGCCTCTGATTGCAAGAAAGTTCAAAAGTTGTGACGTGCTGTCCAGGAAACAGATTCTGTCCTTGGATAGAAAAATTCGTATAAAATCACCAGATCATCTTTTTGGTCTGAATTTTTTCGACAGCGTGATCTACACAATTGTCTTTCGGGTGTCTGTTCTGAGTTTTTTTATTTGAGTTGCAGAAGTGCCCCGAAAAAATTATTTACTACCTGCTGGTCTGTTTTTCACAGATTCTGTCATGTTTTGCCTTTCCTTCGTTTTGCAAACCTTGAGTTTGCTTTTTCTTTGCAAAAACCTTTTGGCAATCTTGAGAAACAGTAGACCTTCAAGAATATCCTTATTTCCAGCAAGGAACAATTATTTTATTATGGGTACTAACCTCGCTAGTCAGATTATGATGAGTTATGTATGAAGGGAGTTTTCAAGTGTGCGAGGGAAGATGATAAAAAGATTCAGGAGTGTCAAACGCTCAAGCTTGGGGATGCCCCCATGCACCCCCAAGAAATATTCAAGGAGACTCAAGCGTCTAAGCTTGGCGATGCCCCCGTGCATCCCCTTCTCCATCAACATTATCAGTTCGTCTTTCGTTCCGCTATATTTTTATCACTTCATGTGTTATGTGCTATGCTTGGAGCGTCTTGCTTTTAGTTTTCCTTTTTAGTTTTCGCTAGCTTTGCTTGCTTTTCATAACGAGTTGGAACTCAGCTTTCTTTGTGTGGGAGAGAAACACGCTCCACTTCAACCTAGAACACAACATAGAATTTTCATGTCTATCTTTGTTGTGTATGTTCTTGGTCTTTCAATAGCTACTGTCATGTTCAGCTCTTAGTATTCATGCTTATCTTTTTAAAGAGCTTTTGTTTAGTTGGTTGCTTGAACTCTCTTTAGTTATCATGCTTATCTTATTAAGAGAGTTTGCTTCTGTTGCATTGGTTGATATGTCTATGATAAAAATGCTACGTGCATAATGGTGCTTAGTAGTTCATGTTTTCTTATGGTTAGTCTCAAATAGCTGGGGGGGTTCCCAATGTGTTATTGGAGTACCAACATGATTTGTTTGCCTATGATGTGGTATGGTTTAGTAATATCTTCCTTCGAGAATTTATTTTGATTGACTTGGCGTATGCTCACGCATATTTAAGACTGTAAAGAAAGTCTGTCAAGCCTTGATGATCTTTTATTTCTGAGTAGCGATATAACATCCATGCCTGATTCAATGTTGCTTTGTCGCTCTGCATGATTATGACCGTCATTGCTCTTTTAGTTGGTCGCTCCCAGTCTTTTACTAACCTCCACCTGTACTAAGCGGACTAACTGCTTGTGCATCCAAAATCCTTTAAACCAGTTATGCCATATGAGTCCACCATACCTTCCTATACATGGTATTTACCTGCCATTCCTAACGGAGACTTTCATGTACCATCTCGAAATTATTCAAAAAAAAGCATTTCTATTTTGTGCCTCTGTTTTAGTTCATGAGGAAGTAGTAGTTAATTCATGATCTTTTTAAGTTGGACAAGATTCACCCCGGGATTGCATGTCTAATGTGCAAACCCATAATACGAGAAGGAACTGGCAAAGAGTGCGCCCGGCTCAAAAATAATATAACAAACAAACCCTCCTTCACGCTTTGTTCATGAGAAATCAGAAAACTTTGGCAGTGATAAACAAACGAGATTAAGAGGATGTGATCGTCCTCATTCGGGAGCCGTTCCTCGAAACTTGTCCATCTCAAGAAGTGATTGAGTTGTCTGCTAGCATTCGTTGACGGAACATGCATAATCTAAAAAAATAATAGTTACCTCTGTTTTTAAAACCAAGAGCTCTGGTACATGTTTTGTCTTTGTTTCCGACTACGGGTTTTCAACCTTGCCAACAAAAGCCACGGTTCGAGAGTCCCCACCTTCTTTTAAAGCACCAACTATTAAGAGCATGATTGTCATTCTGAGTGTAATGTGCGTTGTCCCAAAGTAGCATTGTCTTTTGCATGATTGTGATATCGTTTATTCTGAAATTATTGTATCTAGTCATCACTTAAACCTTGGAGGTGCCCCTGCATTTATGTTTTGCTTCACTAAAGGGGGCGAGCGAGATATCACTTTATCATATTTGCACACCATGCTCATTACAAATCTATTTGATGTTTCAGTATCATATTGTAAAACTTTCAGTTCTTTGTGATTCTCTCATGAGGCAACTTAATTACTACAGATTCATTGTCTCAGTAAGCTTTTGTCATATGACTATGAAAAGTCCTATATGGTTAATAGCATGTCACCACAGAAATTATTCTTGTTATCATTTACCTACTCGAGGACGAGCAGGAATTAAGCTTGGGGATGTTGATACGTCCAAAACGTATCTATAATTTCTGCTTGCTCCATGCCTCTTTTGGGTGATATTGCTATGATATTTATACACTTCCATACAATTTTGATCATATTTGGACTAACCTATTAACTTAGTGCACCCCAGTGCCAGTTTCTGTTTTCTGCTGTTTTTGTATTTCAGGTTTTCCCATCACGTAAACTGCCAGAAAAATCCCGGAAAAATTATATAAAAAATCAGCGTTCCGGAAGCTTCCACACGGTCGAAGTAGGGCCGGAGGGGGGCCACCAGGGCTCCAGGCGCCCTGGTGGCGCGGCCCCCCTCCTGGCCGCGCCGGGGGGACGCCTGGGCCCCCCAGGCCTCCGTTGATGCCCCCTTTGGCATATATTTAACACGCGTCCCAAAACCCTTGAGACGGGAACCCTTTTTTGCGATCTCATCTCTGTTCCGCCGCCGCCGCGCTTCCAAGATCGGGAGCACCAGGAGAACTCTTCCCGGCACCCTGCCGGAGGGGAGGATCACCACCGGGAGCCTCTCCACCACCATGGACGCCTCCCGGATGAGTTGTGAGTAGTCTCCCTTGGACCATGGGTCCATGACCAGTAGCTATGTGATGTTCTCCTCCCCTTCTTGTGCTTCACTAATTAGACCTCGTGAGCTGCCCTACATGATCGAGGCACATATGTAATCCTTATGCTGTTGCTATGATGAGTTTGCTGGGATCCGATGGATTGTGAGATTATGTTTAGATTGTGTTTGATTTACCTCTTTTATATTTATGTTCGTAAGTAATTCTTGCATGTTCTCCGTTGCTATTTATTGCATTGGCCAAGTAGTAGGTAGTGACTCCAAGAGGGAACGTTATGCTTGATTGTGGGTTCATGCCCCTCGATGACTAGCTTGAGTGACAGAAACATGAGTCTAGGGGATGTGCTGTTGCCACAAGGGGGAAAACAACGGTGCTTGTGCCCGCGGGTGCAAGGATTGTTTACTTTACGCAAAGTTCTTTTAATGCAGTTGTCTGTTGCTTTGAGTTTACACTATGGGTGGGACTCGCAACTTAATACCAGCGAGATGTTCTGGATAGATATCTCAAGGTGGATGATTAGTAGTAGATGCAGATGGATTTCGGTCTACTTGCCTTGGCGTACCGCCCATGCTTTGAACCTCTACCTTTCTTGCAACATAGTTAGCATTGGTTTGCGCACATAATTCTGTCAATTGCCCAGCTGTAATTCGTTTACCTCACATAGCTGTTTTATCGTCTTTTGGGAGAGAGACATCACTGGTGAACATCATGGGACCCCGGTCCATATTACCATCACTGATCACATCCGCTATTTACTTTCTGTTTTTACTTACTATTTGCAGCAATACCTATCACTATTATCACTTGCGTTTGATCCTTTGTAAACGACAAGGCCGGAGGGATTGACAACCTCTCTGTACTCGTTGGGAGCAAAGTTATTTGTATCTGTGTGCAGGTCCACGTTGATTGCTAATATCTGGCGCCGTTAGCAGTTGACACCTTCTTGTTGAAACTGGGAGTCTCAGGGGAAATTGATCCTTGGTATCTTTGCCAAGGGAAAACTTCCGCTACACTGCATCTCAAACTTTCCACTTGGGGTAACCAACGAGGGGCGAGAAGCCATCACCTCCCACAGCTCGTCGGAAAACGTTGGCTGGTGTACGCATTTCCAGGAAGGGTGGGCTCTCGCTTCAGAGGAACAAGCATCCTGGCGCAAGTGTGGTTGCGGTGCCAGCGGCCAAAGTTGCCGAGAAGATGGTCTGCCGCACACTAGGGATCACTAGAGATGGCAAAGATGTGACGGAGGCAACTCTGGAAGAGTTCACTTCCAGGTTCAAGGACCAGCTAGCTCCAGAGGTGATTATGGCCATGAGGGAGTTCTTTCATCTTGATGACCCAACGGTCAACGGCGTCGAGGATGCGCTGCTTGAGCATGGTGGAGAGGGAGCATTGGAGCTTGCTCAAGAGGGAGGTGCAGCTATCCAGGATGCTTAAGGCCCCTAGTTTGTCTGTAAGGGTGCTACGGTTGATATGTTAGGCCACCCTCGTAGTGCACCATGGAGTGATTTGTGTGTTGTTAGTGTTGTGGGCGTGAGTTGTACCAGGTGTGCTAGTGTTGTGAGTGCTCGTTGTTCCAGGAAAGAGATGTCCTGCACTTTGGTTTCTCATCTGTTATTTTACGGTGATGTTCCTGAAGTAGCCCTCCTCTGCCGCGGCTTTGGCTGCCAGAGGTCTTGTGTTTTTTGGTGTGATCAATGACGGCGCAGCCCATCAACACGTTAAGTTGGAATGTCCGCGGGCTAAACAACCCGGTGCGAAGGTCAACTATTAGTGGGACGATTGCAGCCTCCTCATGCCAGCTTGTATGTTTACAAGAGACTAAGCTCAGCTGTGTTGATAAATTCGTTGCTTCCTTCCTTGGTGGTAACAGGCTTCAAAGCTTTGCGCAACGCCCGGCACCGGGGACTAGGGGAGGGATTCTACTCCTTTGTGATGAAACGGTCCTCGACGTCTCCGATATCACTGCGTCGACCTATTGCCTCTCCGATATGGTTCACATCTGTGCGACCAACGTCTGCTTTAGGGTCACGTCCGTTTATGGGCCAACTGATCATGCCTACAAAGATGCTTTTTTTTTGCTGAGCTAACCTCCCACAAGCCTCCCAATGGGACTGCGTGGCTGGCCCTTGGGGACTTCAATCAAATTTATCGTGCACGGGACAAAAACAAGAGAACCTTCAACCGACGTAGGATCAATCACTTTCGGGCTGCGTTACAATCTTGTGAGCTCAAGGAAATTCACCTACAGAACCGGCGCTTCACCTGGAGCAATGGGCGGGACAATCCAACTCTCTGCAAGCTTGACTCCTTCTTCTGTAATGCGGAGTGGGATACAGCCTTCAGCACCCATGTCCTACATGCTCTGTCATCTTCACTTTCCGACCATTGCCCCCTTCTGCTTGCTGATGATAAAGGGCCTAGAAGGCCAAGATCCTTCAAGTTTGAAAACTTCTGGGCTTATTTGCCCGGCTTCTCCGAGGTGGTGCAGAAGGCCTGGGACGAGCACGTCGTTCACTCGGAGCCATACCAAGTTCTTTACCATAAGCTCAAAAAAACTGCGATCCGGCTCTCTGAGTGGAGCAAGAACTTGTTCTCCACGGCTAAGGTTCAGCTCCATGCGGCATTGCTTGTGATTCTCCACCTCGACATTGCACAGGAGGAAAGGACTCTCTCTCTCCTGAGGAGCGAGATTTGCGCACGAGGCTCAAGCGGAGGGTAATTAGCTTGGCGGTACTGGAGAGGTCTACGAAGAGTCAATGTGCTCGGTTGGCAAACTTGAAGCATGGGGATGCAAACACAAAATTCTTCAACCGACGCATCAATGCCAGGAGGAGGAAAAACCACATTTACCGGATCAAACACGCACATGGCTGGGTGACCGAACACAACAAAAAAGAGAAGATCATCCATTCCCACTTCTCCGAGATCATGGGTACATGACGTAGCAGCAACAAAGACTTCAACTGGGAGGAGCTTCGAATAGAGACCCACGACTTGCACGACCTGGGAAACACCATCACAGAAGATGAGGTTTGGGCGGCCATAAAGGAGATGCCTAGTGATAAGGCGCCCGGTCCGGATGGCTTCACGGGGTTCTTCTTCAAGAAGTGTTGGGGCATCATAAAGTTTACGGTCATGAGAGTCATCCAGTGTTTTGACTCCCTACACACCTCCAACCTGCAATGGTTGAATTCCGCCAATGTTGTGCTTTTGCCCAAAAAGGAGGGTGCGGAAGGCATCTCTGATTACAGGCCTATCAGTCTCATCCACGCCATCGCGAAAATAATTGCCAAAGTCCTCTCGCTCCGGCTTGCTCCACACATGGACTACCTTGTCTCCAACGCGCAGAGTGCATTCATAAAGAGGCGCAGCATTCATGACAATTTCATGTGTGTTCGAAATTTTGCTAGGCGGTTACACAAGTGCAAGACCCCTGCTCTACTATTCAAGCTGGACATAAGAAAGGCCTTTGACTCCGTCAAGTGGGGCTACATATTAGATCTCCTTCAGCGTATGGGATTCCCGGACAGATTCCGGGCTTGGATTGCCGCACTCCTATCCTCGTCATCGTCTCGTATCCTCTTAAATGGCATCCCAGGCCCCCCTATTAAGCATCGGAAGGGGTTCCGGCAGGGGGATCCCATTTCCCCCCTGCTTTTCGTCATCGCGATTGATTCGTTGCATAAGATTCTGGATTTGTCAACCTGGAAAGGTCTACTGCACAAGCTACGTAGGCGGGGGCCTGCGGTGAGAACATCCCTATATGCAGATGATGATGCTGTTTTTCTGGCTCCTATCAAAAGAGACGTTGACAATCTTGCTTCCATCTTGAGAGGATTTGGCGAAGTCACAGGCCTATGCACCAACTTTCAGAAAAGCTCTGTTGTGCCAATTCGATGCAACCATCTTAATCTTGGGCACACTCTTCACAACTTGCCAGCAGCTCGTGCTATTTTCCCGGTAAAATATCTGGGCTTGCCTCTTTCTGTTTGGCAACTCAGAAAGGTGGATTTCCAATACCTTGAGGACAAGGCGGTCGGAAAATTAGCCACTTGGGACGGCCAAAAGATCACTACCATCGGCCGCACGACACTTGTCAAGTCGGTCATTTCATCCCAAGCAATCTACTCAATCATGCCTCTCATTGTGCTGCCAAGCACACTCAACAACCTAAATAAATTGGAAAGATCGTTCCTATGGTCCGGTGCGGACAAGACAACGGGAGCCAAGTGCAAAGTTAATTGGAAAATAGTTTGCAGGCCAAAGGAATATGGTGGTCTGGGGGTACTCAACACCGACAAATTTTCACGGGCTTTACGTCTTCGTTGGCTGTGGTATGAACAGAAGGAGCCCCACAGGCCTTGGGTGGGGTTTGGTAACCCTTGCACCGCCGAGGACCTCGAGTTTTTCTATGCCTCTACAACCATCACTGTGGGTGATGGCGCAAAAACGCCGTTCTGGGACTCTCCTTGGCTATTTGGGTGGAAACCCATGGATGTTGCGCCTTTAATCTACGAGGCCTCGAGGAGAAAGAATTGGAAGGTGCGTGAAGCCCTCCATGAGAATGCATGGATTCTCAAAATCAATCCAAACACTGTTGTCTCCATTCGCCACATTAGTGAATTTTTCACTCTCTGGATGCTTGTTCATGACTTCCCACTCGATGACCAAGCCGAAGACGACATTACTTGGAAGCACGCGAACGATGGGGTCTACTCGGTGGCCACTGCGTACAAGGCTATTTTCCATGGTTTGACTCTCTCTCCCATGGACCGCATGGTTTGGAAGGCTTGGGCACCCCCTAAGGTTAAATTCTTTGCGTGGCTAACCCTACAAGACCGAATTTGGACCGCCGATCGATTGGAGAAGCGTGGTTGGGTCAATTGTGGTCTCTGTCCACTATGCAAGAGAGAGCAAGAAACGGGGCCACACCTCTTCTTCAAGTGTCGTTACACGCTTAGGCTCTGGAGATCTATCATCGACAAGCTTGGGCTGCCTCACGTCAACATTCCCGAATGGCATCTTGATGAATCTGTCAAGGAGTGGTGGGACAAGCGTACCGATAACCGAAACCCGAATTGGCATGCCATGACCTCTCTCATCATGCTCACCTGTTGGACTGTTTGGAACAAGCGAAATGCTAGGGTATTTCGGCAAAAAATTTGCACCACCGCCTATTCTCCTCCAAACCATCCTTGGAGAGGCAAAGTTATGGGTTACTGCCGGCGCAAAGAAACTAGGGACTATCATTTTATGTGAGTAATTGGCATGTCGCTTGTATGGGGTGTCCTGTAAAACTCTAAACTCTATTATCTCCTTATTTAATAGATGAGGCAAATCTTATGCCTCCGTTTCGAAAAAAAATAAACACCCATCGGCTGGAGACACACTCCATGCTTCGCTGAGATCGCTCTAGAATACCCCACCCAAAATGGTCAAGGCCCTGATTCCGCCGCAACAATTAAGGCTGGAAGGGGACAACAGCACTAGCAACTCCAAGATCCGCAACAGATCCGAAGTCACTCGCCTCCATCACCAACGGCACCAGTAAGAGCATCTCCAGCCAGCAGGCCCAGGACGCCCCCCAGACAAATTTTTGGACATCGGAGACTACATTTTCTCCCACTCGTCCCCAGGATAATTTTTTGGCCACCGGCGACTAAATTACCTCCCACTCATCACCCAGAGCCTTAATTTTAGCCGGATTTAGCCAAAATTAGAGCCGACGCTCCCAAGCCAAACCCAGCCCACCGGGGGCACTTGGGGGAGGAGGGAGAAGGCTTTGCATGTCGTTTGGTCCACAGTCAGCCTCTCACTTCCTCTCTTGACCCTTTTTCTCCAGGCCTTTCCCACGTGCACTCTCTCTTTTCCTTCTCTCCCCACCAAGTACCACGCCACGCGTCTGGCTCCCTGATACGTCCAAAACGTATCTATAATTTCTGCTTGCTCCATGCCTCTTTTGTGTGATATAGATATGTTATTTATACACTTCCATACACTTTTGATCATATTTGGACTAACCTATTGACTCAGTGCACCCCAGTGCCAGTTTCTGTTTTCTGCTGTTTTTGTATTTCAGGTTTTCCCATCACGTAAACTGCCAGAAAAATCCCGGAAAAATTATATAAAAAATCAGCGTTGCGGAAGCTTCCACACGGTCGAAGTAGGGCCGGAGGGGGGCCACCAGGGCTCCAGGCGCCCTGGTGGCGCGGCCCCCCTCCTGGCCGCGCCGGGGGGGCGCCTGGGCCCCCCAGGCCTCCGCTGATGCCCCCTTTGGCATATATTTAACACGCGTCCCGAAACCCTCGAGACGGGAACCCTTTTTCGCAATCTCATCTCTGTTCCGCCGCCGCCGCGCTTCCAAGATCGGGAGCACCAGGAGAACTCTTCCCGGCACCCTGCCGGAGGGGAGGATCACCACCGGGAGCCTCTCCACTACCATGGACGCCTCCCGGATGAGTTGTGAGTAGTCTCCCTTGGACCATGGGTCCATGACCAGTAGCTATGTGATGTTCTCCTCCCCTTCTTGTGCTTCACTAATTAGACCTCGTGAGCTGCCCTACATGATCGAGGCACATATGTAATCCTTATGCTGTTGCTATGTTGAGTTTGCTGGGATCCGATGGATTGTGAGATTATGTTCAGATTGTGTTTGAGTAATATATTTGATTTACCTCTTTTATATTTATGTTCGTAAGTAATTCTTGCATGTTCTCCGTTGCTATTTATTGCTTTGGCCAAGTAGTAGGTAGTGACTCCAAGAGGGAACGTTATGCTCGTTTGTGGGTTCATGCCCCTCGATGACTAGTTTGAGTGACAGAAACATGAGTCTAGGGGATGTGCTGTTGCCACAAGGGGGAAAACAACGGTGCTTGTGCCCGTGGGTGCAAGGATTGTTTACTTTACGCAAAGTTCTTTTAATGCAGTTGTCTGTTGCTTTGAGTTTACACTATGGGTGGGACTCGCAACTTAATACCAGCGAGATGTTCTGGATAGATATCTCAAGGTGGATGATTAGTAGTAGATGCAGATGGATTTTGGTCTACTTGCCTCGGTGTACCGCCCATGCTTTGAACCTCTACCTTTCTTGCAACATAGTTAGCATTGGTTTGCGCACATAATTCTGTCAATTGCCCAGCTGTAATTCGTTTACCTCACATAGCTGTTTTATCGTCTTTTGGGAGAGAGACATCACTAGTGAACATCATGGGACCCCGGTCCATATTACCATCACTGATCACATCCGCTATTTACTTTCTGTTTTTACTTACTATTTGCAGCAATACCTATCACTATTATCACTTGCGTTTGATCCTTTGTAAACGACAAGGCCGGAGGGATTGACAACCTCTCTGTACTCGTTGGGAGCAAAGTTATTTGTATCTGTGTGCAGGTCCACGTTGATTGCTAATATCTGGCGCCGTTAGCAGTTGACACCTTCTTGTTGAAACTGGGAGTCTCAGGGGAAATCGATCCTTGGTATCTTTGCCAAGGGAAAACTTCCGCTACACTGCATCTCAAACCTTCCACTTGGGGTAACCAACAAGGGGCGAGAAGCCATCAAGCAAAGTTTTCTGGCGTCGTTGCCGGGGACTCCACTTGTAACACCCCTATGTACTAACCACTGTGTCACTCTACTAATGATGCCAAGTCATCTTCATTTGCACTAATTAATCACAGTGGTTAATCAAAGCAACTCAAATTTGCCCCTGAAGATTCAAATTCAAATTCAAATGCAAAATGAAGTTGTTCCAAAAATTATGGAAAAATGTTCATTAATTAGCAAATATTCCAAAACAATTGATGTTGAGGGAAACAACATCACCAGCAACCCCATTAATGGGCTAGGGCATTTAAACAGTGCCAATACAGCACTTTAATATGCCTTTTCATTTTTGAATAATTCAAAAAATGATCCAATTCTGACCAAACCAATTTTTGGTGATGAGGAATAACTCAACATCATTTTTGGGCCAACTCACACATTTAACAAAAGTGTTTTGGTGGCCCCATCTTTTTGCTCTTCTCTCTGCTTTGGAAATAAAAGAAAAGGGCAAAGGAAAGAACATTACCTGGTGCCCCGGGCGAAGCCCAACCGGCCCAGCCCATCTCTTCTACCTGCTCCCGTCGCCGTGTCGACGCCGCCGTGGTCGTCGCGCTCGCCACCGCGCCCCGGCTGACAGCTGCCGCCACAGGGCGCCGGAGGGGATAAGGCCGCGCCCAACCGCTCCCCCCGGGCCTCCTCATCCATTCCCCCCCCCTCTTCCCTCGCTCGCCTCGCCTCTTCTCTCCTCTCCAGATCCAGAGCAGAGCGCCACCGCCGCCGTGCTTCGCCGTTTGCCGCGGCCACCGTGGATCTCCCGCTCCGCCTCGATGTCGTAGACACGCACCGTCAACCGCCTCATCGTCTGGAGCCCTCAGGAGGAGCTGGGGAGCACCGCTGACGCCACACGACGTCGCCCCCTTTCTGCCTCTGCTCCGGCGTCTTCTCCGTCTCCGGCGACGTCTGCTGCTCCTAAACCACCAAGGGCTTTTCGTGGCCGCTCGGTGAGCTCCACTCCGTCCTCTCCTCTCTCTCCTCCCTTGCCTCATCGCGCCCCTAGCCGTAGCTGCCGCCGTAGCCGAAGCTCGACGCCACCGACGAGCTCATCGCTGTCGCTGTGGCCTCTAACACGCTCGCCTGAGCCGCGCCTCGTGCTCCTGGTGCTTCCAGGAGCCGAGCGAGCCCAGCCACGCGTCCTGTCGAGCCCCGTAGCCTCAGTTCCAATGACGCCCGAAGTCCGGCGTCCGCCGCGGCGCTCGCCGTCGTCGCCACGGTGCACCTCCAGTCGCGTAGTCACCCTAGATCAACGCGGGGTGGAATGGCCGATCGAACGCGCCCAAAACCGCACGATTTGGTCGCCTGTGCGCGATTTCCGCCGCCGGCCGAGTCCCTCCACCGTGTTGGGAGCTCGCCGGAGCAGCTCCGGCGCCGCTGGCCGACGTGGCCTGACCAGTGGGCCACCCCGGGTCGCTGGCAGCTGGGCCCCGCGGACCCAGTTGACCAGTTGACCGGGTCAACACCGGTGACGTGGCACTTTCTGTTACTAACCAGTGGGCCCGCGTCGTTAATTAGCTAAATATGTTTTAAAATTAAAACTAATCATTAAACACTCAATGACACCTGGGGCCCACCCCTCTAATTAATCTGTTAGATTAGTTTAACTCGCTGTTAGGCTATCAGAGGCTGACATGTGGGTCCCACTGGACCCACATGTCAGATTTGACCCTGGTCAGCCGACCGTTGACCGCTGACGTCACCTTTACCTCATGCTGACATCATCATGCTACTGTTCTGGATAATGTTGGATTGATAAATAATAATAATTCCAGAAAATGCCAAAAACTTAGAAAATTCATATCTTTTAAACCGTAGCTCGGATCGAAAAACTTTCTACATGAAAGTTGCTCAGAATGACGAGACGAAGCTAACCGTGCTATCCGTTTCCGTGTCGGGACCCTCTACGGAGGTGAACCCGCAACTTTTAGCCCGTTTCCGGTAGATGAATAGTGCACATACACCCGGTAAATAATTCCAGTTAATTCCTAAAAATAACCAATATAACTTAGACATGTTTTTAGGCAACCCTGCACTGCACATTAGCCTAGCACGCTTTGTGATGCTTGTATTCTGTGTATTTATCTGTTTCCTCCCCCCCTCTTCTCTCTCGGTAGAGTCCGACGTTGACGCCGCTCCAGAGACCGACGCCGTCCCGGTGATTGGTTCCCCCTTCGACGACCTTGCTTTTGCCACCGAGCAACCAGGCAAGCAACCCCCCCTTTGATCATTCCGATATCGCCTATGTCTATTCTCTCTTATTCTTGCATTAGAATTGCTGCTACTGCTACTGCTCCTATTACTGTTGCATAGCCTGTTTTTGCAATACTGTTGATACCTGTCTTTATTCATAAACTGCTTAGTATAGGTTGGGTAGCACTGCTGTGGTCCCGCTTTCTCGTAGTTGCCTCGCATAGTACCCTTGTCTCGATCAAGCGATCAAGCCCCTTCCCCTGACCTTCTTCACACCACCGCACACCCCCTAATATGCTCGACTCCGCAGTGTTAACATCAGGTGACGAGGGTGATACCTCCGAACTCACTTCCGATGTTGTCCCTGTTGTATAGCTAGCTCGTGGTGGGTTACCGAGGGTGATTCCTCTTCCCACTTCCGGCTTAGCTTTTGTCGTGCACCCGCTATGGTGATTACCGCCGAGGGTGATTCCTCCGGTATCACCTTAACGGGACTTGTCGTTTAGGAATCCAACGAGGGTGATTCCTCGGATTCCTCATTGGCATGGAAACCACACAGATGCCCTGTTTCACCATACCGTGTTTAAAGACGTATCGATCCCCGAGGCCGGACGTCGCCAGGAACAAAGGCGTGCGGCCAGAGGTATCGTGCGTCTAAAGACACTTTGAAGTTACTACTACACATGTTGGATGGAGGCGGGTTGACCCAGAGGGGTACCCGCGAGTGCCTTTGAGGCGTGAGCTGTGGAGTCGGGTGACCAGTGAGGGTACCCGCGAGATAACTACGAGGCGTGGCCGGTCATTCCCAGTCCTTGTCACAAGTCCTCGAGACGGAACGACGGGGCCAACAGTATCGTGGGCTCTGCTCGTTACCGCGCGCTCCCAATCCACTAAGCGATTTGGATATTTGATCCGAGGGGCCTTTGGGTCCGATAGCACTAACCACCACGTGGGTGTGAGTGGGTGCTCTGCGTCGTATACATCAGCCGGAGTCGTCACGACGTCAGCGATTGAGCGGCCCGTTCGGATTGGACCCTGGATGCAACTGCGTGCTTGTATAAGGGGTTGCTAGGTCTGCTACCGAACGGCCACGTAACGTGCAGGAGCGTCCGGGGCTATGGGCCATGACCCCCGGGTGCATAGGTTTAGTCCGACGTGCTTGATCCTCTCTGGCGGTATCCGGTCGGGTTGCGTCGTATTGTTTGGCCGAGGGCGGGCACGACCTGATGGTGTGTCCGGCCGGAGTTAAGCGAGCGTGGTGGGTAACTTGGTGCACCCCTGCAGGGAAGAAAACATCTATCGATAGCCTGTCCTACGGTAACGGACACTCGGAGTTGTATCCACTTCGGTACAACTAGAACTGGTGACTTGAGATATGAGGTTGATATTGATATGAACACTTTACATTATGATGTACTAATCTGAACCCTTCTAATTGCTGCAAGACCCTGAAGATGCTAGTCTTCGTCAGGACTAGGCTTTTCCCCTCTCTACTCTGGCTTTCTGCAGTCTAGTCCACCCACATAAAGCCTCCTTTGAAAATGATGCATTGCTTAGTATAGATCTGATGTAAGTCTTGCTGAGTACTTTGGATGAGTACTCACGGTTGCTTTGCTTCCCCTTTTGTCCTACCCGCATGATAAACCAGACGACGGAGCCATGGTGCCTGCAGCCCCCGTTGACGACTACTACTACCAGCCCGAGGCTGGCTACTACTACTACCCGGCCGGCGAGTACTTCTACGAGGAGCCGGCGGACGACGATCAGGAGTAGGATCGGAGGTCCCAGGCAGGAGGCCTGCGCCTTTTCGATCGTAGCTTTTTTTATTTTGCCCCGCCTTTGCAAAAGGCCTATCTTCTTCTGTGTTGTATCTGTACCCAGATACCTAACGCTTCCGCTGACTATGTGTGTGACACTTGTTATGTATTCGAGCCCTCGAGGCCCCTGGCTTGTAATATATAACCTGTATGTAATTATTTATGTTTTAGAGTTGTGCTGTGATTCCTTCACGTGAGTCCTTAGGCTTGATCGTGTGCATTTGCGTGTATGATTAGTGCACGGTCGGGCCGGGGTCGTCACAGGTTGGTATCAGAGCCGACTGCCTGTAGGAACCCCCTTTCCAACTCCTTGGTCGAAGTTGAGTCTAGAGGTCAAAACTGTTTTACTACTTGGCTGTGTGGCTTATGGCCCCACGTCGCCACTTGGGTGGTGTAGCTTCTTTTATTCCTCATCTATACTCTGGGACTCTTCTCTCTCGTCTATTCGGGTTAAGTTTTACTAACTCCATTAGGTTCTCGTTTTCACATCTACCCGGAGAGCTGGATATCAGTGCGGTTTCTTATCATTGACCTGAATAGTCTGATAATCATTTCTTTCCATTTGTTTGTTTAACCTTTCTTACCAAGTTCTGTTTAATTATCATCAGGACTTGACAAGTCTGATTCTTCTTCTTTCAGATGAATCCTCTGTTTCCACCTCGCCCGGAGACTCAGCTTGTGCTTCGCACCTGGGCTCGAGATGCCCCTGGGTTTCCGGCCATTCTAGTCGCTCTCCTGACCAGACTGGGCTACCGCTGGTATCCCGAGTACATGGTCTACGAGGAGTATCGCGAGTTCAACCAGGAGCAGTATTATGCTGATATTCGTATCTACGACCGGCAGGATGACTCAGACACTGAGTTGTACCGCTTTCGCGGTAGTGGCGTGACGGTTGCGATGGCAGTCCATGATGCTGCCTATGCTGCTGTCGCACGCCTCCGAGGAGAGCACAGAGATAGCTTGGATGCCTCTGAGTTTCGGTACATTCCGTATGCACCTGCTGGAGATGAGACTGGATACTACTCAGCTATCTGTGCCCCGTATGAGAGTCGACGTTATGACCCGCAGGTTCTGATTCAGCACACTCAGGCGCTGGATCGAACTGCTCGGGCCCTGGCGGTTGAGTTGTCCATCACCCGGACAGTTCTCTACCAGACGTTGACGCAGTTGGTACCGGCTGTCCAAGCAGGGACGCTTCCTCGGTCTATCCTTTGCCCGCGCAGGATCAACACACCTCCAGGTGTCGAGTGGCCTGCGGTTGGAGGTCACACGCCAGTTCGTGGACCTCAGATTCCCGACCGATACCGGGTTCTGCATCAGAGTGCACATGGAGCTCAGGATCCTTCTGCGATCGAGATCCGCCGTCCGCACTTGCAGCTACCCCGTTTCAGTTCCTTTCTCCGACGTTGATGTAGCCTTTGCTATGTCTCGTCGTGTACTTCCTTACCGCGGTCTGCGCGCCGCCTACTATGTCTAGTTTTGATTTTGCGCCGTTGTGCTGCCCGTTTGTAACCGACGCTATGTACGAACCCGTATGTCATGATGTGTATGATGTTGTATTATTGCACTTCCCTTAGGTCGTGCATATTTACTTCATTGTTGAATTCATGCAACGTGTATTCTTGTCGCTAAACCACCCCTGTTGGAATTATCAGGATGGCTGGTAACAATGATCCCCCTGCACCTCCGCCTCCGCCTCCGCCGCCAGACTATATGGCTGCCGTAATGCAGACCATTGACATGCAGCGTCAGGTGCTGCAGGGTATGCTCAACCAGATACCCCAGGTCAACGCCAATGCTCAGCATCAGCCAGCCGCTATCACTCTGCAAGAATTTCTGCGGCTCAATCCAACGATATTTCGCAGTGCCGCCAACCCCTTGGATGCCGATGATTGGCTGCGTGACATCTTCTTTGAGCTGGATTCTGCCGCCGTGTCCCCTGACAACTATGTCAAGTTTGCGACATATTTCCTGAAGGGTCCGGCGGCCCAGTGATGGGACACTCACCGGAACACAGTGCCTGCTGGAACTGTCATCACCTGGGCAGACTTCAAGACTGCCTTCCGTGCTCGGTACATCCCGGAAGGGGTTATCGACCGCAAGCGTACGGAGTTTCGCAACCTGATTCAGGGCAACAAGTCAGTTGATGCTTATCAGCGGGAGTTCCTGGAACTGTCCCGCTATGCTGAGGAGGATATCGCTACTGACGCAAGACGCCAAGAGAAGTTCAGGCGTGGACTTCATCATGATATTCTGCTTGCTCTAGTGGCGCTGGACTTTCCAGACTTCGCCACTCTAGTGAACAAGGCCATTCAGGTTGAAACTGGACTCAAGTTACACAAGGACGCTCTTAAGCGCTCTCGCGAGTCGGGCTCATCTTCGGGCTCGTCTTCTCAGAAGCGCCGCATATGGATTCCTCAGAGCATGTATCGTCCAAACGCTCCTGTATACCGGCCTTCTTATGCTGCACCTCGTCTGCCTCCTCCACCGCCAATGCAGTACAGGCCTGCAGTCCCAGCACCTCGAGCACCTGCGATTCGTCCAGAGAGTGGACTCTGCTTCAAGTGTGGCCGTCCGGGTCACCGCGCCAGAGACTGTCCGCAGGTTCAGGGTCAGCTGGCTCTTCCATCTGCTGGCCGTGGCAGTGGACGTGGAGTTCCTCCGCAGCGCAACAATAATATCAGGCCTTCGTATGCTCGTGGTGGTCAGCTTCACCATGTCATTCTGAGTGAAGACCCAGAGCAGCCAGCCACAGTGATGGGTACACTTCTTGTCAACTCAGTATTTGCTAATGTTTTGTTCGATACTGGTGCTTCGGATTCTTTCATTTCTGAACCTTTTGCACTCAAGCATGAAATTGAATTTGACACACTGCATCAACCAGTAAAAATACAAACCTCCGCGGGTCCTTGCCGATCTACCCTCTTCTGTCCTCAAGTTAGTGTTGAGATTGAAGGGAGAAAATTTCAGGCGTACCCCATTGTCCTGAAATCTTGCGGCATAGACCTTATCCTGGGTATGGATTGGTTGAAGGCTCACGAGGCCCAAATCGATTGTGCCACCAAGACTGTACGTCTTCGGCACCCCTCCAATCAACTCGTGAGTTGCCGCGCTCGTATATCTCGTGATGCCGAGGCTCAAATCTATGCCTTAAATGCATTGAATGCTTCACCACTCGAAGGGCTCGAAAGCATACCAGTTGTATGTGATTTCCCGGATGTCTTCCCAGAAGAACTTCCAGGAATACCCCCTGCTCGAGCCGTCGAATTTGTTATTGACTTGAAGCCGGGTACTACTCCTATTGCGAAGCGTCCTTACAAGATGCCACCGCATGAGCTCCTCGAGCTTAAGGAGGAAATCGACAAGTCACTCAAGAAGGGCTTCATCCGTCCTAGTTCCTCTGCCTGGGGAGCACCGTCTCTTTTCGTCAAGAAGAAAGATGGTACGAATAGGCTGGTACAAGATTACCGACCTATCAACCGGGCAACCATCCAGAATAAATATCCACTTCCACGGATCAATGACTTATATGATCAACTGGCTGGATCGTCGGTGTTTTCTAAACTCGACTTGAGGTTGGGTTATCACCAAATCCGTGTTCGTGAAGAGGATATTCCAAAGACTGCATTTGTTACTCGCTATGGCTCTTATGAGTACACTGTCATGTCTTTTGGACTGACTAATGCTCCAGCTACCTTCTCCCGCCTGATGAATTATATATTCATGGATTACCTCGACAAGTTCGTCGTGGTATATCTGGATGATATTCTGGTATTCTCGAAGAACAAGGAAGAACACGCCGAACATCTTCGCCTTGTTCTGGAGAAGCTGCGAGAGCATCAGCTTTATGCTAAGTTTTCCAACTGCGAGTTCTCGCTTTCTGAAGTAACCTACCTTGGACATGTGATTTCCAAAGATGGCATTGCCGTTAATCCGGAACGGGTTCAGGCTATTCTTGACTGGACTCCTCCGAAGAATGTCAAACAAGTGAGAAGTTTTCTCGGCCTTGCAAGCTATTGTCGTCGCTTCGTCGAGAACTTTTCCAAGATTGCCAAGCCCCTGACTAATCTGCTTCACAAAGGCGTTAAGTTTGAGTGGACAGATAAATGCCAGGAAAGCTTTCAAGCTCTGAAGGACAAGCTCGTTTCTGCTCCAGTGCTTGCTCCTCCAGATTCTCGCAAGGACTTCGTGATATATTGCGACGCCTCTCGTCAAGGATTAGGCTGTGTCCTAATGCAAGAACGAAGAGTGGTTGCTTATGCATCACGTCAATTGCGTCCGCATGAAGAGAATTACCCAGTGCATGATCTGGAACTTGCTGCAGTGATCTTTGCATTGAAACTATGGCGGCATTACCTTCTCGGTAACCGGTGTGAGATTTATACTGATCACCAAAGTTTGAAGTATTTATTCACTCAGCCGGATCTTAATCTCCGCCAACAGCGATGGTTGGAAACTATTTCTGAATATGACTGTGGTATTTCTTATACCCCTGGCAAGGCTAATGTGATGGCCGATGCCTTGAGTCGCAAGTCATACAGCACCAACCTCAAGGTTAGGCGAGCTCAGCCTCGTCTTTATGAGGAATTACGCAAGCTGAATCTGCATATCGTTCCACATGGTTCGCTTAATGACCTTGTGATACAGCCGGATCTTGAGAAGGCTGTCAAGGTAGCGCAAACCAAAGATGCTTACGTTGAAGTTGTGAAACAGGAACTGCATCTTCCGAAATACAGGGATTTCTCGATATCCGAAGATGGAACCTTGTATTTCCGACGCCGCATCGTGGTAACGCGTTTCGACCTAATGACTGACAAGGTCATGAAGGAGGCACATGATACACCGCTGTCTATTCATCCTGGTAGTACTAAGATGTATCGTGATCTCCGCCAAAGGTACTGGTGGCCTAATATGAAGCGGGATATTGCTCGATATGTTGCTGAATGCGATGTCTGTCGTCGCGTGAAGGCAGAACATCAGAAGCCTGCTGGACTTTTGCAACCTCTTCCTATTCCGCTTTGGAAATGGGATAAGGTGCAGATGGATTTCATTACTGGATTTCCTAAGTCCCAGAAGGGTAACGATGCCATTCTTGTCGTCGTCGACCAACTCTCAAAGGTTGCACACTTCCTGCCAATCAAGGAGACTATCACTGCTAGCCAGTTAGCAGAACTGTATATCTCCTGAATTGTATCCCTCCACGGAATTCCGAAGGAGATCAGTTCGGACCGTGGCACCCTGTTCACTTCCAAGTTCTGGGAAAGTTTTCAAGAAGCCTTGGGAACTCATATCAACTGGAGTTCAGCTTATCACCCCCAGTCCCAAGGTCAAGTTGAACGAGTCAATCAAGTGCTTGAAGATATGCTGCGAGCTTGTGTTATATCATTCGGTAAGAAATGGGAAGAATCCCTTCCATATGCCGAGTTCTCGTATAACAACAGCTATCAAGCAAGCTTGAAGATGGCTCCTTTTGAAGTTCTGTACGGACGTAAGTGTCGAACCCCTCTGAACTGGTCAGAAACTGGGGAACGACAAGTTATTGGTCCGGACATTATTCAACACGCCGAAGAGCAAGTCCGTATCGTGCGTGAAAATCTCAAGGCGGCTCAAGACCGTCAGAAGAGCAACTATGATCGCAAGCGATGGGGTCTGACTTATCAACCAGGTGATCAAGTCTATCTTCGTGTCACCCCTATGAAGGGCACTCAGCGTTTCGGTATCAAGGGCAAGTTAGCTCCACGCTACATTGGCCCCTTTCCCGTGGTTGCTAGACGTGGATTTGTGGCTTATAAACTGCAATTGCCACCGCAATTCTCTCATATCCACGATGTGTTCCATGTATCGCAACTTCGTCGATCCTTCAAGGAGTCTCCGCATCGTGCTGTGGATCACGAAATGCTCGAGCTTCAAGATGATCTGTCTTATAAGGAGCATCCGATCCGCATCCTCGATCAAGCTGAACGTCGGACCCGCCAGAAGACAACCAAGTTCCTGAAAGTGCAGTGGTCAAATCATACTGAAGATGAAGCCACTTGGGAACGCGAGGAAAATCTTCGGGCGGAATACCCCGACCTCTTTGCTTCTACCTCCTAAATTCTCGGGACGAGAATTTCTTTTAGAGGAGGAGAATTTGTAACACCCCTATGTACTAACCACTGTGTCACTCTACTAATGATGCCAAGTCATCTTCATTTGCACTAATTAATCACAGTGGTTAATCAAAGCAACTCAAATTTGCCCCTGAAGATTCAAATTCAAATTCAAATGCAAAATGAAGTTGTTCCAAAAATTATGGAAAAATGTTCATTAATTAGCAAATATTCCAAAACAATTGATGTTGAGGGAAACAACATCACCAGCAACCCCATTAATGGGCTAGGGCATTTAAACAGTGCCAATACAGCACTTTAATATGCCTTTTCATTTTTGAATAATTCAAAAAATGATCCAATTCTGACCAAACCAATTTTTGGTGATGAGGAATCACTCAACATCATTTTTGGGCCAACTCACACATTTAACAAAAGTGTTTTGGTGGCCCCATCTTTTTGCTCTTCTCTCTGCTTTGGAAATAAAAGAAAAGGGCAAAGAAAAGAACATTACATGGCGCCCCGGGCGAAGCCCAACCGGCCCAGCCCATCTCTTCTACCTGCTCCCGTCGCCGTGTCGACGCCGCCGTGGTCGTCGCGCTCGCCACCGCGCCCCGGCCGACAGCTGCCGCCACAGGGCGCCGGAGGGGATAAGGCCGCGCCCAACCGCTCCCCCCGGGCCAACTCATCCATTCCCC
>LR738709.1:84233328-84295250 GCA_902687465.1 Secale cereale
CTCTTCCCTCGCTCGCCTCGCCTCTTCTCTCCTCTCCAGATCCAGAGCAGAGCGCCACCGCCGCCGTGCTTCGCCGTTTGCCGCGGCCACCGTGGATCTCCCGCTCCGCCTCGATGTCGTAGACACGCGCCGTCAACCGCCTCATCGTCTGGAGCCCTCAGGAGGAGCTGGGGAGCACCGCTGACGCCACACGACATCGCCCCCTTTCTGCCTCTGCTCCGGCGTCTTCTCCGTCTCCGACGACGTCTGCTGCTCCTAAACCACCAAGGGCTTTTCGTGGCCGCTCGGTGAGCTCCACTCCGTCCTCTCCTCTCTCCTCCCTTGCCTCGTCGCGCCCCTAGCCGTAGCTGCCGCCGTAGCCGAAGCTCGACGCCACCGACGAGCTCATCGCTGTCGCTGTGGCCTCTAACACGCTCGCCTGAGCCGCGCCTCGTGCTCCTGGTGCTTCCAGGAGCCGAGCGAGCCCAGCCACGCGTCCTGTCGAGCCCCGTAGCCTCAGTTCCAATGACGCCCGAAGTCCGGCGTCCGCCGCGGCGCTCGCCGTCGTCGCCACGGTGCACCTCCAGTCGCGTAGTCACCCTAGATCAACGCGGGGTGGAATGGCCGATCGAACGCGCCCAAAACCGCACGATTTGGTCGCCTGTGCGCGATTTCCGCCGCCGGCCGAGTCCCTCCACCGTGTTGGGAGCTCGCCGGAGCAGCTCCGGCGCTGCTGGCCGACGTGGCCTGACCAGTGGGCCACCCCGGGTCGCTGGCAGCTGGGCCCCGCGGACCCAGTTGACCAGTTGACCGGGTCAACACCGGTGACGTGGCACTTTCTGTTACTAACCAGTGGGCCCGCGTCGTTAATTAGCTAAATATGTTTTAAAATTAAAACTAATCATTAAACACTCAATGACACCTGGGGCCCATCCCTCTAATTAATCTGTTAGATTAGTTTAACTCGCTGTTAGGCTATCAGAGGCTGACATGTGGGTCCCACTGGACCCACATGTCAGATTTGACCCTGGTCAGCCGACCGTTGACCGCTGATGTCACCTTTACCTCATGCTGACGTCATCATGCTACTGTTCTGGATAATGTTGGATTGATAAATAATAATAATTCCAGAAAATGCCAAAAACTTAGAAAATTCATATCTTTTAAACCGTAGCTCGGATCGAAAAACTTTCTACATGAAAGTTGCTCAGAACGACGAGACGAAGCTAACCGTGCTATCCGTTTCCGTGTCGGGACCCTCTACGGAGGTGAACCCGCAACTTTTAGCCCGTTTCCGGTAGATGAATAGTGCACATACACCCGGTAAATAATTCCAGTTAATTCCTAAAAATAACCAATATAACTTAGACATGTTTTTAGGCAACCCTGCACTGCACATTAGCCTAGCACGCTTTGTGATGCTTGTATTCTGTGTATTTATCTGTTTCTTCCCCCCCTCTTCTCTCTCGGTAGAGTCCGACGCTGACGCCGCTCCAGAGACCGACGCCGTCCCGGTGATTGGTTCCCCCTCCGACGACCTTGCTTTTGCCACCGAGCAACCAGGCAAGCAACCCCCCCTTTGATCATTCCGATATCGCCTATGTCTATTCTCTCTTATTCTTGCATTAGAATTGCTGCTACTGCTACTGCTCCTATTACTGTTGCATAGCCTGTTTTTGCAATACTGTTGATACCTGTCTTTATTCATAAACTGCTTAGTATAGGTTGGGTAGCACTGCTGTGGTCCCGCTTTCTCGTAGTTGCCTCGCATAGTACCCTTGCCTCGATCAAGCGATCGAGCCCCTTCCCCTGACCTTCTTCACACCACCGCACACCCCCTAATATGCTCGACTCCGCAGTGTTAACATCAGGTGACGAGGGTGATACCTCCGAACTCACTTCCGATGTTGTCCCTGTTGTATAGCTAGCTCGTGGTGGGTTACCGAGGGTGATTCCTCTTCCCACTTTCGGCTTAGCTTTTGTCGTGCACCCGCTATGGTGATTACCGCCGAGGGTGATTCCTCCGGTATCACCTTAACGGGACTTGTCGTTTAGGAATCCAACGAGGGTGATTCCTCGGATTCCTCATTGGCATGGAAACCACACGGATGCCCTGTTTCACCATACCGTGTTTAAAGACGTATCGATCCCCGAGGCCGGACGTCGCCAGGAACAAAGGCGTGCAGCCAGAGGTATCGTGCGTCTGAAGACACTTTGAAGTTACTACTACACATGTTGGATGGAGGCGGGTTGACCCAGAGGGGTACCCGCGAGTGCCTTTGAGGCGTGAGCTGTGGAGTCGGGTGACCAGTGAGGGTACCCGCGAGATAACTATGAGGCGTGGCCGGTCATTCCCAGTCCTTGTCACAAGTCCTCGAGACGGAACGACGGGGCCAACAGTATCGTGGGCTCTGCTCGTTACCGCGCGCTCCCAATCCACTAAGCGATTTGGATATTTGATCCGAGGGGCCTTCGGGTCCGATAGCACTAACCACCACGTGGGTGTGAGTGGGTGCTCTGCGTCGTATACATCAGCCGGAGTCGTCACGACGTCAGCGATTGAGCGGCCCGTTCGGATTGGACCCTGGATGCAACTGCGTGCTTGTATAAGGGGTTGCTAGGTCTGCTACCGAACGGCCACGTAACGTGCAGGAGCGTCCGGGGCTATGGGCCATGACCCCCGGGTGCATAGGTTTAGTCCGACGTGCTTGATCCTCTCTGGCGGTATCCGGTCGGGTTGCGTCGTATTGTTTGGCCGAGGGCGGGCACGACCTGATGGTGTGTCCGGCCGGAGTTAAGCGAGCGTGGTGGGTAACTTGGTGCACCCCTGCAGGGAAGAAAACATCTATCGATAGCCTGTCCTACGGTAACGGACACTCGGAGTTGCATCCACTTCGGTACAACTAGAACTGGTGACTTGAGATATGAGGTTGATATTGATATGAACACTTTACATTATGATGTACTAATCTGAACCCTTCTAATTGCTGCAAGACCCTGAAGATGCTAGTCTTCGTCAGGACTAGGCTTTTCCCCTCTCTACTCTGGCTTTCTGCAGTCTAGTCCACCCACATAAAGCCTCCTTTGAAAATGATGCATTGCTTAGTATAGATCTGATGTAAGTCTTGCTGAGTACTTTGGATGAGTACTCACGGTTGCTTTGCTTCCCCTTTTGTCCTACCCGCATGATAAACCAGACGACGGAGCCATGGTGCCTGCAGCCCCCGTTGACGACTACTACTACCAGCCCGAGGCTGGCTACTACTACTACCCGGCCGGCGAGTACTTCTACGAGGAGCCGGCGGACGACGATCAGGAGTAGGATCGGAGGTCCCAGGCAGGAGGCCTGCGCCTTTTCGATCGTAGCTTTTTTTATTTTGCCCCGCCTTTGCAAAAGGCCTATCTTCTTCTGTGTTGTATCTGTACCCAGATACCTAACGCTTCCGCTGACTATGTGTGTGACACTTGTTATGTATTCGAGCCCTCGAGGCCCCTGGCTTGTAATATATAACCTGTATGTAATTATTTATGTTTTAGAGTTGTGCTGTGATTCCTTCACGTGAGTCCTTAGGCTTGATCGTGTGCATTTGCGTGTATGATTAGTGCACGGTCGGGCCGGGGTCGTCACACCACTCTTCAAGATAGGGGAGTTGCACGCTATCTTTTACCTTTGCTTTTTAGTCTTGTTAGTTTACCTTTCAGTTTTGCTTTAGTGTCTTTTATCGAAAATCACAAAAATAGTTATCTTGCTTGCTTGCTACTATGGGTTCCACCAAGAACACCAAGTTGTGTGACTTCACTAGTCACAACAACGATGACTTTATCTGCACGCCTATCACTACACCTGCCACTTCAGCACCTTCGTATGAAATTAAACCTGCTTTACTGAATCTGGTCATGAAAGATCAATTCTCCGGTGCTGGAGATGATGCTGCTTTACACTTGAACAACTTTGTTGAACTTTGTGATATGCAAAAGTACCAAGAAATAGATGGTAATATTGTTAAGCTTAAGCTTTTTCCTTTCTCCTTGAGAGGAGGAGCTAAAATTTGGTTTCAATCTTTGCCTAGAAATAGCATAGATTCATGGGACAAGTGCAAAGATGCTTTTATTGGAAAATACTATCCACCTGCTAAAATTATCCAACTAAGAAGTAACATAATGAATTTCAAACAATTTGATAATGAACACGTTGCCCAAGCTTGGGAATGTATGAAATCTCTTGTCAAGAACTGCCCTACTCATGGTTTGACTACTTGGATGGTTATCCAAACTTTTTATGCAGGCTTGAACTTTACCTCGCGAAACTTGTTAGATTCGGCCGTGGGAGGAACCTTTATGTCAACTACACTTGGTGCTGCCACAAAGCTTCTCGATGAGATGATGACCAATTATTCTCAATGGCACACCGAACGCGCTCCAACAGGTAGGAAGGTAAACTCTGTCGAGGAGATTTCCTCCCTAAATGAAAAAGTTGACTTGATCATGTCTCTACTTTCGAAGCAATCTTCTATTGATCCTCGTGATGTTCCTTTAAATTCTTTGATTGCTCAAGAACAAGTAGATGTGAACTTTATCTCTAGAAACAATTTCAATAACAATGCTTATAGGAGTAATTTTGGTAGCAATCCTAGACCGTTCCCCTCTAATTCCTATGGGAACAACAATGCTTATCCTAGCACCAAGAACTCCACTACTGAACTAGAGATTATGCTTAAAGATTTCATCACTACCCAAAAAGCCTTTAATAAGAGTGTAGAAGAAAAACTAAACAAACTAGATAATCTATCTTCGAAGGTAGACAATTTAGCCCATGAGGTAGAATTGCTTAAAATTAGAACTTCTCCTCTTAAGGAGAGGAAGGTCACTCCTATGAATGCTATTCAAGTGCAAATTAATGAAAACATTAGGATGTTGGCTAAACTTAAAGAGAGATGGGCTAGAGAAAGGGAGGAAGAAGATAGAATTAAGAACCTTCCTACCCACCACACTGTTGCTACTATCCAGTTTGTTGAGGATATCCAAACTCTTAGCACCCAATGCACTCCTGGTCCCATTGGACCTATTAATGGTGATGCTATGACCATAGAAACTACCAAACAAGTGAACCTAAAGGACACCACTACCACTTTACTTGATAGTAGTGACCTTGATTTTGATAATTGCACTCTTACCGAAGTTATTAATTTCCTTCACAAGATGTCTAGAGATCCCCGCACTAGCACGCTTAACCTTGCCTTCATGGAGCATATCACTAATGCTCTCATCAAAGCTAGGGAGGAGAAACTTAGAGTAGAAGCCTCCATACCTAGAAAGCTAGAAGATGGTTGGGATCCTATGATTAAAATTAAGTTGAATAACTTCTCTTGCTATGCTTTATGTGATGTTGGAACTAGTACCTCCGTTATGCCCAAAAGAATATATGATATGCTTAAATTGAAACCTTTTGATTCTTGTTCTTTTGGTGTTCGTCTCGTTGATTCTTCCATAAAGAAACCTTTGGGGAGGATCGACGATGTTCTTATCATTGTCAATGACAATTACGTTCCCGTTGATTTTACTATTATGGATATTGAATGTGAACCTTCTTGTCCAATTATTTTGGGACGTCCTTTTCTACGCACCGTTGGTGCTATCATTGACATGAAAGAGGGGAATATAAGATTCCAATTTCCTCTCAAGAAAGGGATGGAACACTTCCCTAGAAAGAAGATTAAGTTACCTTTTGAGTCCGTTATACGGGCTAGCTATTCTTTTACTCTTGATAAAACTTGATCTTTTTGCATTATGCCTAGCTTAAAGGCATAAAAGAAAGCGCTTTTGGGAGGCAGCCCACATGAATAAATTTTATTTTGCTTTTGTTGAGTCTTGATGTTGTTACTACAGTAGCATCATCATTGTATCTTTGCTTTTCAACTTTGTGCCAAGTGTAGCCTCTGATTGCAAGAAGGTTCAAAAGTTGTGACGTGCTGTCCAGGAAACAGATTCTGTCCTTGGATAGAAAAATTCGTATAAAATCACCAGATCATCTTTTTGGTGTGAATTTTTTCGACAGCGTGCTCTATACAATTGTCTTTCGGGCGTCTGTTCCGAGTTTTTTTATTAGAGTTGCAGAAGTGCCCCGAAAAAATCATTTACTACCTGTTGTTCTGTTTTTCACAGATTCTATCCTGTTTTGCCTTTCCTTCATTTTGCAAACCTTGAGCTTGCTTTTTCTTTGCAAAAACCTTTTGGCAATCTTGAGAAACAGTAGACCTTCAAGAATATCCTTATTTCCAGCAAGTAACAATTATTTTATTATGGGTACTAACCTCGCTAATCAGATTATGATGAGTTATGTATGAAGGGAGTTTTCAAGTGTGCGAGGGAAGATGATAAAAAGATTCAGGAGTGTCAAACGCTCAAGCTTGGGGATGCCCCCATGCACACCCAAGAAATATTCAAGGAGACTCAAACGTCTAAGCTTGGGGATGCCCCCATGCATCCCCTTCTCCATCAACATTATCAGTTCGTCTTTCGTTCCGCTATATTTTTATCACTTCATGTGTTATGTGCTATGCTTGGAGCGTCTTGCTTTTAGTTTTCCTTTTTAGTTTTCGCTAGCTTTGCTTGCTTTTCATAACGAGTTGGAACTCAGCTTTCTTTGTGTGGGAGAGAAACACGCTCCACTTCAACCTAGAACACAACATAGAATTTTCATGTCTATCTTTGCTGTGTATGTTCTTGGTCTTTCAATAGCTACTGTCATGTTCAGCTCTTAGTATTCATGCTTATCTTTTTAAAGAGCTTTTGTTTAGTTGGTTGCTTGAACTCTCTTTAGTTATCATGCTTATCTTATTAAGAGAGTTTGCTTCTGATGCATTGGTTGATATGTCTATGATAAAAATGCTACGTGCATAATGGTGCTTAGTAGTTCATGTTTTCTTATGGTTAGTCTCAAATAGCTGGGGGGTTCCCAATGTGTTATTGGAGTACCAACATGATTTGTTTGCCTATGATGTGGTATGGTTTAGTAATATCTTCCTTCGAGAATTTATTTTGATTGACTTGGCGTATGCTCACGCATTTTTAAGACTGTAAAGAAAGTCTGTCAAGCCTTGATGATCTTTTATTTCTGAGTAGCGATATAACTTCCATGCCTCATTCAATGTTGCTTTGTCGCTCTGCGTGATTATGACCGTCATTGCTCTTTTAGTTGGTCGCTCCCAGTCTTTTGCTAACCTCCACCTGTACTAAGCGGACTGACTCCTTGTGCATCCAAAATCCTTTAAACCAGTTATGCCATATGAGTCCACCATACCTTCTTATACATGGTATTTACCTGCCATTCCTAACAGAGACTTTCATGTACCATCTCGAAATTATTCAAAAAAAAAGCATTTCTATTTTGTGCCTCTATTTTAGTTCATGAGGAAGTAGTAGTTAATTCATGATCTTTTTAAGTTGGACAAGCTTCACCCCAGGATTGCATGTGTAATGTGCAAACCCATAATACGAGAAGGAACTGGCAAAGAGTGCGCCCGACTCAAAAATAATATAACAAACAAACCCTCCTTCACGCTTTGTTCATGAGAAATCAGAAAACTTTGGCACTGATAAACAAAGGAGATTAAGAGGATGTGATCATCCTCATTCGGGAGCCGTTCCTCGAAACTTGTCCATCTCAAGAAGTGATTGAGTTGTCTGCTAGCATTCGTTGACGAAACATGCATATCCAAAAAAATAATTTTTAATTCTGTTTTTAAAACCAAGAGCTCTGGTACATGTTTTGTCTTTGTTTCCGACTACGGGTTTTCAACCTTGCCAACAAAAGCCACGGTTCGAGAGTCTCCACCTTCTTTTAAAGCACCAACTATTAAGAGCATGATTATCATTCTGAGTGTAATGTGCATTGTCCCAAAGTAGCATTGTCTTTTGCATGATTGTGATATCGTTTATTCTGAAATTATTGTATCTAGTCATCACTTAAACCTTGGAGGTGCCCCTGCATTTATGTTTTGCTTCACTAAAGGGGGCAAGCGAAATATCACTTTATCATATTTGCACACCATGCTCATTACAAATCTATTTGATGTTTCAGTATCATATTGTAAAATTTTCAGTTCTTTGTGATTCTCTCATGAGGCAACTTAGTTACTACAGATTCATTGTCTCAGTAAGCTTTTGTCATATGACTATGAAAAGTCCTATATGGTTAATAGCATGTCACCACAGAAATTATTCTTGTTATCATTTACCTACTCGAGGACGAGCAGGAATTAAGCTTGGGGATGTTGATACGTCCAAAACGTATCTATAATTTCTGTTTGCTTCATGCCTCTTTTGTGTGATATTGCTATGTTATTTATACACTTCCATACACTTTTGATTATATTTGGACTGACCTATTAACTCAGTGCACCCCAGTGCCAGTTTCTGTTTTCTGCTGTTTTTGTATTTCAGGTTTTCCCATCACGTAAACTGCCAGAAAAATCCCGGAAAAATTATATAAAAAATCAGCGTTCCGGAAGCTTCCACACGGTCGAAGTAGGGCCGGAGGGGGGCCACCAGGGCTCCAGGCGCCCTGGTGGCGCGGCCCCCCTCCTGGCCGCACCGGGGGGGCGCCTGGGCCCCCAGGCCTCCGCTGATGCCCCCCTTTGGCATATATTTAACACGCGTCTCGAAACCCTCGAGACGGGAACACTTTTTCGCGATCTCATCTCTTTTCCGCCGCCGCCGCGCTTCCAAGATCGGGAGCACCAGGAGAACTCTTCCCGGCACCCTGTCGGAGGGGAGGATCACCACCGGGAGCCTCTCCACCACCATGGACGCCTCCCGGATGAGTTGTGACTAGTCTCCCTTGGACCATGGGTCCATGACCAGTAGCTATGTGATGTTCTCCTCCCCTTCTTGTGCTTCACTAATTAGACCTCGTGAGCTGCCCTACATGATCGAGGCACATATGTAATCCTTATGTTGTTGCTATGTTGAGTTTGCTGGGATCCGATGGATTGTGAGACTATGTTCAGATTGTGTTTGAGTAATATATTTGATTTACCTCTTTTATATTTATGTTCGTAAGTAATTCTTGCATGTTCTCCGTTGCTATTTATTGCTTTGGCCAAGTAGTAGGCAGTGACTCCAAGAGGGAACGTTATGCTCGATTGTGGGTTCATGCCCCTCGATGACTAGTTTGAGTGACAGAAACATGAGTCTAGGGGATGTGCTATTGCCACAAGGGGGAAAACAACGGTGCTTGTGCCCGCGGGTGTAAGGATTGTTTACTTTACGCAAAGTTCTTTTAATGCAGTTGTCTGTTGCTTTGAGTTTACACTATGGGTGGGACTCACAACTTAATACCAGCGAGATGTTCTGGATAGATATCTCAAGGTGGATGATTAGTAGTAGATGCAGATGGATTTCGGTCTACTTGCCTTGGCGTACCGCCCATGCTTTGAACCTCTACCTTTCTTGCAACATAGTTAGCATTGGTTTGCGCACATAATTCTGTCAATTGCCCAGCTGTAATTCGTTTACCTCACATAGCTGTTTTATCGTCTTTTGGGAGAGAGACATCACTAGTGAACATCATGGGACCCCGGTCCATATTACCATCACTGATCACATCCGCTATTTACTTTCTATTTTTACTTACTATTTGCAGAAATACCTATCACTATTATCACTTGCGTTTGATCCTTTGTAAACGACAAGGCCGGAGGGATTGACAACCTCTCTGTACTCGTTGGGAGCAAAGTTATTTGTATCTGTGTGCAGGTCCACGTTGATTGCTAATATCTGGCGCCGTTAGCAGTTGACACCTTCTTGTTGAAACTGGGAGTCTTAGAGGAAATCGATCCTTGGTATCTTTGCCAAGGGAAAACTTCCGCTACACTGCATCTCAAACTTTCCACTTGGGGTAACCAACGAGGGGCGAGAAGCCATCACTCTCCGCTCACCGCCTTGCTCCTCTCAACCTCACCGCGCGACTGCCTCCCCGCTCCCCGCCTGCTCGCCGCTGTGATCGTCGCATCCCCGCATGTGCGTCATTCTCCGTCCAAGGCCCCGCTGCCCTCGCCGTCCAAAATGCGGCTGGCCACGGCCGGAGTCATCGGCGACCACGAGATCCTCCCCCAGACCGCCGCCAAGCAGAGCATGGCCTCCTCGGGTGGCAGCAGCGCGTCCCCCGACCTGGTGGGCCGCATGCCAAGAAGAACCAGGATGGCGGCGACAAGCAGCCGTTGTACTCTGCATCGGCGCGCACGTCGTGCGGACCTGAGCCTACGCCCACCTCGGCTTCATCTTCTTCGACCTCCAGGAAGTGCCCAAGCGGTCGCCGCCGGACAGCGCGCTCGCGCCGCAGGAGGGGCACGTTGACGGCGTCCCAGCCTGCGACGTCACACTCGCCGTGTGGGTTGGCTGGCTTCTGTGCGGCAAGGGTGGCCTGGGGTCGAGCTCGTGTGGCGGAGGTCGAGCTCGGCATCCACTGGGGCGGGAGGGGTGGCCTGGGGTCGTCGCCGGCGAGCTCGAGCTTGTGTGGCCGGCAGTGCCCACAACGTGTTTGTTATAATGACATGCACAAAAAAAGAGACAACCTATCGGGGGGGCGGCTGGGAAAATTCTCACCCCATGCAAAATAATTCGCCAAGCCAACCCCACGAGGCTGAAAAAATGCCTCCTGGGGGCTGCAGCGGCTGAAGATGCTCTAAAGTCACCACCGGGACAGAGAAGAGCCTGAGAGAACATTACTCCGAGACGGTCAATGTCGTGGATATAATCTTGGCAATACTAGCGGGTTAAGAATGTAGAGGCAATCGTATCTACTGAACAATGCGGATGGGAGTACGCTCAAGGAATTATACAAGTTCGTGCCCCCTGCGTTGGAGGTAATACCCTACTCCTGTGGTGCTCCTAGATCTTGGCGTCAGGTACAATGCGTGGATGTTCAACCATCAGTCTGGGGCTTCCCTCCTGGCTTATATAGAGTACACTAGGTAGGAGAAAATAATGGGTTGATGTTAATGCTATTCTTGGCCTCAGGTGTGGCTGACTATTTCATGGCATTTACTACTGGTAACTACTGTATTTAACTGAATTTTACCACTGTTGGGTAACGGTTGTCATTAAGACGTCGTGGCCGAGAGGTCCTAGGTAGCTGCTGACTAAGGGTCTAGCCAACTGCTCCCTTCGACTTCGGCCGAGTGCCGGTGTTCGACTGTCGATTGGTCCAACATCCGACTTTTTTTTGAGACAACCTCGTGAAACATTTATTCATCCGTCACAATGTTTACAAGGACGAAAGGAATTCCATTGGGCTGGCCTAACGAAACATGGCGGCCAAGTCCAAGAAGTAATGCATGTTTCGCTAAGTTGTGAGCTTCGACATTTGAGCTCCTAAACTCATGCTCTAAAAAACACGAAATAAAAGAAGAATATTGTTGATTGATCTCCCGAATAATTGCACCATATGTGGCTGCACTTCCAGTCTTAATCTCTTGGACCACTCCCTTGCAGTCGGACGCCATACATATCCTGTCAAAGTTCAAATCCATCGCCAAGGAAAAACCCTCTCGGATTGCACATGCCTCCAATGTGGCTGGGTCACCCAGTTTGAACACCATAGCAGACGCTCCCAGGAATCCACCTCCAGAATCCCTACAAACTGTAGCAACTGATGCATAGCGACCTCCCCGGCCAACAGCTGCATCTACATTAATTTTGGCGTGGTATGCTTGGGGTGCTATCCATCCAGTTGGACGTACAGTGGAAGTCACCCTCGTAGCTTTCTCCGGTGACAATACCTGAATCTCTTGCAAGTAGGAATTGATAAAGCTATGGATGGCGTGTGGGCTTTTATGGATATCTTCGTGGATAGCTTTCCTCCGCGCACCCCATATCGCCCACAGTGACACGGCCACCCTGACGAATTCTTCAATGGGTAACGCCTCCTGTAAATTGAACATCCACTTCTTCGCGCACTCCTGCTCGTTCATACATAGCTGATCAAGAATCACATCTGATGATAGTGCCCAAGTACTATGTGAGACCGGGCAATCCAGCAAGGCATGTCTCCAAGTATCACGGACTCCGCATAGCTGACATGCTGCCGTCGTTGCCATATTGCGCCTCAGCAAAAGCTCCCCCGATGGAATAGAGTGTTTGGCCAAACGCCATAAGAAGACTTTGATCTTTGACGGGACTCGCAGCTTCCAGATTGAATTCCATTCTCTGCTTTCCCCATGAGCTGTTGATGCTTCTTCTCTCCCTTCCAACCAAGCCTCCCGATCGGCCTTCGTCCGGACAAGCATCCGATAGGCCGAGCTTACTGAGAAGTTTCCTTTCGGCTCCTCTCCCCAGGCCCAAAAATCATCAATCCTTCGCATGCATAGTGGTATCTGTAGTATTGCTTCCGCATCTATGGGTGTGAAGACCGATCTTATCATCTCCTCCCGCCACGTCGCTGTAGTTGTTTCAATAAGCTCCGACACATACAAGGGTGGAGACGGGACTAAAGATGTTATGGGCCTTTTGTAACTTTGTCTCGGAATCCAGTTGTCGGTCCAGATATTAGTGGACTCGCCATGACCAATTCTCCTTATGATGCCCTGCGACATGATATCCCTTCCGTCTAGAATAGCCCTCCAAATTTGTGAAGGGTGCGCTCCCAGCTCTGCGTCAAGCAAAGAACAGTCCGGGTGGTAAATGGACTTAAGTATTCTTGCACTCAATGAATCTGTGTCATTTTGTATCCTCCATGCTTGCCTAGCAAGAAGAGCTAGATTAAACAGCTCCAAATCGCGAAAACCAAGTCCACCCATATATTTTGGTCTGACCATAATATCCCAGGCGACCCAGGCTGGTTTCCGTTTTCCTTGTTTGCTGCCCCACCAAAATTGACTGATTAATGAAGTAATACTTTCACATAGTCCTCTAGGGAGTCTGAAGCATGACATGGAAAATACCGGGATTGCTTGGGCAACTGATTTGATCAACACCTCCTTGCCTGCTGCAGACAATAGTTTCTCCATCCATCCTTTAATCTTCTCCCACACCCTATCACGCAAATATTTAAAGGTGCCATTCTTCGAGTGTCCAACGTCGGTGGGCATCCCCAAATATCTCTCACTTAGGGACTCATTCTGCACTTGTAATTTATTTTTGATCTCTTCTCTTGTACTCGGGGGGTAGCCCTTGCTGAAGAAAATAGATGATTTTGCATTATTGATACGCTGGCCTGATGCCCTGCAATAAGTATCCAACATGTTTGATACTCTGTCTGCACCATCCACACTAGCCTTGAAAAGCAGCAGGCTGTCGTCTGCGAATAAAAGGTGGTTGACGGACGGAGCCGTGGGAGCCACCTTAATACCCTGCAAAGACGATGACGGAGAACTAGATTTTAGGAGGCACGAAAGGCCCTCTGCTGCAATCAAGAAAAGGTAAGGGGAGATAGGATCTCCCTGCCGAATCCCTCTTGATGGGTTGAAATATTGGAGCTTCTCTCCATTAAACATTACTGGAAAGGAGACTGAAGAAACCATAGACATCACAATATCTATCCAAGACTGTGCAAAACCCAATCTTCCCATGATAGCTTTTAAGTACGGCCACTCTAGCCTATCATAGGCTTTCATCATATCCAACTTAAGCGCACAGTAGTTGTTGCTCTTTGACCTGTTGCGTTTCATAAAATGTAGACATTCGTAAGCACAAATGATATTATCTGTTATAAGTCTGTCGGGCACGAAAGCGGACTGCTCCTGTGATATTATTTCTGGCAACACGAGCTTTAACCTGTTGGCTACCACTTTTGAGGCAATCTTGTACAAGACGTTACATAGACTTATAGGCCGGAATTGAGAGAGAAGAGTTGGGTTAGTCACCTTGGGGATCAGCACAAGAATCGTATTGTTAATGCATTCTGGATTCTCTTCCCCTCTGACAATCCTGAGAACAACATTAGTAACATCATCCCCACACACATCCCAGTGTTTTTGATAAAATTGGGCTGGAAAACCGTCTGGACCCGGAGCCTTGGTGGGAGACATCTGAAACAGTGTTGTCCTAACTTCGTCTCTCGTATATGGAGCACATAAGGTGGCGTTCATAGCCGCTGTTACCTTCCTCGGAACGTGTTCTAGAACATCATCTATACCTTGAACCCCCTCAGAGGTATAAAGATCATTATAAAAATTGTGCGCCAAAGCCTTCATCTCTTTTGGGTCCTTTGTCAATACTCCCAAAGCGTTTTCCAGCGCCCGAATCATATTCTTTTTCCTTCGCATACTAGCCAGTAGATGAAAGAATTTTGTATTCTTGTCACCAGAAGAAAGCCAATCAATTCGTGCCCTTTGTCTCCACATTATTTCCTCTCGGTGATAAAGCTCAATGAGCTTCTCGTTTATTTTTAGTTCCACATGGCTAGGCGCTGTCCTCAAGGGGTCGCCCCTCAACTCATCCAGTTTACTCTTAAGTTCCTTGATTTCCTTGCGTACGCACCCAAAGGTGTGCTTGTTCCATCTAGTCAATCCCTTGGAAACCTGACTTAATTTATCATGGAGTTGCTGAACACTAATGCATGGGCCGCCGGCCGCCCACTCCTCTGTTACCACACCTCCAAATCCATCATGTTTTTCCCACATCGCCTCGTACCGGAAAGACCTGCTCGTCGTGCTGTCGTTACTTCTTCCTAGACTGAGCATTATCGCACTGTGATCGGAAGTAGCCGCCGAGTGATGCTCCAAAAAGGCCATAGGAAAGCGGGCAACCCAGTTTGCATTGGCTAGCGCCCGATCCAACCTGCACCTGGTGTACGTACCCCCTGCAACTTTTTTCTCAAAAGTCCAAAAGGGCCCCTTATACCCTATATCTAGCAACATGCAGACGTCTGTTGCATCTCGAAAAGCTTGAATCTGAGCATTGCTACGTGTACCTATACCTTCATGTTCAGTTGGACGTAGAACTTCGTTGAAATCGCCAATACACAACCACGGGATTGCACTCAAAGTACTAATGTTTTTCAAAATCGTCCATGTCTGGTGACGCAAATGGGTCTGAGCCTCGCCATATATACACGTCATTCTCCAACATCCGACTATTGGAACTTTAGATGGGCTAGTCGCTGAGCCCTTTGGCCCATGGCCTTCTGGACCGTATGTGATACGAGTCCTGGACCTTCGATGGGCCATTCATACACTTGGGCCTACTCTGTATTTATGACCCCGACAGTAGCCCCGAGTTAGTCAAGGTCTCGCCGGAGAATGGTTGTTAGCTTTCTCAGCAAGGTTTTCGACTGTTTGACGAGCTTGAGGTTTGACTGACAGATCTCGGTGAACTCAGTCTGTTCATGCCCTCGGAGGGCGAAGAGGCGAGCAACTAGAATAAGACTCGGTGATACCCATTTTTTAATCTCTTCAGGAGAGGAGAGCCCGTGCCCAGAATGTGGGCGTATCATCAAATTCCAAGCGGCGGTCTGAGGTGTCTGGGCTTGATTGGATCAAGCATTAGCTGTCAACATCCTTCGGGAGGAACGCCTAACGGAAGCCTTTCTGCGGAACCAAATCAGTGCAGTCGGATATTCAGTTTCCCTGAGGGAATCTGACTCGTGCCTCGGAGGATATCACGAGCGCCCCTTGCGCTTACGCAGAATGGATCTAGGACGAGTGTTGGCTCACTCGAGTTTCTTCGAGTGACGGGCACTCGGATAGCCCTCATGCCTTTGGGCACAGATCCTTCGACTCGGGATGAATCCTGCCAGTTGATGTGATTTGTAGTCCTCAGCCGACTGGAAGATCAGCCGCGAGCCGACTGGAAGACTAGTCGTCAGCAATCATCATTGCGTCTTCCTGAATTATCACATCAGGATCTTTTGCGTTTCTAACAAGCTTATGTCTCTACTCGTGCGGGAAGACTTCGGGTTCCATAAATCGACTGACAGAAAACCCGAGTGACCCTCCGCGGTTGACAGCCTGGATTCCCGATGAATTTGTTGGAAAACCGGGGCCACCATCGGTGGTGGCGGCGGCTACGTGCGAATGCGATGCACGGTTAGCCCCCTCTGTTCCACACTTTACGTTAAGTGGTTACTTATCTCTTGACCCCCTACCCCTATATAAAGAGACGAGGAGCAATCATTGTAACCCATGATCATTGATTAATAAAGCTAGTCTTTTTATATTTCCCTGTTTCAATCTACTTTCGCTTGTTCGACTACTTCGTTTACGACGCTCGCTCTCGCTTCGTAACCTCGGACCGAACTCGTCGGCGGAGTTGCGGAACACGTTATCAGCACGCTTCGCTCCACCAACTCTCCATCAAGCATACGTCAAGCCTGCATCAAGAAGGCTTTCGTCGTTCCCGCGGAGGTATAAGATCCGATCTTCACTTTTGCAAAAATGGATTCCTCTCGTTATCGCGATTTCATTTTTTGCGATTAGTTTATTTTTGGATTAAATCTACCTATGGTGTGGATTTCTCTCCCAAGAACTGGCTGACGATTACGTCGCCGACCAATGTCGATGTTTTTGGATCAAGAGAGATTTGTTGACTACACCCTAGGGAGACGGTGATCACATGTACTCCAGATGAGCACGGCACCGTCGCGTTGTACCCGACGTACACGCGTCGTGATATCCCGAAGACGCACGATTTTGACACCCCGAGGCCGGCGTCCAGATGACACTACCACCGCCGCACGCCGTAGCTCCGCTACTATCGCCGCGCTCGCGTGCCCGCTGCACGCATAGCCGCCGTGCCCTGCTGGCACCTCGCTGCTCCAAGGGCCGCATCCGCCGCGCCGCGCGCCCCATCGTGGTTTTGTCACGGCAGATGTCCTAGCAAAAGGACTTAGTCGTGAGGCCATCGCTATGGGTTAGCTTAAAGGGGTTAAAGCGGACAAGGACACAGGGATTTTATACTAGTTCGGCCCCTTCGATGAAGGTAAAAGCCTACGTCTAGTTTGGTGTAGTATTGCTAGGGTTTCGATGACCAGGGAGCGAATCCGCTTTGCCTGTGTCTCAAGTTGTTCTTCTCTGTCTTGAACCATCGCCGGGTCGTCCCTTTATATAAGAGGTGACGCCCGGTCCGGTTTACAGAATCCCGAGGGCGGCTCATAAACGTATCTGGCTCGGTCTCTATCCTTCCTATCGTACATCACAAGTTACACATCATATGGCGGTTTACAAATCATGGGCCCTAATGCCTCTTGGGCCTTAAGCTTCTTGGACTAAAGCGTCTTGCTCCACGTTCGGCTGGGCTTCAGTAGAAATAATCTCCATAGGCATAAACCGGCCCCTCCTGGGCGGTTTATACCTAGTAGTAATATCCTTGACATTAGGCCCCAGATTGATTTAAACCTGTTCATGTCAATCTTCAACGTCTTGTATAAATTTCCCTTTCCGCAGCTTCAAATGCTTCATAAACTGGCGTGACGTCATCTTCTCAGTTCGCTTTAAATCGACGTGACGTCATCTGCACATTTAATACTTGTACCTATTTTTTATCTTTTATTCATTAAAGCTTCGAACATCGAGGCGACAGTATCGTCCATATCCACTTTTTCGACTCCTCGATTCCCGCGCTTGCCATTTTATCCTTCGGCTTATAAATAGGGAAGAGGGGCATCTCTTTTTCCCCCTTGCCTCTTCTTCTTCTTCCTCCGTCCATTCGCGCTTGAGCTCCGCCGCCGTTCGTCAAGCTCTGCATCCTCGTCAAGTCTGGCCGCTGCATCAACCTGACTGTTCTAGAGACTCGCCGACGCTTCTCCGCACCCGTCGCCTTAGGTATATCCTCTTTTTACATCGTTCATAGATCTTTGTTCTAGGGTTTCCTCATACGAGCTCGCGGATAGGCATTTGTTCTTCACAGTTCTTCGCCATAGCCCAGTAGTTTCACCGTAGATCTAAATCTCCTAGTTGATAAATGTAAGAGTAACTCCGCTCCTTTACCGTGGCTTTATCTTTCCCAATATGACTAGTTAGATTGCATCTGCTAGGACCTTCATCGCGTCTGCTGAATATAACCTTAAATATCTCTGAATTTTCAACATGTTGTAGATCCGTATTTCTATTATTGTCCATGCGAAACCCGTTTCTTCACAACTTCAGATCTGTATCTTGTTTACCCTTGTTGGTGGTTTAGCTTTTCTAGATTTCTATAATCCGGTAAATGTCACTGTTATAGTTGTTCCAGATATTTTAACCCGGTAGATACCATTAGGCCCCTGCCTAAACCGCCGTCTAGACCAGTACCTTTATAGAGCATGCCGGTTTAAACTTGCTTAAACCGGCTCTTCATTGTATTTTCAGCCTTTTCCTTCCGAAAAAATGGCCACTCAAGCCAAGCAGTTTGTCTCCTGCAACTGGGTTCCATCCCGGATTACTGAGGAGGATTTGGAGAAAATGGCCTCAATTGGCGGTTTAGGTCCAAAAAATGTCCTTCACTGGAGGGTTCCCGGATCAGAATGTCCTCCAAAGCCCAAAGAGGTAGAGGTCGTCGTCTTCTTTGATCACTTGGCCTGGGGATTCAACCCTCCCGGGTCAAATCTTTTCCATGATGTGTTAGCAAATTTCCAGCTTCATCCACAAGATATTGGTCCCAACTCTGTGTCAAACATTTGCAACTTCCAAGTCTTTTGTGAAGTTTATGTGCAAGAGGAACCGTCAGTGGAGCTATTCCGGGATTTCTTTCACCTAAACCGCCGCACTGAGTTTCATGACGGTCCAAATACTGAACTCGGCGGGATGTCTATTCAGAAAAGGAAGGATGTTAGCTTTCCTCACGCCAGTCTTCATAGCCACCCAAAGGACTGGAATCAGACTTGGTTCTATTGCGTAGATACTTCCCCGGAAGATGAAAATCCATTACCGGGTTATCGCTCCCACCGTCTTCCAGAGAATCACCCCTTTCCACATCGGCTAAGTGCCCAGGAGCGAGCTCAGTATGCCCCTCAGCTTTCAAAGCTCAGGGCCTTTGTGGCCAATGGTCTGACAGGGGTTGACTTCGTCCGCTGCTGGATTTCCTGGAGTGTTCTCCCGCTAAGCCGGCGTTCTGGTTTAATGTGTGAGTATACTGGGAATCCCAAAGACCCGTTGCGTCGCACAGAGGCGGTGCTATCAGAAAATGAGGTCAATGAATCCGTCAAGAAGCTGCTGAATTTACCTATAGAAGCTTGCAGTCAGACCGGCTTGGCACCCTTCTGTGTGACCAACAAACCACCATTGGTAAAAATATCTTCCCTATTGTCTTACTTTGTTTTAATCCGTCTGCAGTACTTGTCTTGAAGTGTCTTTATTTCTTTCAACAGGACAATGACCCTTTCTGGAAAAGGAAAAACCAGGATAAACCGGCGAAAGCAGCTCGCCAAAAGACCCAGGCTGTCAAGAAAAACAAGAAGAAGAACACTATCGCGTCGGGATCCAATGCGGAAGAAGATGAACCGGCCTCCGAGGTACCACCTAATTCTTTTGACTTCCTTGTCTTTTCTTTATCTGCATTTTTATTAACAATGACTGTTCCCAGGGACACGCTGAAGGCAGTAAAGCGGACGATGATGAGGTAATCACTCTTTCTTCCGATTCAGAACCTCTGCCAACACCCAAAGTTTGTCGAGCAACCCGGAAAGTACAGTTTTCTCATCCTTTTGCTTACTTGGACCCAAACTTTCTTTTGAAGAAGCAGCAACATGAAGCTCGCCGCACCACTCGTCATAGTGGTCATGCTATTGAATCCACCGGATTAACGCACACTCCAGCTCGGAGGCGTCGTTTCGAGGTTTTACTCACTCCAACTGCTCTTTACCCCAAAGCCGGTCTTATTCGACAACCCCTTAATCCGTCTGATTCGAATTATCAGGAAACTCCTCATTCATCTTCTGGCGAATCAACAGCCACTCAGATTCCTCCCCTCAAGATTGTTCCTGGGTAAGCTATTTTTCGCTTTTTTCGGTTTAACATTTGTTTTTGACTCTTCTGATTTTCATTATCTTTAACTTTCGCAGTAAACCCAAGCCTAGTAAAAAGTCCAAACTGAGTAAGCCGGCAGTCGATAATACCACTCCTGAACCGGCAGAAAATCTGAACTTGCTGAACCTTCTGAAGACAATGCTGAGATTCCGCATGATGATCCTCCTCCTATGGATCATGACGTCTTTGTTGATTAGGGGAGTGATCCAATGGATCGTGACCTTGAACCGGCCAGCCCTGCCCGGGCTAGTCCTGCTCCTGCTAGTCCCCCTAAGCAAGCGGCCGCTTCACCTGGCGATGTTGAAATCACTGGGACCGGCTTTACTACTCCAGGGGAGCCTATTGCTTTGACCAAGCATACTGCCAAGGAAGACACTCTCAACAAGGACAAGGGAAAGTGGAGTACTGATTTGTCCAGCTGCGCTCAGCTCAGCGCCCAGGAACTCAATTCCGGATATTTAAACCGGTTATTCACCAGCCGTGACCATGAAGCTGGATTGGTCAATTTAATGAAGAAACGTTATGAGGTAACCTCTCTACCTTTGACTTGTCCTCTATTTCTGCTTGTATCTTGTAACTTTATCCTTCTACCATCGTAGCCCCCAAGTGCCGGTTTAGCCTTTTAGGGTGAACCGTGACTTTAGTAGATCCAGTAGACAGTTTTGTGTTGCACATGTGTAGCCCCCAAGGGCCGGTTTACTTCCTTTAGGATGAACCGGGACTTCTACTTGAATTCAGAACAATGTCACATTAGCCCTCAAGTGCCAAATATATAACTTGTTTATGTGCTTGGGACTTGTCTAAAAAATGCATGTTTTCACTGCAAATATACATTAGCCCCCAAGTGTCAAGTGCATAACTTGTTATGTGCTTGGGACTTTGACTGAAAATGCCTCATGAATATATAATGTGCTTTCATTTTGGCAGACTGACTTGAACCGGAAAAACTCTGAATTGATTGAGCTCCGGGATACTTTGAAGTTCCAAGAAACTGTTGCTCTTAAAGTCAAGGACGAACTGACACTTGCCTTAGCAAGTATAGAGGAGCTAAAGAAAAACTTTGAAAAAGAGCAGTCATACTGGGATGCTGAGAAGGCTGCCTTGGAGAAGAAAGCCAATGATGCAGAGGCTGCTCTTAATCCAGTGACAAAGGAACTGTCCGGATTGAACAGCAAATAAATGACATGACGTCCGCCATCTTTGGTAAGTACTGTTAACACAACCCTGAACCTTGCAATCCTGTACCGTTCCAATTTAATTCATAATTTTAACGCAGGGAGGCGTATCACTCATCTTGGCGATGATGTGCGAAAGAAATTGAAAGCTGCATATACTCTGGTGGAGCAGCTCTATTCCGGTGCTCAGAGGGTTGTCCGTGCTATCTCGCATAATAAACCGGCTCCTACCACAATCAAGGGCACCTTGGAAAAGCTGTGCTTTCTGCCTGCCCGCCTCGTAGAGGTGAAGAAGTCATCTGCAAGGGCAGGTGCTCTGATGGCTTTGACTCGAGCGAAGGCTTGGGTTCCTGATTTTGATCCGGCGGAGGCGATGAACGGCTACCCAAGTATGAAGGAAGACGGATCAGCCTTTTCTAGTGATGACTTACGTGCATTAACCAAGGATATGCGGCCTCTGGCTAGCAAACTTGCTGATGAAGCTGATCTGTCTAGATATCATCCGGGATATGATGCTGAGAACATGCGGGTAGAGCGTCCGGCTTATAATATTGAAAATCTTATTCCGCCCGTCCGTAAGCACACTTTTGCTCCTGACATTGATCCATCAGACCTCATAAATGACAAAGTTTATTTCCGAGCGCTGGCCAAGATTGACTGGACCACTATTGACTTCCAGCAGCTGGAAGAAACCGCCAAAGAACCGAAGCAAGCTGATCCTCAATCGTCACGGCAGGCTGACGCAGAGTCTTAAACCGGTGCCGGTTTAACTTTATGTCCCGGTACATTGAGAAAAACTGATATTCTTTTGGGCTTTCCAGCGCCTTGTAATAGGATAGCCGAAATACTTTATGTTGTCACATATTATCCTTTGCATGAGATTGCTTCAGTTGGCGCTTCTTAATTATATCTTGTTTGTGACGGTTTATTTCACCTGCTTCTGCATAAAACAATGTTGAAAATGTCCTGGTGGTTTATCACCGGACGGGTCATAATGCCCAAACACATGGTCTAAGTTTACAACTTGAACTGTGTATGAAATATAAAATAAGTATCATACATGTGATTAAGTGTATTATGATGAACCTTAATCCGGTAGGAAGAGATAATGATCCAAGGTGCAAGTGCTGATGACTCCCTTGATTGTTTGTCGGTTCATCATGAAAACCGGACCGGGTTATGATGTAGTGGCAACTTATAGTCATCCACTCCCTGAATCAATGGACTTGGATAAAAACCAATGACCTTGAAGATAAAGATTTTATAAAACATAAAAAATAAAAAATAAATTTTTGGGCAAATAAGATCATGTAGTCGAGGCTTTTTACGAGCTCCCAGGCTCCAAATTCGAGGCTTTTTATGAGCTGCCAGGCTACTGTCATTAACCATTTTGCAAAGCTTGTTAAGATGGTCCTCAATCCTTAACCAAATCATCAATGTTCAATGCTACCAAGTTCAAAAATCTGTAAAGATTGACTTGTGTAATCACTTGATGATCGTCAATTTAACGTTACCAAGTTCAGGGTCTGTAAAGATTGACTTGTATATACGTTCGACGGGTCGTACCAGGTTTACCTGGATGGAGTGACTTACTTAATGCAGGCAGGCTAATCCGGGGTTTTAGGTGTATACACCAGGCTTCCAAGCCGTGATTACTATAAGGGTTGTCAACTCGTTGATGCTTTGCATCAGGAGCCCCCAGGTAGCATTTGAGCTATGCTCGTCGGGGCCTATGTTTGAGTTGTGCTAGGCATCAAAACTCTCTTTTGCCCCTCATCATCATGTGGGAATTGCCGAAGCAACCAGAGCTATGCTCTTATGATGGCCTTGATGTGGTCGCCGGTTTAGGAGGCCATAGGAACTCCCTTGCACACAGACGCCCCCATGTGACAAACTCTTATGAAAAAAGGCAGCTGATACCCCACTTTATCGGGAGCGTTGGTTTATTTATATTGAACATAATATATACATTGTACAGATATGTACATAAAATGGAGCCTATGGCTCAGGTGTAGTAAGGTCGAAGAAGAGCGATGTTCCACAGCCGTCTGGTCTCCTCCTCCGCCGTACGTGAGTCCTTATGTTCTTGAACGTTGACGAGGTAGTATGATCCGTTGTGCAGGTTCTTGCTGACCACAAAGGGTCCTTCCCAAGGTGGGGATAATTTGTGCATGTCTGTCTGGTCTTGGATGAGCCGGGGCACCAGATCTCCTTCTTGAAACGTCCTGGTTTTAACTCGACGGCTGTGGTACCGGCGCAGATCTTGATGATATATCGCCGACCGAGCTGCTGCCGTGTCCCGTTCTTCATCCAGCCGGTCCAATGCATCTTGTCTTGCTTTTTCGTTATCAGCTTCGACGTAAGCCGCCACCCGCGGCGAGTCATGACGGATATCACTAGGGAGGACCGCTTCAGCTCCATATACCATGAAGAAAGGCGTGTACCCTGTGGATCTATTAGGTGTAGTGTTGATGCTCCATAGCACAGATGGTAACTCCTCCACCCAACAACCCGGTGTCCTCTGCAAAGGAACCATAAGCCGGGGTTTGATGCCTCTCAAGATCTCTTGATTGGCTCTTTTAGCTTGGACATTAGACTGAGGGTGAGCTACTGATGATACATCAAGGCGGATGTGCTCTCGTTGACAGAACTCCTCCATAGCCCCCTTGGATAGATTGGTACCATTATCAGTTATAATGCTGTGTGGAAAGCCAAACCGGAAAATCACCTTTTTGATGAACTGAACTGTCGTTGCTGCATCACACTTACTTACTGGTTCTGCTTCAACCCATTTGGTAAACTTTTCCACCGCCACCAACAGGTGGGTCTTCTTATCTTGGGATCTCTTGAAGGGTCCAACCATATCAAGCCCCCAAGTCGCAAACGGCCAAGTAATTGGAATCATCCTCAATTCCTCCGCCGGTATATGAGCACGCCGTGAGAACTTCTGACAAGCATCACATTTACTGACCAAGTCCTCTGCGTCGGCATGAGCCGTCAACCAGTAGAACCCATGATGAAACGCTTTAGCCACCAAAGATTTTGAACCGGCATGATGACCACAATCTCCCTCATGGATCTCTCTAAGAATATCACAGCCTTCCTCTGGCGACACATACCGCTGAAATGCCCCAGAAATACTGCGATGATGAAGTTCTCCATTGACAATAGTCATTGACTTGGATCGCCGGACTATCTGTCTGGGCAAGACTTCGTCCTCTGGTAACAAACCTCGATTCATGTACGCCAGGTAGGGAAGCGTCCAATCCGGAATAACATGAAGTGCCGCAACCAATTGTGCCTTCGAATCAGGAACAACCAAGTCCTCTTCTGAAGGTAACTGTACCGACGGATTGTATAATACATCCAAGAAGGTATTGGGTGGGATCGGCTTACGTTGAGAACCCAGCCGGCTTAACGCGTCAGCCGCTTCATTCTTTCGCAAGTCTATATGATCCACCTGATAACACTTGAAGTGTCTAGCAACAACGTCTACCTCTCGTCGATACACTGCCATAAGTGGATCTTTGGAATCCCACTTGCCAAACACTTGCTGCGCCACCAGGTCTGAATTGCCAAAGCATTTAACCCGGCTTAAATTCATCTCCTTGGCCATCCATAGACCATGGAGGAGAGCTTCATACTCAGCTGCATTGTTAGTATAAGGGAACATTAAACGAAGGACATAACAGAACTTATCACCTCGTGGGGAAGTTAATACGACTCCAGCCCCCGAGCCCTCCAATTGCCTGGATCCATCAAAGTGAATAGTCCAATATGTGTGATCCGGCTTTTCCTCAGGTGCTTGCAACTCCGTCCAATCATTAATGAAATCCACCAATGCTTGGGATTTTATCGCAGTACGGGGCACATACTTCAATCCGTGCGGGCTAAGCTCAATGGCCCACTTTGCAACCCGACCAGTAGCCTCTCTGTTCTGGATTATATCCCTCAACGAAGCTGAACTGACTACAGTGATTGGATGGCCTTGAAAATAGTGCTTTAGCTTCCGGTTTGCCATAAAGACTCCATACACCAATTTCTGCCAATGTGGATATCTCTGTTTTGATTCAATGAGCACCTCACTGATGTAGTAAACTGGCCGCTGAACCGGATATTCCTTGCCTGCCTCCTTACGCTCTACCACAATGGCAACGCTTACTGCACGGGCATTAGCTACCACATATAACAACAGCGACTCATTATCAACTGGGGCAGCGAGGACCGGTGGCTCTGCTAATTTCTTCTTCAAGTCTTCAAATGCAGCATCAGCAACATCACTCCAGACAAAGTGATATGTCTTTTTCATCATTTGATAAAGCGGGATGGCCTTCTCCCCCAAACGGCTGATAAACCGGCTGAGCGCCGCAATACGGCCCGCCACGCGTTGGACATTGTTGATGCATGCCGGTTTAGCCAAGGATGTAATCGCTTTGATCTTCTTCGGATTAGCGTTAATTCCCCTGTTTGATACCAAAAATCCCAGGAGCTTGCCTGTCGGAACACCAAAAATGCACTTATCCGGATTAAGCATCATTTTGTAAATCCGGAGATTATCAAAGGTTTCTTTCAAGTCTGTTATCAATGTCTCCTCCTTGTATTTCACTACAATGTCATCCACATATGCATGAACATTCCGCCCAATCTGTCCATGAAGGCAGCATGAAGGCAGTTCTGCACACAACGCTGATAGGTCGCCTGGGCACTCTTAAGCCCAAATGGCATAGATACATAGCAGAAGGCTCCAAAGGGAGTTATAAAGGTCGTCTTCTCCTGGTCCTTAACTGCCATCTTGATCTGATGATAACCTGAATATGCGTCCAAAAAACTTAGTCGCTCACATCATGCCGTAGCATCAATGATCTGATCAATACGGGGGAGGGCAAAGGGATCAGTTGGGCAGGCTTTGTTCAGATCTGTATAATCAACACACATTCGCCAAGTGCCATTGTTCTTAAGCACTAGCACCGGATTAGCCAACCACTCTGGATGAAACACCTCAATTATAAAGCCTGCTGCTAAGAGTCTAGCCACTTCTTCACCAATAGCCTTGCGCCTTTCTTCATTGAAGTGGCGCAGAAATTGCTTAACCGGTTTAAACTTAGGATCAATGTTAAGATTGTGCTCAGCGAGTTCCCTCGGTACACCTGGCATGTTAGAAGGTTTCCATGTAAAAATGTCCCGATTCTCACGGATGAACTCGATGAGCGCGCTTTCCTATTTTGGATCTAGGTTAGCACTGATGGTGAACTGCTTGGATGAATCGCCAGGAACAAAGTTAACCTGTTTGGTCTCTTCAGCTGATTTGAACTTCAAGGCCGGATCATGCTCTCTTGTTGGTTTCTTCAGCGGAGACATATCTGCCGAATCAACTTTATCTTTATAAAACTTCAGCTCTTCAGTTGCACAAACCGCCTCAGCATAAGCTGCATCACCTTCCTCGCACTCCAATGCAATCTTGTGACTCCCATGGACCGTAATAGTTCCCTTGTGGCCCGGCATCTTGAGCTATAGATAAACATAACACGGCCTTGCCATAAACCTAGCGTAAACCGGCCGCCCGAACAGGGCGTGATACGGGCTCTTAATCTTTACCACCTCAAAGGTCAAAGTTTCCGACCTAGAGTCATGCTCATCTTCAAAAGTGACCTCCAAATCTATCTTGCCAACTGGATACGCTGATTTACCAGGCACCATCCCATGAAAGACTGTGTTGGACTGCCGAAGCTTCTTATCTATCAGCCCCATACGCCGGAAAGTCTCGTAGTATAGAATGTTGATGTTGCTGCCTCCGTCCATAAGCACCTTGGTAAACTTGTAGCCACCCACCTGAGGTGCCACAACTAGAGCCAGCTGACCCGGATTATCAACCCGGGGCGGATGATCCTCTCGGCTCCACACAATGGGCTGTTTTGACCAACGCAGGTAACGCGGCACCGCCGGTTCAACAGAATGTACTGCCCTCTTGTAAACTTTCTGATCACGTTTACACAAGCTCGTGGTGAAGACATGATACTGCCCACTGCTCAGCTCCTTCGGATTATTCTAATATCCGGATTGCTGCTGCTGTTGGCGCTGTTGATTTCCCTGATTGTTATAGCCGCCCTGGCCGTGCTATTGGTTATGCTGATTGTGCCCGTTGTGGTTGCCGTTATTGCCTTGATATCCTGAACCGGATCCACCACCTTGATAACCCGGCCCTTGAAAACCGGGACTTGATCTGCCGGATGGTCCATGATCGTATCGAGACTGGTTCATGATTTCCTGCATAATAAAACAATCCTTCCAAAGGTGTATAGCTGGCTTTTTTGCTGTACCATGCCTCGGGCAAGGTGTATTCATCTGGCGTTCCAGATTAATAGGCGGCCTCCCGTTTTGCCGGGGCGGTCTACCCTTGCGGCGCTGCCCGTCCTCCTAAGCATTGGTGTTGGCCACAAAATCTAAGCTGCCATCCGCTTTACGTTTACCGTTGTATCCTTGATTCGCCGGGCTGGGCTGCGGCGCCTTACCATTCTTGCTTACCTTCCCTGACTTGTCATTATCAGAGTCTGGGTATTTGGTATTATCTGAGTCCGCATATTTCACTAAAGCGCCCATGAGTGTCCCTATGTCGTCGCAATTACGCTTAAGCCGTCCCAACTTCAACTTCAAAGGTTCAAACCGGCAATTGCCTTCCAAGGTTACCACTGATGTGCTTGGGTTGATGCTATTGGAGGAATGCAGGATCTCTGACACTCGACGCACCCAAATACTTGTTGACTCATGCTCTCCTTGAACGCACGCAACTAAATCGACGACAGACATTGGCTGTTTGCACGTGTCCTTGAAGTTATTGATAAACCGACGGCGCAATTCGGCCCATGATCCGACGGAATTTGGTGGTAAGCCCTTCAGCCAAGTGCGAGCTGTGCCCTCTAGCATCATTATGAAATACTTAGCGCATGCTGCATCATCCACATCCAGCATCTCCATCGCCATCTCATAACTTTCAACCCATGCCTCCGGGGATAGATCCGCCGTGTAGTTGGGCACCTTGCGCGGTCCCTTGAAATCCTTGGGCAGTTTCACGTTGCGCAAAGTGGGAGTAAGACATGGCACTCCCAGGGAGCTAGACATAACCCCCGGTTCAATTGAGGTAGAAGGACGAACTGGCGTTGCCTGACGGGCTTCGTGTTGTGCTGCCAATTCAGCCTCTCGGCGTTGCCTGCCCTGATCTACCACGTTCTGAGCGTTCGCGTCTCCTCCCGCCAGATCATCCCGCTGCGGCGGATTACATCTCCGTGCGCTGCTTGATACGGCCGGTTCATCCAGACGCCTAGTGTAACTCCGGCTTGGGCGAGGGGTTGAATGAATCCTCTCACGGCTGTGAGAATAAGCTTGTTGTTGGGTTAGCGCCGTTTCCACAAACTCCCTGGCTCGTCGTGCCTCCACCACTACAGGGGATGTTCCTTCAATGGGAAGGGCGGACAGTCGTGAAGCGGCGGAGACTATGTTATCCAATGGATTAGAGTAATGACCGGGAGGGGTGGGCACATGCTGTGATGGTATAGCCTGGCGGGTTGGCTCCGTAGCCGGCGGCTGGATTGACGCTCCGGTGCCCGGTGCTCCTCCCCGGTTTATCTCCGGCTGGTTACTGGTTCCTGCTCCTGGCGTGCTAAAGAGGTTCCTTGCCTCATAAACCGGTGGCAGGCGAGATCGTTGCCTTCTCATCATTACCTCGTGTGAAGCGGTCTGATCCAACATGAGTCGATAAGCTTGAGCATCAAGCTCAGCCTACTTTGCAGCCATCTTGGTTTTCTCAGCAGCTAAGTCCAACTTGGCTTGATCTATCCGGCCTTTCACCTGAGCGACTTCTGCATCATGCTGCTCTTTATTGGTATGGGCTACCTCTACTGTTAACAGCGCTGTCAAAGTATCGACCAAGACGGATAAGGTTTCAGCCGGCGACGGGTCAGGACCTCCAGCCCTAGCTCCCATTGTGTCTGATGTTAACGCCGTTGTAGTTGATGACTGCTGCATAGGTTGTGATCCGGCCATAAAGACGGCAACCCGGTTTGGCGGATCGTGGGGGTCCGTAATACTGTCACCATCGGAACAGCCCTCAGATCGGGCGTCCTGCAACATATATAAGTATTCCGTCTCTCCGGAAGAAGATTCGTCGCCGGAATAGACAACAGTCTCACCGCCAGAGTCCGATCCATCCTCGGCGTGTACTCCATAAACCGCTCCAACGAAGACATGCTTCATGGAGGGCTGAATCCGGGCACGTCTCGCACGCTGAGCCGGCTCAACCATGTTGGGGAAGATGTCCGGCTCAGGACCCGGTTCGCCGATCTTGCCGATGAAGACGTTGATGCCGTCGAAGGGTACCCGGTACCCGTATTCGATTGAATCGGCCTCGGGGCCCCAGCCTACATCGTCGATGTAGATCTTGGCGCGACGACTCTTAGTCATCCGACCCACTGCATAGCCCTTGAGTCCTTCAAAGCTGCCCTTCAAGAACTCGAAACAATCGTGCGATAGCCCCACGGTGGGTGCCAACTGTCGTGGTTTTGTCACGGCAGATGTCCTAGCAAAAGGACTTAGTCGTGAGGCCATCGCTATGGGTTAGCTTAAAGGGGTTAAAGCAGACAAGGACACAGGGATTTTATACTAGTTCGGCCCCTTCGATGAAGGTAAAAGCCTACGTCTAGTATGGTGTAGTATTGCTAAGGTTTCGATGACCAGGGAGCGAATCCGCTTTGCCCGTGTCTCAAGCTGTTCTTCTCTGCCTGAATCATCACCGGGTCGTCCCTTTATATAAGAGGTGACGCCCGATCCGGTTTACAGAATCCCGAGGCCGGCTCATAAACGTATCCGGCTCGGTCTCTATCCTTCCTATCTTACATCACAAGTTACACATCATATGGCAGTTTACAAATAATGGACCCTAATGCCTCTTGGGCCTTAAGCTTCTTGGACTAAAGCGTCTTGCTCCACGTTCGGCTGGGCTTCAGTAGAAATAATCTCCATAGGCATAAACCAGCCCCTCCTGGGTGGTTTATACCTAGTAGTAATATCCCTGACACGCCCCGAGGGCCGCCGCCGCCGTGCGTGCTCACATTGGCCGGGCCGCCGCTGCCGCGAGCCGGGGCCACCGCCGTCGTGCGCGCGCTGGCCGGGCCACCGCTGCCATGAGCCGGGGCCGCCGCCGTCGTGCGCGCGCTGGTCGGGCCGCCGCTGCAGCGAGCCGGGGCCGCCACCGCCGTGCGTGCGTGCGGGCGTGCCGCCTCCCGCGCGAGTGCGCGCGCAGGCCGCGACGCGCGTGTACGCGTGCGTGCCGCCGCCGCCGCTCGGGCGCTAGGGAAAACCTAGCGACCCGGTAGATGCGTAGCGCAGCGGCTGGCCGGGCCAGCCTGCTGGCTTCTGGGCCCAGGGCCCATTTGCATCGCGGCTGTTGCCCTCTCCTTATATAAAAAAACGGGAGAGAGAGGTGGCTGGCGTGCCCTAGATGGACCTATGGCCCATTCTTGGTCTACTATCGGATCGGGCCGAGCCAGACCAGGCGCGCGCGTGGCTTGTTGCATTTTAGCCCCTACAGTCTTCTATTTTTCACGCGTATTTTATTCCTGTTGTAATATTTCACGTAGAAGCCCCTGGAACTGTCTGTTTTCGCTGAAAATGCGTATTTGGGCTTAAAAATGCCTCGGGAATTCATTTTTTGGACTAGTTTTCACGTACTAGATGCGCTTAACATGATATGTTTTGTAACATGGTATTATTGTATGATTTTACTGTTGTAGATTAATTGTTTAGCACTCTTAATCATTTAGTAAGTCATATAATAACATGTTTTAAATATTGGAACGTCATTTTATTGAATAAGTTTATCAACATCGCATTTATGTAAAAGATTACCTGCTGTAATCTCATGATTTTTGCATAAATTGCAGATGGCCGGAATCGTTAACAAGGAGTTTGCTGAGTTGGCCCAGACGGGGCTGAACTACCTGTCATGGGCCTCCGACTGCGAGATCTTTCTCCAGGGCAAAAGCCTCCTGAGGGCGATTGGTAAGGGGACCCAGCTGGCCCCCACTGATCCCAAGTTCGAACCTGAGAATGCGCAGACTCTACATTTTCTCCGTCATCACCTGTCACCTACTTTGAAAGATGAGTATATGGCTGAGCGGAGTGCTTCTGGCATTTAGACCGCTCTTCAGCAGCTGTTTAAACAGCTGAAGTACACTGTAAAGCCACATGCAGAGGCAGAGTGGATCCGTCTGAGGTTTGCGGACTTCAAGACAGTTAGGGAGTACAATTCGGCTCTGCACCGGATTTGTACGACTCTTCGGTTGTGTGGTACTGAGATTACCGACACCCAGAAGATTAAGAAAACCCTATCCACTTTCCTCCCTGACGCGGTCCAGTCCTCACGGAACTACCGCCAGGGCAACTACACGAGGTATTCAGAGTTGATTGACGTCCTCCAGGTGGCAGAGGCGCAGGACGAGGTTCTGAAAAAGAACTTTGTTGTGCAACCACTAGGGGGGAGTTCTCGCCAGGAGGTGAATGCTCTCAAAGTCTGCAAGCCTCAACAGAAGAAGAGGGGCCGCAAGGGCAAGAAGAAGGGCTCTCAACCCTTCGCTCCGGCTAAGCAGCAAAATCCGGGCAAGGGAGGGCAGAGGCCTCACGACTGTTTCCTGTGTGGCTCGGTGGAGCATTTCTCCCGCCAGTGTCACGCACCATAGGAGGTCGTGGATGCATACAAGGCTGGGAAGGCGCGTGAGACGCACCTCGCCTTGGTTCAGGGGGGAGCACCACCGGCGCCCATGGCGGCACCCATGATGATCCCTACGCCGACCCCTGCGCCCATAGTTGCGACCCCGCATGTGCCCATAGCGGCGGCTTTGGCGGTCTCTAATGACGCTAACGTTGCCATGGAGATTGAATACATGGTCGCCCCTACGGCGCCGCCACTAGACATTGCTGCTGCCGCCAAGATGATCTCTAACGACGATGGGATCGCCAGTATGGAGATCCATGCTGAGATCAATGGCCTCTTTGCCGAGTCTACTTAGCTTCCCTCGTTAGTCCTCATGATTCCGTGATTTGATATAGTACATTCGAATAAATTCAATTTGGTTGTAAGCTTTATGAGAGCACAAACTTATTCTTTCTTTTGGCGATTGGATGACATTTATCTCATTCATTTATTCCATTGTTTATTCATGATAGTATGTTATGTTCTGAAATGTGTGCATTTATTATTAATGTAGTGTCTTCCTCATTACATTAATTAGATGTCATATTTTAGAACGCGTGTGGCGCCCGAATGGAGGAAACATGCCTTGCCGATAGCGCAACCACACATACCATTTTACGAGAAACTAAGCACTTTGAGTCTATTAAAAAATCTCCGAGAAGTATTATGACAATCGTCGGCTGCGGTTCGAACATAGTTGGCTCCGGACGAGCTACTATCATACTTCCTATGGGAACAACTTTGATCATTAATAAAGCATTGTTGTTCCCGTAGTCGACTCATAATCTTTTGAGCTTTAGAGACATCCGCGTCAATAGTCTTCATATTGAGACCGATGACGAGAACGGCAAGGAGTGCCTACTCATCACAAAGCCGGATGCAAAAAGTAAACATGTTATCGAAAGGCTTCCTTCGTTCGACATAGGGCTATACTACACTAAAATAGTAGCACCGCCCATGTACACTACCCTCAAGACTGTTTTTAGAAGCTCTGAACTTTTTTGCCTCTGGCACGATAGGTTAGGCCACCCCGGACTTACGGTGATGAGAAATATAATTAACAACTCGCATGGTCATAATGTTAATGTGAAGAACTTCCTGAATCCCGATGATTTCGTATGCTCTGCATGCGCCACGGGGAAGTTAGTCATTAGGCCATCGCCCCTCAAGGTGAGGGATGAAATCCCCGCGTTCTTGGAACGTATCCAAGGGGACATATGCAGTCCAATTTAGCCCCTCACGGGGCCGTTTCAGTACTTCATGGTGCTCATTGATGCTTCCTCTAAATGGTCCAATGTTTGCCTGCTGTCAACACGGAACCATGCCTTTGCAAAGTTGATCTCTTAGATCATACAAATGAGGAATAATTTCCCCGATTATCGTATAAAGTCTATTCGAATGGACAACGCCGAAGAATTTACTTCAAAGGCGTTCGATGATTATTGCATGGCAATGGGAATCAAAGTTGAGCACTCAGTACCGCATGTCCATACACAAAATGGACTTGCCGAGGCATTGATTAAACAAATTAAATTCATTGCCCGACCGCTCCTTCAGGGTTGTAATTTACCAACTACATGTTGGGGCCACGCAATGTTACACGCGGCCAAACTCATCAACTTTAGACCGTCGTCCTACAACATCCACTCTCCTGTTCAGCTTGCGCAAGGGTCGGCACCGAAAATTTCCCACCTTCGTAGGTTCGGTTGCCAGGTATACGTACCAATACCACCACCCAGCGATCGACGATGGGCCCGCTCCGTAAGTTGGGGATATACGTTGTTTATGAGATTGTGTCCATAATCAGGTATCTGGACCCCATGACAGGTGACTGTCACACGGCCCGTTTTGCTGATTGTATCTTTGACGAGGATTTTTTTCCCGACTTTAGGGGGAGAGAATCAACCCCTTGATGCGAAAAGTCGAGAAATCACATGGCAAGCCACGGGGATCCATGCTCATGACCCGCGCACTGCTGAGACAGAGAGAGAAGTCCAAAAGATAATAGATTTGCAGTCGTTAGAAAATCAACTGCCTGACCACTTTAGTGACTTAAAGAGTGTGACAAAATCGCATGTGCACACGCGCAATGCATCGGAAAGGGTTGAAATACCGAAGAAAAATGATGGTATACCCGCTCCCGTCCAAAGGCCTAAAAGGACAAGAGATCCGGCTTCTCAAATCCCAAGTACTCGGGGATGCCCGACGAAAAAGGATAAGAGAGATTTATTACAGCTTGTCGCCAAAGTACCCCAAAGTGAAACGGGGAGCCAGTCGAGACCTGGCACAAGTACGGAAAATTCAGTGCACGAAATTCCAGACTTAAACTTTCCTATAGGGAAAACACCCAGCGGAGATGTGTGCGCACACATCGGCGCAGGAAATCTAAAGGACCTTGCTCCCATAATGGGAAATTTGGTAGAGCAAGTGTTGGCGCCGGACGCGCTCCATGACGAAATGGCCATAAATCATATTTATACGGGGGAGTCCATGAACCGAGCAACAGTGATTGTCGACATTAACTTTGCTACAAAAGTTGCCTCAATCATAGATCTTGACCCTAAGCCTAACACGCTCGCTGATTGTAAGAAAAGATCACATTGGAAAGATTGACAGCAGGCAATCACTGCCGAATTATGGATGGAGGTAGGGGCATCAATATCCTTGAAGAACTCCCCAGTTACTCGCCCCTGATGAAGAACTCCGGTCGTCGAGGCCATTCATCCCGAGCGACTACCGTAATGACCGACTCGCAAACATACCGGGCGTTTGGCATCCCGATGGACAATAGGGACGCGGACCGCGCGACGCATCCCCGACCACCGGCTACTTTGACAAAATAGCAAACGAGGGCACCAAGGTCGCTATTCGCTAGACAACGGGTGGCCCCGTGCCAAGGATGCGCCCGTTGTGCATGCGGTGGTAACCTCGACGGTGTGAAGCCTGAAGTTGCCCTTAAATAGCTGCACCGGTTCTCGTCAAGCACCTCGGAGGCTGCCCAAGTTCATGGCCCAGTTTGCGCCATGAGAAGATGCTCACACATCGCTAAGTTGCATACCCTTTGGTGGCCGGTCTATCATGGACCGAGAATACCGACGCAACATGGCAGGCATGTGGGACCTATAATTATGACGAGCCCCAACAAAAATAGACGTTTGTGTGTGGGTCTCGCTAAAGATGATGTGGGCACAAAAGGAAGGACGTCTCCGGCTGCACCAACGAGGGGACACCCCTCCCGGTGCTGGCCCTTCGGTTTGAGAAATGCAGGAAGCACCTACCAAAGACTCGTGTTGCTTGCCATGGACCATGACACAAGGTCTCCCTGTCAATATGCCCCCACAAGACCCGACAGGCCGTTGTGGGGCGGGAGGAGCCTCGACCGCGACAATGGCACTCCACCTCCCGGACACTCCCCGCGAAGCCGTGAAGGCGGGTCTAGCACAGGGGCCTACCCATCTCCAACTCCCATTTGGGCGCCCACTTAGTGGCCAGAGTCGAGCTCCTTTGATCTTTAACATGAATTCAGAAAATTGTCCATCGCCGAGACAAAGCTTCGACAAATCTTCTGTTCTCTACCTAATAGATGGTCATGGTTAAAATCGGGTGACTGAAGTGTGTCGCACTAGTCGCGATGAGAAAAGTTCCCATGACCTCTCCCACGGGGTCACACTCTCATGTTGATGGGCCTCTGCTTTCTCTTCCCTCGTGGAAGAATCACAGCTGTGCGGTCCGCCTGCACGTGGGAATGTTTTCGGGTCCTGCCCCAACAAACCTCTTCCTTCTGACTACCTCCCAGCTGCTACTCACCCTAGCAGTCGAGCCACAATAGAGCCTCATGTCCCCTGTGATGGAAACACTCCCAGGAGCAATCCCGTGCGGGCTGCTCTCTAGACGCTATATCTCCGAAGAGAACATTGTATTGAAGACCATAGAGAAAGAAAAAGCCATCTAGCTAATCACTATGGACTCGTAGGTCTGTGGTAAACTACTCACACGTCATCCGAGGTGCAACAAGGTTGATGTGGAAGCCCTCCATGATCGATTCCTCCGTTGGCAGAGTACTGAAAAAGGCCTCCAAATGGGATCACGAAAGAATAAAGGCTTGCGGCAACGGAATAAAAGTTTCAGATCTCTATGGTTGTTTTGGATTTATGGGAATTTATAGAAGTGATATTAGGGGGCACGCCGTGTGAGCTTGTGGCCCTCTTGCGCATCTTCTGACCTCCTCCCGAAGCTTCTAGGATCCCTTCTGGTCCAGAAAAATCACTCTACAGTTTCATCGTGTTTGGATTTTGGTTGATATTGTTACTCTGCAAAACAAAATAATAGGCAAAAACAGGAACTGGCACTTTGGCACAGAGTTAATAGGTTAGGTTCCCAAAAATGATATGAAATTGCATATAAAGAATCTAAGATTTGTAATATAATAGCATGAAACAATAAAAAATAGATACGTTGGAGACGTATCAGTCGCACAAATGTTTTACTCAGGTTCAGGCCTTCGAAGAGTAATATGCTACATCCTTCTTGCTTTGATATTTCATGGGGGGGGGGATACCTCGTGCGAGGAGTTTATAATTGTGTTTATGATTGCTAGCGAGGGTTGCTATATGAGATTAGGTGGGAATGAGAACCCTATCCCGCCCTTTATATTCTTTATATAGACAATAGAGGTCTAGGGTTTACATATAGATACATCTGATCGGTCTCGCCACCGCCCTTGCCTTGGTGCCCGAGAAGGCCTTCGATGCCTTTAGGGTTCTACCTTTGTCTTGGGCCGTGCGGGCTCTGGCGAGGCTGTCAGGCCCAACCTTGATCATCCCCTGTTTCCAGCGTGCCAGAAGTGATTCAGTTCGTCGATCGTCAATCTAACGGCTCTCCTGCCTGTGTACCGGTTCGCTAGATGAAGAGATCTCCTGACGTATATTGTTGATCCAACGGTTGCGATGTGTCATGTAGCTTTTTCGACAAGCCATGTGCTCGGCTCGCTTTCTGTTCTTCTTTTTCACTCGTGTAATGGCTATAAAGCCACCCATTCCCCTCATTCTGGACTATGTTGAATTGTATTGGGTGTAAACCCTAGTCGCCGGTGGCGTGTTGAACCAACTTTCCTCATTTCTCAAGCAAGAACCCTAGTTTTTCGTCTCTGAATCTTCCGCAATTCCTTTAAGTAGCGCTTAAATTCAGTAATTCAGAGCTCTGAGCCTGATAATTGGTATCAGAGGCCAGTCTTCCTTGGCGGCGGTAGAGGATTGGGACATCGTTGAGGTTTGCTTTTGCTGTAAAATCCCTCTTCAAGCTCCGATCGGGCGGCGGAGGCAGCTGGCGGAGGCCGGAGTGGCAGCGTTCGGGTGCAGTCAGAGGACAGCCTGGTTGCCTGAGAGTATTTCTCAGGTGGTAAAATTCCAGCTCCTGGATCTGGCCGTGTACCATTGGAGGCGCGGGCGCTGGGGGCGGTGTTGGCGGCGGCGACAAGTTCATCCCACCCTCCCAACCCTCTATGGTGGTGATCTCAGACGGAATCAACATGACGGGCCCTGCTGATTCAGGCTCCACAGCAGAGTTGCAGCTCGAGTCTCTCGAGTTGGACATTAAGGCGTTGCAGCATGATCGGGACGAAGATCGCAAGGATTTCCAGTAGTTTCAAGCAACGGTTAACAGAAATTTCGCAACAATGCAGAAGAACTTTGACAAGATCCAAGAAAACTTTCGGCGTCTGCTGTTGGAGCCGGAACCGGCACAAGAGGATGGTGTTGAAGGGCAGGGCAGTGTTCAGATGAAAGCTGACCAGATGAATTCACCGCAAGTAGCTCCTGGTAGACCCAAACAACTACCTGTTCCTACTCCTCCTTCTGTGGCTATGCCTGAAAAAGGGACTGCTTTGCCAATTGGTACTTCAACTCTGAGGGATCATGCGGGCCAAGAACTGCATCTGGATGGTACACCCAAAGCGCCGTATAGGCACCCCAACTATGGTTAGGCAAAAGACACAGCGCCAAACAATGTTGTGCATCTGGAAGAGATACCTGAAGATGAGATTGCTGATCATGCATATAGAAGAGGGCATAAATTTCAGGATGGAAGAAGAAATACCCTTATTGTCAAGCCAGCAAAATTGAACATTTCTGAGTTTGAGGGACAAGACCTTGAATCCTGGATTCAGAACCTTGAGCGGTACTTTGCTGCGGCTCGAACACCAATTGAGCATAGGACTGAAGTGGCCATTTCTTACCTCAAGGGCCCTGCAATTCAGTGGTGGAGGGGAACTGGATATGCCTCTAGTAATGTTCCATGGCATAAGTTCTGCTCATGTCTGTCTGACAGGTTTTCACTGGATTCAACTTGTGACATTGTAAGCTCTTTCCATGCAGTTCAGCAGACAACTACAGTCTCTTCTTATGTAGAGCAGTTTGAACAGCTCATGAATGTTATGAGAAGGGAAAATCCTGCAATTCCAGATGATTACTATGTTTCTAGTTTTGTGTCAGGGTTGAGCACCTACATTAAGAGCCATGTGGAATGTTTCAAACCCAAGGACATGCAAACTGCAGTATGGTATGCTAGGAGAATGGAAAAGTCCCAGTCCCCAAATATGGTTGTCCAAACCAGACCTTATGTCCCTCAACCAAAAAGACAGGTGCTATTTGAGCAACCCAAGCAAGCACTCACAAGTACAGTTCCTAATAGAAATAATGTGATTCAGCAGGCTAAACAAAATCAGGTCTGCTACAAGTGTAGAGAACCATGGGTGCCTGGCCATAGACAGGTCTGTAAGATGAGTCAGAGAGCACAAAATCAGGCATTGCTCAGGGCAGTGACAATGCTGAAACAATTTATGTGACAGACTTTGATGATCCCGACTTGGAAAATTCTGAGCCCCTTCTCGAGGAAACAGTGTTGCAGGTGTCCATGCATGCTGCCATGGGCATTGGAGCTGCTAAAAACACTTTTATTTTGATAGTGAAAGTGGGCAACACCACTGCTACTGCTCTAGTGGACAGTGGTAGCACCTCTACATTTGTTTCTCCTAAGATGACTGCTAAGTTACCTGTTGCAGCTACTCCTAATCCCAAGATAAAAGTGGTGGTTGCAAGTGGAGGAGTGTGTAACACCCCCTTGTACTAATCACTGTGTCATAATGTTAATCATGCCATGTCATGCTCATTAGCAATGCATAATCACAGTGGTTAAAACAAGCACTTCCAAACTCTCCCTGAAAATTCAAATTCAAATTCAAATGCAAAATGAAGTTGTTCCAAAAATTTTGGAAAAATGCCCATGTTGTTGCAAATAATCCAAAACGATTGTTTCTGGTGAAAACAACATCACCATCATCTTGGATTGGGCTAGAGCATTTAAAACAATGCCAAAACAGCATTAAAAGTGCCCAAAACATTTTTGAAAATTTCAAAAATGTTCAAGTGCTGCCCAAACCATTTTCTAAAAGTGCAGAATAATCCAAAGTAATTATGTGACCAAGTTTCACATTTTTGCTAAATGTTATTGCTGCTCAAAATATTGCAAACCTTTCTGTTAAAAAAAATTAATTAAACAGAAAAACAAAATAGAAAAGGGCCAGAGGCTTCTTACCTGGCGCCTGGACGAGGCCCAGCCGGCCCAGCCCGCCTCCCTCACCTGCTCCCGCCCCGCTGTCGCCACCGCCGTGGTCGCCGCGCTCGCCACCGCGCCCCGGCCGACAGCTGCCGCCACAGGGCGCCGGAGGGGATAAGGCCGCGCCGAGCCGTCCCCCCTGGCCATTCTCATCCATTCCCCCTCTCCCCCGAGCTCGCCCGCTCTCTCCCTCGCTCCTCTTCCCCCTCAGATCCGGCCACCGAGCGCCGTCGTCGCCGTTCGTCGCCGGTTCCCGCGGCCACCGACGGCCCCGCACGCTGCAACCGTGTCCAGGAGGTCCGCCGGAGTCGACCCCCTCGACTGGTGCTCGCAGCTGGGGCGGGGAGGCTCTGCAACGGCCGAACCACACCGCCCCCTTTGCTTCGGCCGCCGGCGCTTCTCCGACGAACCCCGCCGTTCTGCTGCTACTAAACCCCCAAGGGCCACCGTGTGTGCCGCTCGGTGAGCTCCTGCGCCTCCTGTTCCTCTCCGTTAGCTTCCCTGCACGCCGTAGCTGTCTCCTCCCCACGCGCCCGAACGCTGCGCCGCGGAACTCGCCGCCGGCGAGTCTCCGGTGACCTTATGGTCACGGGCGCATGCCCTTTTGCTTCGCCGTGTCGCGTAGGTGCTTCCCAGCGTTTCATTTGGCCTGTTAGCCCGCCGCAACGTCGACCCCGTCGAGCACCCGAAGCCACCGCCGCCTTAGCTCGTCGCCGGCGCCGTTTCCGGCCACCTCCGGCCCAACGGCGACCACCACTAGATGCGGCTCTCTCTCCCCGTTCGAACGCGCCCAGCCACGGCCCGAACGGGCCCCCATACGCGATTTCCGACGAGCTCCCGAAGAGCGCCGCCGCGTTTCCGTGCTCGCCGGCGTTTAAACGCCGGCCGGCCGGCGTGGCTGACCTGGGGCCACCCCCAGGGTCACTGCCAGTGGGCCCTGGGGCCCCACGTTGACCTGTTGACCCAGTCAACTTTGCTGACTGGGCAACCCCAGTCACTGACATGTGGGGCCCCTGCGGTTAAAATCTAATTAAAACGTTTTAAAAATAAAAACTATTTAGTTTAGCTAATAAGTCTATGACAGGTGGGTCCCACACCCCTAATTAACCTGTTTAGTTAGTTTAAAACTCTGTTAAAGTAACAGAGACTGACATGTGGGTCCCACTGGACCCACAGGTCAGGTTTGACCTGGTCAGCCGTTGGCTGACGTCGTGCTGATGCAATAATTCTTTTCTGTTATTTAAAATAATTCCAGAAAATCATTTAAACTTCGAAAATTCATAACTTTTAAACCGTAGCTCGGATCGAAAAACTTTCTATATGAAAGTTGCTCAGAACGACGAGACGATTCTAACCGTGCTATCCGTTTCCGTGTCGGGACCCTCTACGGAGGTGAACCCGCAACTTTTAGACTGTTTCCGGTAGATGAATAGTGCACATACACCGGTAAATAATTCCAGATAAATCCTAAAAATAACCAATATGACTTAGACATGTTTTTAGGCAACCCTGCACTGCACGTTAGCTTAGCGCGCTCTGTGTTGCATATGCTTGTGTATTTATCTGTTTCTTCCCCCCTCTTCTCTCTCGGTAGAGCCCGACGCTGACGCAGATCCCGAGACCGACGCCGTCCCGGTGATTGGTTCCCCCTCCGACGACCTTGCTTTTGCCACCGAGCAACCAGGCAAGCAACCCCCCCCCCCTTGAGCATTTCCGATATCGCCTATGTCTATTCTCTCTTATTCTTGCATTAGAATTGCTGCTACTGCTACTGCTCCTATTACTGTTGCATAGCCTGTTTTTGCTAAACTGTTGTTACCTGTCGTTATTCATAAACTGCTTAGTATAGGTTGGGTAGCACTGCTATGGTCCCGCACTCTCGTAGTTGCCTCGCATAGTACCCTTGCCTCGATCAAGCGATCGAGCCCCTTCCCCTGACCTTCTTCACATCACCGCACACCCCCCCTAATATGCTCGACTCCGCAGAGGTAACATCGGGTGACGAGGGTGATACCTCCGAACTCACTTCTGATGTTGTCCCTGTATAGCTAACTCGTTGTGGGTTACCGAGGGTGATTCCTCTTCCCACTTCCGACTTAGCTTTTGTCGTGCATCCGCTATGGTGAATACCGCCGAGGGTGATTTCTCCGGTAACACCTTAACGGGACTTGTCGTTTAGGAATCCAACGAGGGTGATTCCTCGGATTCCTCATCGGCATTGAAACCACACGGATGCCCTGTTTCACCATACAGTGTTTAAAGACGTATCGATCCCCGAGGCCGGACGTCGCCAGGAACAAAGGCGTGCGGCCAGAGGTATCGTGCGTCTGATGACACTTTGAAGTTACTACTACACATGTTGGATGGAGGCGGGTTGACCCAGAGGGGTACCCGCGAGTGCCTTTGAGGCGTGAGCTGTGGAGTCGGGTGACCAGTGAGGGTACCCGCGAGATAACTACGAGGCGTGGCCGGTCATTTCCAGTCCTTGTCACAAGTCCTCGAGACGGGACGACGGGGCCAACAGTATCGTAGGCTCTGCTCGTTACCGCGCCCTCCCAATACACTAAGCGATTTGGATATTTGATCCGAGGGGCCTCCGGGTCCGATAGCACTAACCACCACGTGGGTGTGAGTGGGTGCTCTGCGTCGTATACATCAGCCGGAGTCGTCACGACGTCAGCGATTGAGCGGACCGTTCGGATTGGACTTAGGATGCAACTGCGTGCTTGTATAAGGGGTTGCTAGGTCTGCTACCGAACGGCCTCGCAACGTGCGGAGCGTCCGGGGCGATGGCCCCGACCCCCGGGGGCATAGGATTAGTCCGGCGTGCTCGATCCTCTCTGGCGGTATCCGGTCGGGTTGCGTCGTATTGTTTGGCCGAGGGCGGGCACGACCTGATGGTGTGTCCGGCCGGAGTTAAGCGAGCGTGGTGGTTAACTTGGTGCACCCCTGCAGGGAAGAAACAATCTATCGATAGCCTGTCCTACGGTAACGGACACTCGGAGTTGTATCCACTTCGGTACAACTAGAACTGGTGTCTTGAGATATGAAGATGATATTGCTATAAACACTATACATTATGATGTACTACTCTGCTCCCTTCTAATTGCTGCAAGACGCTGAAGATGCTAGTCTTCGTCAGGACTAGGCTTTTCCCCTCTCTACTCTGGCTTTCTGCAGTCTAGTCCACCCACATAAAGCCTCCTTTGAAAATGATGCATTGCTAGTATAGATCTGATGTAAGTCTTGCTGAGTACTTTGGATGAGTACTCACGGTTGCTTTGCTCCCTCTTTTGTCCTACCCGCATGATAAACCAGACGACGGAGCCATGGTGCCTGCAGCCCCCGTTGACGACTACTACTACCAGCCCGAGGCTGGCTACTACTACTACCCGGCCGGCGAGTACTTCTACGAGGAGCCGGCGGACGACGACCAGGAGTAGGATCGGAGGTCCCAGGCAGGAGGCCTGCGCCTTTTCGATCGTAGTTTTTCTTTTGCCCCGCCTGTGTAACAGGCCTATCTTCTACTGTGTTGTATCTGTACCCAGATACCTAACGCTTCCGCTAACTATGTGTGTGACACATGTTATGTATTCGAGCCCTCGAGGCCCCTGGCTTGTAATATATGACTTGTATGTATTTATTTATGTTTTAGAGTTGTGCTGTGATTTCCTTCACGTGAGTCCTTAGGCTTGATCGTGTGCATTTGCGTGTATGATTAGTGCACGATCGAGCCGGGGTCGTCACAGGTTGGTATCAGAGCCGACTGCCTGTAGGAACCCCTTTCCAACTCCTTGGCCGAAGTTGAGTCTAGAGGTCCAAAAATGTTTTACTAACTTGGCTGTGTGGCTTATGGCCCCACGTCGCCACTTGGGTGGTGTAGCTTCTTTTATTCCTCGTCTATACTCTGGGACTCTTCTCTCTCGTCTATTCGGGTTAAATTTTACTAACTCCATTAGGTTCTCGTTTTCACATCTACCCGGAGAGCTGGATATCAGTGCGATTTCTTACCATTGACCTGAATAGTCTGATAATCATTCCTTTCCATTTGTTTGTTTAACCTTTCCTATCAAGTTCTGTTTAATTATCATCGGAACTTGACAAGTCTGATTCTTCTTCTTTCAGATGAATCCTCTGTTTCCACCTCGCCCGGAGACTCAGCTTGTGCTTCGCACCTGGGCTCGAGATGCCCCTGGGTTTCCGGCCATTCTAGTCGCTCTCCTGACCAGACTGGGTTACCGCTGGTATCCCGAGTACATGGTCTACGAGGAGTATCGCGAGTTCAACCAGGAGCAGTATTATGCTGTTGTTCGTGTCTACGACCGGCAGGATGACTCAGACACTGAGCTGTACCGCTTTCGCGGTAGTGGCGTGACGGTTGCGATGGCAGTCCATGATGCTGCCTACGCTGCTGTCGCACGCCTCCGAGGAGAGCACAGAGATAGCTTGGATGCCTCTGAGTTTCGGTACATTCCGTATGCACCTGCTGGAGATGAGACTGGATACTACTCAGCTATCTGTGCCCCGTATGAGAGTCGACGTTATGACCCGCAGGTTCTGATTCAGCACACTCAGGCGCTGGATCGAACTGCTCGGGCCCTGGCGGTTGAGTTGTCCATCACTCGGACAGTTCTCTACCAGACGTTGACGCAGTTGGTACCGGCTGTCCAAGCAGGGACACTTCCTCAGTCTATCCTTTGCCCGCACAGGATCAACACACCTCGAGGTGTCGAGTGGCCTGCGGTTGGAGGTCACACGCCAGTTCGTGGACCTCTGATTCCTGACCGATACCGGGTTCTGCATCAGAGTGCACATGGAGCTCAGGATCCTTCTGCGATCGAGATCCGCCGTCCGCACTTGCAGCTACCCCGTTTCAGTTCCTTTCTCCGACGTTGATGTAGCCTTTGCTATGTCTCGTTGTGTACTTCCTTACCGCGGTCTGCGCGTCGCCTACTATGTCTAGTTTTGATTTTGCGACGTTATGCTGCCCGTTTGTAACCGACGCTATGTACGAACCGTATGTCATGATGTGTACGATGTTGTATTATTGCACTTCCCTTATGTCGTGCATAATTACTTCATTGTTGAATTCATGCAACGTGTATTCTTGTCGCTAAACCACCCCTGTTGGAATTATCAGGATGGCTGGTAACGATGATCCACCTCCACCTCCGCCTCCGCCTCCGCCGCAAGAATATATGGCTGCCGTAATGCAGACCCTTGATATGCAGCGTCAGGTGCTGCAGGGTATGCTCAACCAGATACCCCAGGTCAACGCCAATGCTCAGCATCAGCCAGCCGCTATCACTCTGCAAGAATTTCTGCGGCTCAATCCAACGATATTTCGCAGTGCCGCCAACCCCTTGGATGCCGATGATTGGCTGCGTGATATCTTCTTTGAGCTGGATTCTGCCATCGTGTCCCCTGACAACTATGTCAAGTTTGCGACATATTTCCTAAAGGGTCCGGCGGCCCAGTGGTGGGACACTCACCGGAACACAGTGCCTACTGGAACTGTCATCACCTGGGCAGACTTCAAGACTGCCTTCCGCGCTCGGTACATCCCTGAGGGTGTTATTGACCGCAAGAGGACGGAGTTCCGTAACCTGATTCAGGGCAACAAGTCAGTTGATGCCTATCAGCGGGAGTTTCTTGAGCTGTCCCGCTATGCTGAGGAGGATATCGCTACTGACGCTAGACGCCAAGAGAAGTTCAGGCGCGGACTTCATCATGATATTCTGCTTGCTCTAGTGGCACTGGACTTTCCGGACTTCGCCACTTTAGTGAACAAGGCCATTCAGGTTGAAACTGGACTCAAGCTACACAAGGATGCTCTTAAGCGCTCTCGCGAGTCGGGCTCATCTTCGGGCTCGTCTTCTCAGAAGCGCCGCATATGGATTCCTCAGAGCATGTATCGTCCAAACGCTCCTGTATACCGGCCTTCTTATGCTGCACCTCGTCTGCCTCCTCCACCGCCAATGCAGTACAGGCCTGCAGTCCCAGCACCTCGAGCACCTGCGATTCGTCCCGAGAGTGGACTCTGCTTCAAGTGTGGCCGTCCGGGTCACCGTGCCAGAGACTGTCCACAGGCTCAGGGTCAGCTGGCTCTTCCATCTGCTGGCCGTGGCAATGGACGTGGAGTTCCTCCGCAGCGCAACAATAATGTCAGGCCTTCGAATGCTCGTGGTGGTCAGCTTCACCACGTCAATCTGAGTGAAGACCCCGAGCAGCCAGCCACCATGATGGGTACACTTCTTGTCAACTCAGTATTTGCTAATGTCTTGTTTGATACTGGTGCATCTGATTCTTTCATATCAGAACCATTTGCATTTAAACATGGCTTTAAACAAGATAAACTATATCAAATGGTATCCGTACAAACCTCCGCGGGTCGGTGCAATTCTACCTTATTCTGTCCGGAAGTGGTAGTGGAGATAGAAGAAAGGAAGTTTCAGGCACACCCCATTGTCCTGAAATCCTGCGGCATCGACCTTATCCTAGGAATGGATTGGTTGGAGGCTCACGAGGCCCTAATTGATTGTGCCACCAAGACTGTACGTCTTCGGCACCCCTCGAATCAACTCGTGAATTGCCGCGCTCGTGTATCCCATAATGCCGAAGCTCAAATCTATGCCTTAAATGCATTGAACGCTTCCCCACTTGAAGGGCTCGAAAGCATACCAGTTGTATGCGAATTCCCGGATGTCTTCCCAGAAGAACTTCCAGGAATACCCCCTGCTCGAGCCGTCGAATTTGTTATCGACTTGAAGCCGGGTACTACTCCTATTGCGAAGCGTCCTTACAAGATGCCACCGCATGAGCTCCTAGAGCTTAAGGAGGAAATCGACAAGTCTCTCAAGAAGGGCTTCATCCGTCCTAGTTCCTCTGCCTGGGGAGCACCGTCTCTTTTCGTCAAGAAGAAAGATGGTACGAATAGGCCGGTACAAGATTACCGACCTATCAACCAGGCAACTATCCAGAATAAATATCCGCTTCCTCGGATCAATGACTTATATGATCAACTGGCTGGATCATCGGTGTTTTCTAAACTCGACTTGAGGTTGGGTTATCACCAGATCCGTGTTCGCGAAGAGGATATTCCAAAGACTGCATTTGTTACTCGCTATGGCTCTTATGAGTACACCGTCATGTCTTTTGGACTGACTAATGCTCCAGCTACCTTCTCCCGCCTGATGAATTATATATTCATGGATTACCTCGACAAGTTCGTCGTGGTATATCTGGATGATATTCTGGTATTCTCAAAGAACAAGGAAGAACACGCCGAACATCTTCGCCTTGTTCTGGAGAAGCTGCGAGAGCATCAGCTTTATGCTAAGTTTTCCAAATGCGAGTTCTGGCTTTCTGAAGTGACCTACCTTGGACATGTGATTTCCAAGGATGGCATTGCCGTTAATCCGGAACGGGTTCAGGCTATTCTTGACTGGACTCCTCCGAAGAATGTCAAGCAAGTGAGAAGTTTTCTCGGCCTTGCAAGCTATTGTCGTCGCTTCGTCGAGAACTTTTCCAAGATTGCCAAGCCCCTGACTAATCTGCTTCACAAAGGCGTTAAGTTTGAGTGGACAGATAAATGCCAGGAAAGCTTTCAAGCTCTTAAGGACAAGCTCGTTTCTGCACCGGTGCTTGCCCCTCCAGATTCTCGCAAGGACTTCGTGATATATTGTGACGCCTCTCGTCAAGGCTTAGGCTGTGTCCTAATGCAAGAACGAAGAGTAGTTGCTTATGCATCGCGTCAATTGCGTCCGCATGAAGAAAATTATCCAGTGCATGATCTTGAACTTGCTGCAGTGATCTTTGCATTGAAACTATGGCGACATTACCTTCTCGGTAACCGGTGTGAGATTTATACTGATCACCAAAGTTTGAAGTATTTATTCACTCAGCCAGATCTTAATCTCCGCCAACAGCGATGGTTGGAAACTATTTCAGAATATGACTGCGGTATTTCTTATACCCCTGGCAAGGCTAATGTGATGGCCGATGCCTTGAGTCGCAAGTCATACAGCACTAACCTCAAGGTTAGGCGAGCTCAGCCTCGTCTTTATGAGGAGTTACGCAAGCTGAATCTGCATATCGTTCCACATGGTTCGCTTAATGACCTTGTGATACAGCCGGATCTTGAGAAGGCTGTCAAGGTAGCGCAAACCAAAGATGCTCACGTTGATGTTATAAAACAGGAACTGCATCTTCCGAAATACAGGGATTTCTCAATATCCGAAGATGGAACCTTGTATTTCCGAGGCCGCATTGTGGTAACTCGTTTCGACCTAATGACTGACAAGGTCATGAAGGAGGCACATGATACACCGCTGTCTATTCATCCTGGTAGTACTAAGATGTATCGTGACCTCCGCCAAAGGTACTGGTGGCCTAATATGAAGCGGGATATTGCTCGTTATGTTGCTGAATGCGATGTCTGTCGCCGCGTGAAGGCAGAACATCAGAAGCCTGCTGGACTTCTGCAACCTCTTCCTATTCCGCTGTGGAAATGGGATAAGGTGCAGATGGATTTCATTACTGGATTTCCTAAGTCTCAGAAGGGTAACGATGCCATTCTTGTCGTCGTCGACCAACTCTCAAAGGTTGCACACTTCTTGCCAATCAAGGAGACTATCACTGCTAGCCAGTTAGCAGAACTGTATATCTCCCGAATTGTATCCCTCCACGGAATTCCGAAGGAGATCAGTTCGGACCGTGGCACCCTGTTCACTTCCAAGTTCTGGGAAAGTTTTCAAGAAGCTTTGGGAACTCATATTCACTGGAGTTCAGCTTATCACCCCCAGTCCCAAGGTCAAGTTGAACGAGTCAACCAAGTGCTTGAAGATATGCTGCGAGCTTGTGTTATATCATTCGGTAAGAAATGGGAAGAATCCCTTCCATATGCCGAGTTCTCGTATAACAACAGCTATCAAGCAAGCTTGAAGATGGCTCCCTTTGAAGTTCTGTACGGACGTAAGTGTCGAACCCCTCTGAATTGGTCAGAAACTGGGGAACGACAAGTTATTGGTCCGGACATTATTCAACACGCCGAAGAGCAAGTCCGTATCGTACGTGAGAATCTCAAGGCGGCTCAGGACCGTCAGAAGAGCAACTATGATCGCAAACGATGGGGATTGACTTATCAACCAGGTGATCAAGTTTATCTTCGTGTCACCCCTATGAAGGGCACGCACCGTTTCGGTATCAAGGGAAAGTTAGCTCCACGCTACATTGGCCCCTTTCCCGTGGTTGCTAGACGTGGATTTGTGGCTTATAAACTGGAATTGCCTCCGCAATTCTCTCATATCCACGATGTGTTCCATGTGTCGCAACTTCGTCGATCCTTCAAGGAATCCCCGCATCGTGCTGTGGATCACGAGATGCTCGAACTTCAAGATGATCTTTCTTATAAGGAACATCCGATCCGCATCCTCGATCAAACTGAACGTCGGACCCGCCAGAAGACAACTAAGTTCCTGAAGGTGCAGTGGTCAAATCATAATGAAGATGAAGCCACTTGGGAACGCGAGGATAATCTTCGGGCGGAATACCCCGACCTCTTTACTTCTACCTCCTAAATTCTCGGGACGAGAATTTCTTTTAGAGGAGGAGAATTTGTAACACCCCCTTGTACTAATCACTGTGTCATAATGTTAATCATGCCATGTCATGCTCATTAGCAATGCATAATTTCAGTGGTTAAAACAAGCACTTCCAAACTCCCCCTGAAAATTCAAATTCAAATTCAAATGCAAAATGAAGTTGTTCCAAAATTTTTGGAAAAATGCCCATGTTGTTGCAAATAATCCAAAACAATTGTTTCTGGTGAAAACAACATCACCATCATCTTGGATTGGGCTAGAGCATTTAAAACAATGCCAAAACAGCATTAAAAGTGCCCAAAACATTTTTGAAAATTTCAAAAATGTTCAAGTGCTGCCCAAACCATTTTCTAAAAGTGCAGAATAATCCAAAGTAATTATGTGACCAAGTTTCACATTTTTGCTAAATGTTATTGCTGCTCAAAATATTGCAAACCTTTCTGTTAAAAAAAATTAATTAAACAGAAAAACAAAATAGAAAAGGGCCAGAGGCTTCTTACCTGGCGCCTGGACGAGGCCCAGCCGGCCCAGCCCGCCTCCCTCACCTGCTCCCGCCCCGCTGTCGCCACCGCTGTGGTCGCCGCGCTCGCCACCGCGCCCCGGCCGACAGCTGCCGCCACAGGGCGCCGGAGGGGATAAGGCCGCGCCGAGCCGTCCCCCCTGGCCATTCTCATCCATTCCCCCTCTCCCCCGAGCTCGCCCGCTCTCTCCCTCGCTCCTCTTCCCCCTCAGATCCGGCCACCGAGCGCCGTCGTCGCCGTTCGTCGCCGGTTCCCGCGGCCACCGACGGCCCCGCACGCTGCAACCGTGTCCAGGAGGTCCGCCGAAGTCGACCCCCTCGACTGGTGCTCGCAGCTGGGGCGGGGAGGCTCTGCAACGGCCGAACCACACCGCCCCCTTTGCTTCGGCCGCCGGCGCTTCTCCGACGAACCCCGCCGTTCTGCTGCTACTAAACCCCCAAGGGCCACCGTGTGTGCCGCTCGGTGAGCTCCTGCGCCTCCTGTTCCTCTCCGTTAGCTTCCCTGCACGCCGTAGCTGTCTCCTCCCCACGCGCCCGAACGCTGCGCCGCGGAACTCGCCGCCGGCGAGTCTCCGGTGACCTTATGGTCACGGGCGCATGCCCTTTTGCTTCGCCGTGTCGCGTAGGTGCTTCCCAGCGTTTCATTTGGCCTGTTAGCCCGCCGCAACGTCGACCCCGTCGAGCACCCGAAGCCACCGCCGCCTTAGCTCGTCGCCGGCGCCGTTTCCGGCCACCTCCGGCCCAACGGCGACCACCACTAGATGCGGCTCTCTCTCCCCGTTCGAACGCGCCCAGCCACGGCCCGAACGGGCCCCCGTACGCGATTTCTGACGAGCTCCCGAAGAGCGCCGCCGCGTTTCCGTGCTCGCCGGCGTTTAAACGCCGGCCGGCCGGCGTGGCTGACCTGGGGCCACCCCCAGGGTCACTGCCAGTGGGCCCTGGGGCCCCACGTTGACCTGTTGACCCAGTCAACTTTGCTGACTGGGCAACCCCAGTCACTGACATGTGGGGCCCCTGCGGTTAAAATCTAATTAAAACGTTTTAAAAATAAAAACTATTTAGTTTAGCTAATAAGTCTATGACAGGTGGGTCCCACACCCCTAATTAACCTGTTTAGTTAGTTTAAAACTCTGTTAAAGTAACAGAGACTGACATGTGGGTCCCACTGGACCCACAGGTCAGGTTTGACCTGGTCAGCCGTTGGCTGACGTCATGCTGATGCAATAATTCTTTTCTGTTATTTAAAATAATTCCAGAAAATCATTTAAACTTCGAAAATTCATAACTTTTAAACCGTAGCTCGGATCGAAAAACTTTCTATATGAAAGTTGCTCAGAACGACGAGACGATTCTAACCGTGCTATCCGTTTCCGTGTCGGGACCCTCTACGGAGGTGAACCCGCAACTTTTAGACTGTTTCCGGTAGATGAATAGTGCACATACACCGGTAAATAATTCCAGATAAATCCTAAAAATAACCAATATGACTTAGACATGTTTTTAGGCAACCCTGCACTGCACGTTAGCTTAGCGCGCTCTGTGTTGCATATGCTTGTGTATTTATCTGTTTCTTCCCCCCTCTTCTCTCTCGGTAGAGCCCGACGCTGACGCAGATCCCGAGACCGACGCCGTCCCGGTGATTGGTTCCCCCTCCGACGACCTTGCTTTTGCCACCGAGCAACCAGGCAAGCAACCCCCCCCCCCTTGAGCATTTCCGATATCGCCTATGTCTATTCTCTCTTATTCTTGCATTAGAATTGCTGCTACTGCTACTGCTCCTATTACTGTTGCATAGCCTGTTTTTGCTAAACTGTTGTTACCTGTCGTTATTCATAAACTGCTTAGTATAGGTTGGGTAGCACTGCTATGGTCCCGCACTCTCGTAGTTGCCTCGCATAGTACCCTTGCCTCGATCAAGCGATCGAGCCCCTTCCCCTGACCTTCTTCACATCACCGCACACCCCCCCTAATATGCTCGACTCCGCAGAGGTAACATCGGGTGACGAGGGTGATACCTCCGAACTCACTTCTGATGTTGTCCCTGTATAGCTAACTCGTTGTGGGTTACCGAGGGTGATTCCTCTTCCCACTTCCGACTTAGCTTTTGTCGTGCATCCGCTATGGTGAATACCGCCGAGGGTGATTTCTCCGGTAACACCTTAACGGGACTTGTCGTTTAGGAATCCAACGAGGGTGATTCCTCGGATTCCTCATCGGCATTGAAACCACACGGATGCCCTGTTTCACCATACAGTGTTTAAAGACGTATCGATCCCCGAGGCCGGACGTCGCCAGGAACAAAGGCGTGCGGCCAGAGGTATCGTGCGTCTGATGACACTTTGAAGTTACTACTACACATGTTGGATGGAGGCGGGTTGACCCAGAGGGGTACCCGCGAGTGCCTTTGAGGCGTGAGCTGTGGAGTCGGGTGACCAGTGAGGGTACCCGCGAGATAACTACGAGGCGTGGCCGGTCATTTCCAGTCCTTGTCACAAGTCCTCGAGACGGGACGACGGGGCCAACAGTATCGTAGGCTCTGCTCGTTACCGCGCGCTCCCAATACACTAAGCGATTTGGATATTTGATCCGAGGGGCCTCCGGGTCCGATAGCACTAACCACCACGTGGGTGTGAGTGGGTGCTCTGCGTCGTATACATCAGCCGGAGTCGTCACGACGTCAGCGATTGAGCGGACCGTTCGGATTGGACTTAGGATGCAACTGCGTGCTTGTATAAGGGGTTGCTAGGTCTGCTACCGAACGGCCTCGCAACGTGCGGAGCGTCCGGGGCGATGGCCCCGACCCCCGGGGGCATAGGATTAGTCCGGCGTGCTCGATCCTCTCTGGCGGTATCCGGTCGGGTTGCGTCGTATTGTTTGGCCGAGGGCGGGCACGACCTGATGGTGTGTCCGGCCGGAGTTAAGCGAGCGTGGTGGGTAACTTGGTGCACCCCTGCAGGGAAGAAACAATCTATCGATAGCCTGTCCTACGGTAACGGACACTCGGAGTTGTATCCACTTCGGTACAACTAGAACTGGTGTCTTGAGATATGAAGATGATATTGCTATAAACATTATACATTATGATGTACTACTCTGCTCCCTTCTAATTGCTGCAAGACGCTGAAGATGCTAGTCTTCGTCAGGACTAGGCTTTTCCCCTCTCTACTCTGGCTTTCTGCAGTCTAGTCCACCCACATAAAGCCTCCTTTGAAAATGATGCATTGCTAGTATAGATCTGATGTAAGTCTTGCTGAGTACTTTGGATGAGTACTCACGGTTGCTTTGCTCCCTATTTTGTCCTACCCGCATGATAAACCAGACGACGGAGCCATGGTGCCTGCAGCCCCCGTTGACGACTACTACTACCAGCCCGAGGCTGGCTACTACTACTACCCGGCCGGCGAGTACTTCTACGAGGAGCCGGCGGACGACGACCAGGAGTAGGATCGGAGGTCCCAGGCAGGAGGCCTGCGCCTTTTCGATCGTAGTTTTTCTTTTGCCCCGCCTGTGTAACAGGCCTATCTTCTACTGTGTTGTATCTGTACCCAGATACCTAACGCTTCCGCTAACTATGTGTGTGACACATGTTATGTATTCGAGCCCTCGAGGCCCCTGGCTTGTAATATATGACTTGTATGTATTTATTTATGTTTTAGAGTTGTGCTGTGATTTCCTTCACGTGAGTCCTTAGGCTTGATCGTGTGCATTTGCGTGTATGATTAGTGCACGATCGAGCCGGGGTCGTCACAGAGTGATGTGGAGTGAATTTACAGTTAAGGACTGCCCTTATGAAATTCAGGGCCACAAGTTTTCTGATGCTTTTAGGGTGTTAAAATTAAAAGGATATGATATGATCTTAGGGGTGGATTGGTTGAAAAGTACAGCCTCATTCAAATGGATTTCATAAAAATGGAAATGAGAATCTCTGCAAGGAGTGGCCAGTTTATTTCTTTTGTGGATGAAACTATACCACTGGCTGATATAACATAAGCTACTGAAAATCCTGATAAGTTAATGGAGCAAGCTGTCTGTGGTTTCTTTCTGTTTACTTCTTCTGGGTGTGAAGTAGTGGCTGCATCCCAGGAAATTCCTTCAAAGTTGTTGCCATTATTGGAAGACTATGAAAAAGTCTTTCAGGAACCTCAGGGATTGCCACCTAGCAGACCTTGTGATCACAGAATCCCACTGGTTGAGGGGGCTAAAGTGGTTAATCAGAGGCCCTATAGAGTTCCTCATCATCAGAAGGAGATATAGGAGAAAATCATAATGGAACTGCTGAAAAAGGGCATAATAAGGCCTAGCACCAGTCCCTTTTCTTCTCCTGTGTTATTGGTCAAGAAAAAAGATGGGTCCTGGAGACTTTGCACATATTACAGAAAACTAAATGCAATCACTGTGAAAAACAAATACCCAATACCAGTAATTGAGGATTTGTTGGATCAGCTAAAAGGAGCCAAGTATTTTTCTAAAATTGATCTGAGAAATGGGTATCACCAGATTAGAATGGCTGAGGAGGATATTTATAAAACAACATTTTCCACTCATATGGGCTTGTTTGAGTATTTAGTAATGTCCTTTGGACTTACTAATGGACCTCCTTCTTTTCAAGCATTGATGAATTTGTTGTTTGGTCTCTTGAAGTTTGTAGTGGTGTTCTTTGATGATATATTGGTGTTCAGTTTCTCTTTGGAAGAGCACAAAGTTCATCTGACACAGGTATTTGATATTCTGCAAGCTAACAAGCTATATGCTAGAATGGAGAAGTGTTCTTTTGGGCAACAGGAAGTTGAATATTTGGGCCACATAATCAGCTCAGAGGGAGTGTCTACTGACCCTTCAAAAATCAGAGCTATACAGGAGTGGCCCACTCCCACTACTGTCACTGAACTGAGAAGTTTCTTGGGGTTAAGTGGCTACTATAGGAGGTTTATTCAAGGGTATGGCATAATTTGTAGGCCTCTCTTTGATTGCTTGAAGAAGGATGCTTTCTCTTGGAAAGATAAGCAAACAGAGGCCTTCCTAGCTCTGAAACAGAAACTGACTAATGCCCCTGTCCTGGCACTGCCTGATTTTACTAAGCCCTTCATATTAGAAGCTGATGCTTGTGGCTATGGTTTAGGAGCTGTGTTGATGTAGGAAGGGAGGCCCATTTCTTATTTCAGCAAGAGTATTGGTCCTAAGGTTGCTGCTATGTCCACTTATGATAAAGAGGCCCTTGCCATAATTGAAGCAGTGAAGAAATGGAGGCGCTATTTCTTGGCAACTTCCCTGGTCATCAGAACTGACCAAGAAAGTCTGAAATACATTCAGGAGCAGAAAAAACTGAAGGGATTCAGCACAAATTACTGTTGAAGTTGTTAGGGTACAATTTCACTATTGAATATAAAAAAGTGAAAGAGAACAGGGTTGCTGATGCTCTTTCTAGGGTTAAGTATGTGGTATCTGCGCTCACTTCTAGTGCTGTTACTCCAACTTGGGTACAAGAAGTGGTAAAGAGCTACAGTCAGGATAGCAGAGTAAAAGAACTGATTGCTGAATGTACTGTAGCTGATCCTGGCACTACTGTCTACTCTTACAAAAATGGCATCTTGAGATTTAACAACAAAGTGGTGGTGGGCACAACCACATCCTTGAGGCAGGATATTCTCAAGACTTTTCATAATTCTGAATTGGGAGGCCATTCTGGTGAGAGAGCCACATACCACAGGGTGAAATTGGTATTTCATTGGCAGGGAATGAAACAGGATGTTATTGCTTTTGTTAAAGCTTGCCCTGTCTACCAGTTGAACAAAGCAGAGCATTCACCTTACCCTGGCCTCCTAGAACCTTTACATGTACCTGACTTTGCTTGGGCCCATATAAGCATGGATTTTGTGGAGGGATTGCCAACTTCTGAGCACAAGAATTTGATTCTGGTGGTGGTTGATAGGTTTACAAAATATTCTCATTTTGTAGCTATGCAGCACCCTATAACAGTGCAAACAGTGGCTAGAGCTTTCTCTGATAATATCTTTAAATTGCATGGCATGCCCTTGGTCATAGTATCTGACAGGGACATGATCTTTGCTAGTCACTTGTGGCAGCAGCTATTCAAATCACTGAAGATCAAGTTACACATGAGCACTAGTTACCATCCACAATCTGATGGCCAAACTGAAAGGGTGAACCAGTGTCTTGAAAATTATTTGAGATGCATGTGTTTTCAGCAACCAAGGAAGTGGCATAGTTGGCTAGCTTTAGCTGAATGGTGGTACAATACCTCATTCCACACTGCTTTGCAAATGACACCATTCCAAGCCCTCTATGGTTTTCCACCCCCAATGGTGGCAGAATCAGCTCTGCCAGATTCTATTTGTGAGGATAGTGACAACTTGCTTCAGAACAGGGAAGTGGCATTGGAGATAACTAAAAACAATCTCCTTAAAGCGCAAGAGAGGATGAAGTATTATGCTGATAAGAAGCGAAAGGAAAGGAAATTTTCTGTGGGAGACATGGTTTATCTCAAGCTGCAGCCATACAGGCACACTTCACTGAGTTTACACAGGCATCTGAAGCTTCACTCCAAGTTTTCTGGCCCCTTTTGAGTGTTGGAGAGAATTGGTAATCATGCATACAAGCTACTGTTACCAGAGGGCTGTATGCTGCATAACACCATCCATGTCAGTCAATTGAAAAAGCATATTGGCCCAAATGTTGTGCCCTCTCGTCACCTTCCTCTTGTTGGTCCTGATGGTGTTATTAAGGTGGAACCGGAGGCGATATTGGAAAGGAAACTCATTCCTCGTCCTTAGGGCAAGATCAACATTCCTGTGGTCAGATGGTTGGTGAAGTGGGTGAATCTGCCCATGGAAAAAGCAACGTGGGAGGACTCGGCTTTCATTCAGAAGGTTTTTCCTTCATTTCGTGCTTGAGGGCAAGCACGAGCTCAACCGGGGGGTATTGTCAGGTCCAGCCTTGATCATCCCCTATTTCCAGCGTGCCAGAAGTGATTCGGTCCGTCGATCGTCAATCTAACGGCTCTCCTGCCTGCGTACCGGTTCGCCAGATGAAGAGATCTCCTGACGTATATTGTTGACCCAACGGTTGCGATGTGTCCTGTAGCTTTTCCGACAAGCCATGTGCTCGGCTCGCTTTATGTTCTTCTTTTTCACTTGTGTAATGGCTATAAAGCCACCCATTCCCCTCATTCTGGACTATGTTGAATTGTATTGGGTGTAAACCCTAGCCGCCGGTGGCGTGCTGAACCAACTTTCCTCATTTCTCAAGCAAGAACCCTAGTTTTTCGTCTCTGAATCTTCCACAATTCCTTTAAGTAGCGCTTAAATTCAGTAATTCAGAGCTCTGAGCCTGACAGAGGCCCGGGAGGAATACCTATGGGCGAGTCACCCCTGGTGTATGACATCATTACCCACCGATCTAAAACCTAAGGTCTCCTTTGATTCAAATGAATTTTATAGGACTCCTGGAGTATTGAAATCCTTAGGGTTTTTTTCCTATGTCAGTCCTTTGATCCATAGGATTGGATCATATAGGAATTTTTCTATGTAGTCTTTTGTACTACATCTCATAAGAAATCTAACATCCACCCCAACCTTTTTTTTAAATCCCTTTGTTTCTCCTGTGGCATCAGACACTCATTGTTAATCTTATAGGATTCAAGTGGGCATGCCACTCCAACCCTATACTTTTCCTATTCCTACGTTTCAAAATCCTACGAATCAAAGAGGCCCTAAACATACACACACTAAGGACCTTATACACACATGAGACGGAGAACCGCTCCTCTCCCCATGTCCTGGTGCTCACGAGCATACATTTTCTATGAGCATACACCCTCTCTATGAACACACACATGCACACCTTATCCATATGAGCACCATCGAGAGACTCTGCCGACATAGCATCTGGAGACTAATGAAGTCACCACAAAACGCCTCGCAGTCGATGGGAACGTCTCCTCACAGCGAATGAACATCGCCGGAAAGACTGAAATAAATCCAGAAAATTGAGAGCACCAATGTTAAGTCTAGGACCTGAACCCTCGTGGTACGGGGATATCACTAGCTCCTAACCATCCACCCACACTCGCATTGCGCACAATGGAATATTTTTATGCATCTTGAAAATTTGCACATGATCATCACCTGTTAGATTGTTTTAGATTTTTCTTGAAACGCGAAGGCAGTTCTCCTGTGCATTTTCCCCCGTTCCCCGGCATTCCTTTTGTTTTTAGGGGTGTTCCCGGGCATTCCCAAATTGAAATTCCGCTCTCCCTCCGTTTCCCTATCCCCTCTGGGCCGAAACTTCTCGAAACACCCACCGTGCACCTGGTCCATGAACCGCCCAACGCCCACTCCCACCTCACAAACTGCGCCCTCCTCCCTCCCCGTACACCGCCGCTGCTCCTCCCTCTACCAGTCCCACACCGCACACCACCAACGACAAAACCATTCCCCGAATCCGAAACCCCCTCCCCTCCCCTTCGCCGATTCGATGGAGGCGCCGCCGCCGCTGATGGCGGGCGCGGTGACGAAGATATGGGAGCTGGAGAACGGGCCGGCGACGTTCCATCCGGTGCTGCAGGTCGCGGACCTGCGCCCCGTCATCGCCAAGAACACGACCGCGGCGGCGGCGACGGCGCAGCACTCGGAGCGGTTCCACATGCTGCTGGAGTTTATAATTGTGTTTGTAATATAATAGCATGAAACAATAAAAAAATATAGATATGTTGGAGACGTATCAGTCGCACAAATGTTTTACCCAGGTTTGGGCCTTCGAAGAGTAATACGCTACATCCTTCTTGCTTTGATATTTCATGGGGGGGGGGTGGGGATACCTCGTGTGAGGAGTTTATAATTGTGTTTATGATTGCTACCGAGGGTTGCTATATGAGATTAGGTGGGAATGGGAACCCTATCACACCCTTTATATTCTTTATATAGACAATAGAGGTCTAGGGTTTACATATAGATAGATCTGATCGGTCTCGCCGCCGCCCTTTCCTTGGTGCACGAGAAGGCCTTCGATGCCTTTAGGGTTCTACCTTTGTCTTGGGCTGTGTGGGCTCTGGCGAGGTCCGGGAGGAATCCCTATGGGCGAGTCACCCCTGGTGTATGACACCGTTACCCACCGATCTAAAACCTAAGGTCTTCTTTGATTCAAATGAATTTTATAGGACTCCTGGAGGATTGAAATCCTTAGGATTTTTTCCTATGTCAGTCCTTTGATTCATAGGATTGGATCATATAGGAATTTTTCCTATGTAGTCTTTTGTACTACATCTCATAAGAAATCTAACATCCACTCCAACTTTTTTTTAAAATTTCTTTGTTTCTCATGTGGCATCAAACACTCAGGGCCTCTTTGATTCGCAAGATTGCAAAAAATAGAGGGATATGAAAAATGTAGGATTGAAATGACATGCTCATTGGATTCATATAGGATTTGAGTTTGTTTGATTATGTCGTAGGAGAAACAAAGGATTTCCACGAAGAGGTTGGAGTAAATGCTGGAATTCCTATAAAATGTAGTATAAATGAATCCATAGGAAGAAATCCTATGGGATTCAATCCGCGAATCAAACGATCAACGCAGGAAAAAATTCTAAGGATTCTAATCCTTAAAAAATCCTATGAAAATCCTTTGAGTCAAAGATGCCCTCATTGTTAATTTTATAGGATTCAAGTGGGCATGCCACTCCAACCCTATACTTTTCCTATTCCTACGTTTTCAAAATCCTACGAATCAAAGAGCCCCTAAACATACACACACTAAGGACCTTACACACACATGAGACGGAGAACCGCTCCTCTCCCCACGTCCCGGTGCTCACGAGCATACATTCTCTATGAGCATACACTCCTCTCTATGAGCGCACACATGCACACCCTGTCCCTATGAGTACCATCGAGAGACTCTGCCGACATAGCATCTGGAGACTAACGAAGTCACCACAAAACGCTTCGTAGTCGATGGGAACGTCTCCTCACACCGAACGAACATCGTCGGAAAGACTGAAATAAATCCAGAAAAATGCGAGCACCAATGTTAAATCTAGTACCTGAACCCTCGTGGTACGGGGATATCACTGGCTCCTAACCATCCACTTACACTCGCACAATGCAATGCGTTTTATGAAAATTGAAAATTTGCACATAATCATCACCTGTGAAATTGTTTTAGATTTTTCTTGAAACGCGAAGACAGTTCTCCTGTGCATTTCCCCCCGTTCCCCGGCATTCCTTTTTGTTTTTAGGGGTGTTCCCGGGCATTCCGAAATTGAAATTCCGCTCTCCCTCCGTTTCCCTATCCCCTCTGGGCCGAAACTTCTCGAAACACCCACCATGCACCCGGTCCATGAACCGCCCAACGCCCACTCCCACCACTCCCACCTCACAAACCGCGCCCTCCTCCCCTCCCCGTACACCGCCGCCGCTCCCCCCTCTACCAGTCCCACACCGCACACCACCAACGGCAAAACCACTCCCCAAATCCGAAACCCCCTCCCCTCCCCTTCGCCGATTCGATGGAGGCGCCGCCGCCGCTGACGGCGGGCGCGGTGACGAAGATATGGGAGCTGGAGAACGGGCCGGCGACGTTCCATCCGGTGCTGCAGGTCGCGGACCTGCGCCCCGTCATCGCCAAGAACACGACCGCGGCGGCGGCGGCGGCGGCGCAGCACTCGGAGCGGTTCCGCATGCTGCTCTCCGACGGCGTCCACTCCCAGCAGTCCATGCTCGGCACCGGCCTCAACGACCTCATAAAGGACGGAACCCTCCGCGTCGGCTCCATCGTCCACCTCACGGACATGACCTGCAACACCATCCAGAAACGCAGGTGCGTCAACCGACATTTATTCCCTCCCTTTGGCCTCGATTGGATCTTGATCTGCTTGCCTGGCTCAGTAATAGGCTGTTGGTTTGCCCGGGGCACCAGCGGTTTCAGCAAAGATGGCGTCTTTCTGGTAGTTTCTTCAGTTGCAGGCAGGCGCGTCTAGTTGGTGCCTATCAGTGGTGGATCCAGGCATTGAACTACCGGGGCCGAAACATTAAGGTCTATTTTTTTAATGTACAAATGCATGTCCACTGAACCAAAACTTATATAAAACTCAAATGCGAAGCTAGATGCATTCGGAAACTAACACAACTAATGGTTCAAAATAGTTCAAGATTCTCAACAACTAGGTGGCGCAACCACCAAAAAGCACACAAGAAAATATAAGTATCACAGAGAAGTACAGTAGTAACATGGACACCCGCTGCTTGAATCACTCATTCCCTGCCCAAAATGTCCAACTCCAAGTCTAATAGGTAATACCTACATCCAGTGACCAAGCTGCATATCAATATACGTATGTCTTAGCACAAGTATGCTACTATTAGTTTGAAACAATAGATAAAATAAGTATTTACCCTAGGTTGTAATTTTACGAGGATGGCTTGGTAGATGGCCTCTACGGTTGCTCAAGCCATGAAAATGTTCCATAATCTTCTTGTCATCAATTCCAGCAAATACTTCTCGCTCACCATAGTATATCATCATATCATTCAACCAATCATCAAATATCTTATTTCTCAAATCTGTCTTTATGATATTCATGGCTGAGAGAACTCTTTCAAATGATGCCGTCGCGACTGGCAAAGTCAACACAAGTTTGATGAGCTGATAAACAAAAGGAAATTGTAAATTTTCCTTAGTTTCAACCAACTTGAGAAGAAGATTAGCAAGACGACCACAACCACAAAGAACAGCAGACCTTTCCATCGTATCAATGTATATCTTGAGCTGACCATCCAAATGATATTGGTCTTCTTGATTGAAGTCAACCGAGAAAATAGATGCAAGCTCAAGTAGCTTCTCATGATTAAATCTGCTAAATGAGTCTCTAGGATCTAGACTAGCAATGCATATCAATAACCTTGTTGAAGTCTTACTAAGTCGATTGTTCATCTCAGCTATGCTTCTTCAAGAACCTTGAATATTTCAACCTTGTAGTGATGGAATCCAATGTTTCTAAAGCGGTAAAGCGAAGCGAGGCGCTGGGGGGGGGGGGGTGCCTCACTGCTTAAGCGTAAAGCGAGGCGACGCTTTTGACAGACTCTGAACCTGATGGGCAGTAGAATAGAGTACCATTTAGTGAGACATACATACCTTGATTCTAATCCACCAGTGAGCACATATGCATTAGTAGCCATTATTCTAATCCATCCACTAAGCAGTAAGCAACCAGCCAACTAATATAAGAGAGGCAGCAGCACCACCTAACCGCAGAGGAGCTGTGCATAGCATAACACATAAACAGAGCAGGAAAGGCACGACAATCTGCGGCAGATCTGAGCATGGAAGAAAAGAGCG
>LR738709.1:84295325-84331050 GCA_902687465.1 Secale cereale
AGGGGGAGGAGTTGTCGCCGGAGATTTTGCACGCCCTGGTTTTGGTTCTCTCTCTTTCTTTGCCCTCCTGTAACTGTTTCACCCATAAGCCCAGTTTTTCCACCCTTGTGTTCCCACCCAGCCCCTCTTCCTGCCAGAAATCTTTGTTCCCCTGCCTGCCAAGTCTAAGGCGTCCTCTCTGCACTAAAGCGCCAATCAGGACGCCTAAGCGGGCACTTAAGATGCTTTAATATCTATAAGGCGGACACCTTAGACACATGTCTAAAGCGAGCTGGACGCTTTGAGCCTGGAGGGCGCTCTGACGCTTAACCGACGCTTTAGGCATGCTTTACAAACAGTGATGGAAGCACAAACCATTTTGTGGGAGCTTCTTGCTGGAATATCCTCATTCATACTAGGCACTAGTATCTCTCTCTTAACACAAAACGAAGTGGCAGCCTCCAAAAATGGCTCCTATCCTTCATCCCTCAGCTGCTGCAATAAAGACACAATCATTTTCATTGCACTTACTACTATATTTTAGTCCTTCTGTTGCAATGCTTGTGACAAGTCATTAGTCAAACCAAGCACTTTAAGCATCAAATGCAAGATTGAGAAAAAATTCAAAGACCTCCATAGATTTCATCATCATGAGAAATTGCATGCTCTTGAATCACCGAATTAGTGTTCTATGATGATATCCCCATCGCGTATCACCAGGTCTTGCTAAAGTCGTCTCTTGATGTTTGCCTCTTCCTTTAAGAATCTCCCCATTCTCTGATCGCCACACAATTTTGGCATGATTCTTGTGTAGCAATGCATCTTTTCTTTCACGAGAAGCACTGACCTACAAAACACAGCATTGGAAACAAGTCAACAAAAGATCACTAACCATGGTTACAAACATATTTGCATATCCAAAGAAATCACTAACGGCAAGAATGCCCTTCACAAAAGCCACAACTAGTAACTGAAGCTGATGGGCAGAACGGTGAACATATAATGCATGAGGATTTTCATCTAACACTAGTTTCTCTAAATCATGTAGTGCCCACGCGTATTTGAGGCTCCATCATACCCTTGACCTCTCAATCTAGACATGGATAATTTATGGTTAGCAAACACTTCACTCAAGGATCTTTTGAGAGATGCAGATGTGGTGTCGACAACATGCTTGACACCAAGTTACCTTTCCAAAATATATCCTTTTATGTTTAGAAACCTCACAATGACAGCCATTTGTCGTTGGTGGAGAGAAATGACCACCCCCAAACTTAGTCATGATGACCTCGGTGGTTTTTCTGCGCAATCATGTACAATTTGCTGCTGGATATCATGACAAGCCATTTGATGATTCCGAGGAGCATTATCAATTTATCATTGAGTTCATCGGCTGCATCTTTGCATCTTTTAGCATACCAATTCAACATCTCACGAAAACTACCCATATTTCTTGAAGTCTTAGACTCATCATGGCCACGGAAAGCAAGTCCTTGCCTAAGAAGAAATCTCACAACACCCATGACAGCCAACAAACGTCTTGATATTGAAGATGGCCCCTCAGTTTGAGTAGTAATTGCATATGCCCCACTTTGTTTCTGATTCTTGAAATCTGCACAATGTCTTCTTGCATTGTTGTGAGCACACTTTATCGAACTTACATGAAGCCTGCAATATTCCACTGCCTTCTTCCAGTTTTTATACCCATCCTGCCTGAAGACATTGCCCCCAAACTTACATGGCTTGCTGACTGCTTAAATAGAAAGCAGCAAAAAACATTATTCACGGTTTTTCTCTACACTGTACTCTAGCCAATCAAACTCCTCAAACCATTCTTCTCTGAATACCCTATTATCTGTATTAATGTTGCAAGGAAAATCATGCCCAAGCGGCTGACATGGACCATTCTTCAAATATTCTCTCCTAAGTGCATCTCTAGTTTCTGGGTAAGTATTTTCTCCGATTTGTTTCTGAAGTACCAGATCGGGTTCAATGTCAGCTTGACTAAACCCTTGAATAGGAGCTTGCAAAATGTTAGCATCAGAGGCCTCATTAGCCACTTCAAGTTCATGAACAGGAGCATGTGAAATGCTTGCATCAGATCCTTCATTAGGCACTTCAAGTTCATGAACAAATTCAGGTTAATTGTACACTTGAGCAGACTGCACTTGTGGTTCAGTAATTGGGGGAGTTGCAAAATAAGCAGTAATTGGTTTCATTTTCTTATAGATTCCCTACATTACAACATCACCATGTTCAGTAATTGGCTAGAAAAGTAGAAATTGAAGGTGAATGCCAGAAGAAAATGGATTGGACAGTATCAGTGTGTACCTGCTGGTTGCGCTTGCTGCCTTTGCAAACTGCAACTCTCTGTTTGCGCGAGCTTGATGCTGTGCCGCCGCCACCGCCTCCCATGCAGGACGCCCCTGGGATGCAGAGCTGAGTGTCGTCGTCGGCGACGTTGACGCCTAAGTTAGGGATTTCCTGCTGCGTGGTCGGCTTGGTTGTGGGATAAGCTGCTAACTAGTTTTGGGCTTTGGGCTGCAAGTGCAACTGGCCTGCATCGCTAGTTAAGTGTTGGCCCATGTAAAAAACAAATAGTAATTTTCTGTTCACCTGCTTCTGGCTACCGGGGGCGACCGCCCATACCAGCCCCTATGGTGGCGTCGCCACTGGTGCCTGTGATTTCAACATGTGGAAATGCCACATTTGTAATAACCGCCTTATGAGCCCCAGGGAACTTGCAGGTTACAACAATGTTTTGGATGTTTATTGCTTGCAGCCAGCCTCTTGGTATAATGAGTGGGTTAAAGCGTTAAACATTATGTTGGTCTTAGTTCAGCTTCAAGCCTTCAATTGATTGTTTTCTGATAATCCTATAGCATTTTACTAGCAGAACATATGCCAGTACTCATTTTCTTTTCAGTTTTCAATCCCAGCAGAATTAGTTATCTTTGGCATGGGTACTGCTGACCAAATGGAGGGGGTTTGGTGTTTGATGCAGTGCTATGTCAATGAATGTGTTAAACGTTTCATGTTGATGTAATGCAAATAATATGCATAGCCTGCTTGCAATCTCATTCTTCCGAGGACCCTAAGAAAGTTTGATTTCATATTCTATTGTGATTTCACATGCGGCCGTCTGTTTGTGAGTGCACTCTCATCCAATGAAACACACTTCGCTTCTCATGTTTTACCAAGCTACCAGCGACAAGAAAGCTGCATCCTCCTAGTTTCTGATATATATTTTTCTGAGAACTACCTTCCTTTTGTAGGAATTTATAGCCCATGGCATCATGTCTGTATGTTTGTTACAGAAAAAGGTGTTTTATTTTGTGCCAATGCTTATGGCCTACGATCTGTTATTTTGATTGTTGATTGCCATGTAGATTAATGAAACAATCTACATCATGTGTTTGGAACCTTGTTTGTTCCCTTTGTGAAAATTTGAAAGCTGGATTTTAATTCTAAAGACAAAGGGGCATGTTAGCTATTATATTCTCCGATGTCTTCAAATTGCTCGTTTTTGTACCGTTTTATGAGCTGAGTTTGTTCCTAGAAAACAAATATCTTCTGATAGAACTAACCAGATAACTTTAAAACAATTTGATGTTTGTATATGGATTTCTAATCAGTTGAGCTGAATTCTTTTCCATTGCTTCAGGATCGTTATTGTTGTCAAACTTGAAGTTCTCCAAAGTGAGTGCCCCAAAATCGGGACACCAAAGATTTATGAGAAAAGCTCACCTGAGGGACAGGAGCCTAACTTACCGGCCAATGCTGCTCAAACAAACAGTGGAAACTATTATGGTGGCCCAGGCATGCTGGGGTCTGCAGTTGCTCCAAGGGTGGAACAGATTGGTAACAATCTGTCATATGGTAGACCCAACAACGGTGGCCCAGGCGTGGACTCTTCAATTTGTCAGTCTGTTCAACCTGGTGCTAACAATGTGTTGTCTGGTGGAACTTATGGTGCAATGTCAGCACAGAACACAATGAATGCCAATGTGGTGCAGCCAGACTCTCATCAAAAACAAAGTTTTGTGGTTCCTGGCACAGGTGGGGGCTTTGGCCCTCCTGGCAGTATATATGGGCGCCCTGCACAGCCTTCATATCAGCAGCCACCTCCACCCCATAGAAATAGTGGCCCAGTTGCTAAGAATGAAGCTGCTTCTCGTGTTGTTCCAATTTCTGCACTGAATCCGTACCAGCGTACATGGACAATAAAGGCTAGGGTGACTGCGAAGGTTCATGTGAAGAACTTCGTCAATGCAAGAGGTTCAGGAAAAGTCTTCTCCTTTGATCTCCTTGATGCACATGGTGGAGAAATTCGTGCAACATGCTTTGGCGCGGCAGTTGATCAGTTCTATGACGTAGTTGAGGTTGACAAGGTGTACTTGGTATCTAGGGGATCGCTAAAACCCGCAAACAAGAGGTTTAGCCCTTTAAACAATGACTATGAAATAAACCTTGAGCCTTCATCATCTATAGAGGTTTGTTCTGGTGATGATAGCAGCATCCCTAAGCAGCAGTTCAATTTCCGGCAGATCAGTGAAATTGCAAACACGGATATAGATACCACGGTAGACTTACTTGGGGTTGTTACGTCAGTTAGGCCTTCTTTTACAGTAATGCTGAAGAATGGCGGGGAAACCCAGAAAAGAGTCCTTCAACTGAAGGACATGTCTGGTTGCAGCGTGGAAATGACCTTTTGGGGTAACTTCTGTGATGCTGAAGGTCATCAACTGCAGTCTTTGTGCGATTCTGGTTTGAATCCTATACTTGCCCTGAAATCTGGCCGTGTCGGTGAATTCAACGGCAAAACAGTGAGTACAACTAGCTCAAGTTTGTTAAAAATAAATCCAGATTTCCCTGAAGCTGACAGGCTGAGGCAGTGGTACATAACTGAAGGAAAAATTGCTGCCTGCACTTCTTTATCTGGGGAAATGTCAAGCATGGGCAGGACTGATATCCGAAAAACAACTGCACAGATCAAGGATGAGCGCATGGGGCAATCAGATAAGCCTGATTGGATCACCGTTAAAGGTGCAATTTCACAAATCTACACTGATAATTTTTGTTACCCAGCATGCACCAGGGAGGTTAACGGTAGGCGCTGCAACAAAAAGGTCACAAATAATGGCGACGGGATGTGGCTATGTGAGAAATGTGAGCAGAGCTCTGAAACGTGTGAGTATAGATACTTGCTGTCGTGTCATATCCAGGATCACACTGGGTTTACCTATGCAACTGCGTTCCAAGAGGGTGGCCAGGAGATAATTGGCCTCCCAGCACAAGATCTTTTCAGGATAAAGCATGAAGAGCAAAACGATGTACGGTTTGCAGAAATCATACAGCAGGTCCGTTTCCAGCAATACCTATTCAAGCTGAAAGTCAAGGAAGAAGTCTATAATGACGAGCCGCGCCTGAAATGCAACGTCGTGAAGGCTGAAATATACGACCCAGCGAAAGAGAGTCGTTTTCTTCTGGGGGCGATTGATAGCCTTTTGGCGGACGATGCCTTGGGCTCGTCCCCTGGGCTGAATGGTGGTCCTGCTGCTAATGCTGGTTTCACCAACTCAGAAGCTGGACAGAGTCTTCCAGCTTCCAACAATTCCTATGCCGCGAGTATGGGTGGCCCAAATCAGTTTGGGCAGCAATTAGGCGCATCTCGTGGGATGCCGACCGCACCATCAGCGACACCAGCAGCAGGTGGCGGCTTCGCGGCTAATTCCTATGGTCCTTCAGCTGCCAATGCCAGCTCGGGCTTGTGCTTCAAATGTAACCAGCCTGGGCACTTCTCAAGAGACTGTCCAGGGCAGGCTGGCTCTTACAGTTCTTCAGCTGGCGGCAACGCCAACGCTGGTCTCTGCTACAAATGTAATCAGCCTGGGCACTTCGCGAGAGACTGTCCGGCTCAGGGTGTTGGCCACCAGCGCCAGACATATGCGAATGGCGCCGCACCAGGAGGATACAACAGGCAGTCCTATGTTGGTAGCTAAGCAGTTTGCCTGATCACTTATATTCTGTTGTCTGCTTTGTTACTGCTTGTAGTATTTCCATGTACTTGCACTACTTGGTCTTGTTTGTCAATAGCTGTTGACCGGATAAGGAAACTAATTTTGCCACTCCCTCCGTCCTACTTCGTCTAATACATTTGGTTGAGCGTCAACTAATTCCGAACGGAGAGAGTATAATATAAGATGCTATTACAACCAATTTACGTGTATATTGATTGTATAGCATCTTATATTGTGAGACGGAGGGAGTATTTTAAAATGAAACCGGGGAGGGGCTCATACAACTATCAACACCCACACAAAAACCACATCCTTGGATCTAACACAGAACCTGGTGCAATAGTCACCCAATGTATTCTTTCGGTTCCAGTAAATTTTTTCTTCGAGAAACACTCTTCCGGTTCGAGTAGTGCTTGGCGATCCAAGCGGTCAAACCTTATTCCAGGAAAATGTTCCCTCACCGCCCTTTGCGTCTGGTCCTAACCGGTCTGCCTGGCCGGTGTTTGTCATTTCCCTTTTTACCTCGGATGTTATTGTTCTCGAAATGAGGTATCAATCCTCCGGCCTCTGCACTGATTGGTGCACATAACTCTTAATTAATTATTGCGACATTTATAAGGTCCAGATAAGTCGAAGAACGATAAAAAAAAGCCACATATGGCTACTGGAGGGAAAGGCAACCGACATAGTCACGAAAGAATGAAGCCTCATGCACCACCCATGTCGACCGAACCTTAATTTTACCTCAAATGCTTTGCTTATTCAGTCGCACCTGTAATCACATCAATCTCGATAATGCAATGTGAAAACCTTAAAAATTTGATCTCCTCCCCCCCCCCCCCCCCCCCCCCCCTCTCTTGGTGGCAGACCAGCCACCCGTTTCCCGAAGCCGGAACTTGACGCTTGGAACAAATTCTTGAAGCTGTTCCCTACCTTCTATGTATGTAGTAGTACTCCATAGCAGGCAGCTTCCTGCTCTTTGCAGGTTGATATGACCTATGCGTAGGCATTTGTATCGGCCCTAGACATAGATCATAGATTCTGCCTGATTTCAAAAGGGGATATATATCATTTCAGACGGGCAAATCACTTTGATTCCAAACGCATGCAGCACCTGCCGGAGCCAAGTCTTTCGATCCGGTAGGTATCTGATGCACGACGTGCATTCCTTGCTTCACACTTTGCGGTTACTGGTGGTTCATGGGTAGCATAGCGATCGTATAGGTCGATCGATTTTACGGCGGCAAAAGCAGGCGAAGATCGAGCAAGATTTGGACAAGGTAATTAATTTCTCAGTCTTTGATCGACAAACATGGCTCCTGTGAGAGTGAATTGCAAAAAACATCGACATTGAAGGCTAGGGTTGCAAAAACCACAATTCTACGGATTTGTGCCAAAAACCATTAATTCTAAGCCTAATTTTTTGCAAAAAACACTAGTCGTCCAATTGGCTCAATTTAAGCTCGTTTATGACAGATGGGGCCAGCTGGACAGGGTGATGTGGCATGAAATAACGATTCGCAAATATACAAAATAGCATAGACTAAATTGTAAAAATGTAAAAGAGGATAAGGTCATCTTATCTTTCAAAAAGAAAGGAAGAGGATAAGGTCGCGCCGGTCAAAATCTCACAGGAGAGTGCCATGAGCCACGAGTAGAGCTTTGTCATTGCCGTTGACCATGCGAAGCTCCGCCGCCAGCCGGGATCGGACGTAATCCGTCGCGCCGCCGCATATTCGCTTCCTCCCGGCCTCGCAAGCCGCGCCGCCGCCAACCGTCGTCGCCGTTGACTGACGTCCGAGCTGGTGGAGCTCGAGCGCGCCGGCGTGCGGGGCGAGGCCGCCGGGCCACGAGCAGTAGCTCCACCGCGCCTCCCCATGCGCCGGCCAAGTAGAGGCAACTCCCTGCGCCGGCCAAGCAGCAGCAACTCCTTGCACCGGCCGAGCCGCAGCTCCACTGCGTCTCACTGCGCTGGCGGGAGCAGTGGCAGCTCCCCAGCGCCGGCCGAGCAGCAACACCCCCCTCCCTCCCCCGTGCGCTGGCTGGCCGAGTTCAACCTCGCGAACGGCGGCACCCCTGCCCATGGACTTCTGCAGCGGCGTGATCCGGCGTGGAGGATCCGATTGCTTTTTTCCAGGGGCCTTTTTGCAAAACAAAATTGTATCAGGATGTAATTGTTTTTTTCTTTTTTGCCACATCGCTCTGTCTAGCGGGACCCTCCTGTCATAATCATGCTCAAAACGGCCTAAGCTGGCGATTAGTGTTTCTTGCAAAAAATTAGGCTTAGAATTAGTGTTTTTTGACACAAATCCGTAGAATTGTGGTTTTTGCAATCCTAGCCTTCAATGTCGATGTTTTTTGCAATTCACTCCTCCTGTGAGTTACTCTGAAATTGATATTATATATCTAAATTTCAGATAGATCCAATCTCTTCCCATCACCCACAGGACAGAAGGTAGCATGGCAGTATGAAAAATTCTAGAGCAGAGGAATCTTATAGCTTTTGCTTCAGCTTTGTTAATAGCAGGACGTACACGATTTTTAGTGCAGGTGCATACTACCGAACTAAGCAGCCGTTTTCCCCTAAAGAAACAATTAAGTACTATACTACTACTAACTTTACCGGACTGCCCAGATGTTTATCACGTTTGCAAATCAACAACATTTTTTGTTTGTTCCTTCTTTTCTTTATGTAAAGAAAGAAGCCAACACCTTTCTCATTGAACAAGTTATACACGCCCCACATGGAATCTCTCCTACCCGATTAGTTTGGCTAGCCGCAACAACTCACACGATAATTAAGTATCTTATATAAAACCCTTGACTACCGCAGGCACTGAACCAAGTGTGAATTGCTGCATACTTTTTTCCCGTGCTGCGTTGCATGAGGTTCGTAGCCCACTGACACAAGAATCCACCACACGGAGAAGGGAGATGCCAAGACATGCAATGAGGTGCCCAGCCCTTGTTCTAAAATCTCAACGAAACAAGCAAATTAACCAATCAAATTACGCGCCACAGAAGGCTGAGCTGAGCTGAGCTTGTCAGCTTTCTGTGGAGCTTTGCACACGATTCGATCAAATTGGCATATTTTACGCCGCTCGTGCATTTGCCGTGCGCGGAGAGGCACCATCTAGCAACCGGGTCATCTCGCTGCCCGCCACGCGTGTAGATCAGCTCTCCAGCTGGCTGCCCTCCACTGCTTCAGTGGAGGCCCGTCTCTCTCACTTTTGAGTCTTTGTTAGAAGATCGCGCGCGCGCCATGACTTTAAGTTGGAGGGGCTGGATGATGATGATGCCTCCTCACCAATCACAGATCCCACTGGCCAGTAGAGATGCAATCATACAATGTTCGGCATACGGCGGAAACTTCTAACCAACGTAACTGTATACTACTGAAAAAAGGGTTTGGCTTGTACTCCCTCCGTCTCGAAATAGTTGTCATCAAAATGAATAAAAGGAGATGTATGTAGATGTATTTTAGTTATAGATACAACCCTTTTTGTTCATTTTAATGACAAATATTTTCGGACGGAGGGAGTATTTGCTTGTCGATAGTTTACATTCTGGTTTTAAATTTCAGTTTCAGAAATATTTCAGAAGCTGCAGAAATTACTGAAATTGAGTGATTTTTCTGGTTCTCATTTCGGGCAAAGGACCGAAACTTCCAATTGAATTTGACTGAGGTCCATTCAATATTTTGGAAGTTAAAAAAATAATTTAAAAAATATTGGGAGTCGTGCGTGCTAGGAAAATTGCTGAAATGTTTTGACCGACAGGCAATTATTTTAGTATGTATCGAAATTAATGAAATTTCTGAAATTTCAACGAAATTACACTGAAAGTGAAAACCATCAGCTTGTCGATAGTTTACGTTCAGCTTCAGAGCTGCAACATCGTGATAGTTTAAAGGAGCGCATAGAGCCATAGACCCAATGGCTTTTACTTTTATTATTATTTCATCGTCTTAAAGAAAATCTCCACTGCAAGGACGACAGAGCAGCAGCTGATAATTGTGTCCCTACTCCCTACATACTTAATCCCCTATGGCAACCAGCACTGAACATTCCAGACAAGAAACGACGCCACCTGCTGCTTGCTCCTGGAGCCTATAAATGGAGGTTCCGTCACCCCACGGCATGGAAGCCAAATCCTGAGATCTCCTCCCCCGCCCACAGAAACGCAAGCATGGCTCGCGCCATGACCGCCACCGCCGGCAACGGCGACGTGTGGGTGGAGAAGGTGGACAAGATCAGGTACGTCTACAACGCCGTCACCAGGCCTTCTGTTTCCCCCAACCCGAGGCCGGCGACCGTGAAGAAGAAGCTGGCCGCCGCCAACGTCGCCATCTCCAGGAAGAACAGCGGGACGACCCTGGTCCGCGGCGTGGCCTCGCCGGAGGACATCGACGACTACATCGCCAGGAAGAAGAGGGAGTTTGCTCTAGGACTGTAGCTCAATCCGATTCCAGCCCCCGATCGATGGCATGATCATGAGCTAGGATGCTTTGAATTAATTAGCTAGCTATATGAAAGCTGCCTCTCCCCTGTTGCAGCTGTAATTATGTATGGTATGGAGTTGGTCATGCGTTGCTCATGCATCAACTTAAGTAGCGTGTGGGACATAAGGTCTCAGCATGTTTCTTCAGGGCTTGTTCTTTTATGGCTTGTCTGAATTAAATTCTGAAGTGTGTTCGAGTGGTCATTTCAGTTTCCTGAATATCTTGGATGGCTATTTTGCGTGCTTCATCTCAGCAGGCAGAGACTTGATCACATCAAATTTTCGCATGATCATGAGGCCCCACTGAGTTTTGCTTTCTGCTTTCTGTTGCCCCACGCTAGCTGGAGTGGATAGACACCAGACACCTTGATGCGAATAAAGTATGCAAGATCTTTTGGACTCGATCAAGCAAGAGGATTCCTCTCCTTAGGTGATCGATTTTGATACTCACGCGTAGGCCCTTATCTAAACGGAACTGGTTCCACATATTATGAATTTGTCTCTAGCTTTGCTTTTTTCTTTCTTTTCGGAAAGGAGGATGACACTTGGCCTCTGCATCGAGTGATACACACATTTATTTTTATTAATTATTCACCGAGACCTTACAAAATAATATATCAATAAGTTTGAAGCCACCTTTTTAGCAACATTTATCCCTACTCCTATCAACTTGATGAAGGAGGTGCACATGATCAGGGCCGCCTGCCCAGACCTCACATCAAACCCAAAAATTCATAACTGACCGAAAAATACCACACCTTACAGTCCAAAATAAGTGTCGTGGTTTTAGTACACTTCTTATGGATATGGAGTACTTGTTTGAGAAGCCATACCCCTTATAGTCCTTCCTCTTAACCATTAACTCTTCAAGTTGGAGACGACACCGAGTGCCTTTTTCCCTTCCCCCCGCGCCGCCCCGCGTGGGCGACTCGGGGCCCCCCTCCCGCCGGCGTAGCTCCCCTCCCCCTCTCTCTTCTCCCTCGCCGCCGCACGAGGCTGGTGCCGGGCAAGGCCCGTAGCGCAGTTGGGGACTGTGGCGGCGAGGCCTTCGTTGCTCCGATCGCATAGGAGGGCTTTGGATCTGGGACGGCGGTCCCCCGGCGAGGCCCCTCTGCTCCCACGGCGTGCTTCGGGGTTGGCGTGGTGCCGCCGTTCTGGTTGGGTGGCCGATGGAACTCCGGTGGACTGGGACCTCGCGCGGCTGCCCTGGCGGCTTGCGGCGCTCGAACCGGCTGCTGCTCTCCGTCCACTGCTCTGTGTGCATCGCCCTCCTCGGATCCCAGCTGCGCTTGCGTGGCTGGCCAGCCCCGACATGTGGGCGTCTCTGGTGGTTGGGATCCAGACTGGGGGAAACCCTTGGCCGGCTCCGGCCGGCCGAGACGACGACGACGCCTGCGGGCGCCGGATTTCTTCATGGAGACGTCGGTCAAGGTCCGCCTTCCACTGCCCAACCCCCTGCTCCTCGGGCGAAAACCCTAACTCCAGTGGGCGGTGGCGACGGCGTTCTCGGCGCCGTGACCTTCTTGAAGGCGCCGCCTTGAGGGATGGGGTGGTGGGCACTGTTGGGGTGCGTTGACAGCAGCCATTGGCGTGTTCTTCTTCGTCGAAGCTTTTGCTCTTCCGCCACCGTGTTCTGCCTGTTGGTTTTGTAGCTTGCTCTGCTTTGGCCAAGCCTCGTCGGCACATTTGGGTGCTCTGATCCGCTCCTTGGGTCTGCCCGGCGGCTTTCATCCATGTTCATGGGAACTTCCCGTTGTTCGACGGTTCGGCACCTTCGATCCAGGCGAGGAGGTTGTGGCCTCCTTTGAAGACGGGGTTGGATGGCCGTGTCGTGCCGAGGCCCTTAGGTTTTGGTGAAGGCAGGCCATGTAGGTGCAGCTTCATTCCCTTCCCAAAGCCGGCTTTGCTCCCAACCATGTGTAGTCGCGGTGGTGGACCTCAAGTCCTTCAGCTAGGTGCTCCATTGTATATCATTCTCGTGTGAAGTGCTTGAGGCTTGTGAGCTGCTTTCGAGCGCCTCTGTGTCTTGCTAATTTCTTTGTTCTAGTTCATTGTTGTACTATGGTCGCGGTTGATGGCTTTGTTAATGCAAAGTCAGACTAGGTTGGCGCCCCTCTCGGGCTCGGCTGCGCCTTTTCTCTAAAATTAACTCTTCAAGTTACCCTTTACAACTTACACCCACTGTTCTAATTTGAGAAGCTCCTACCACTCTGTAAACATTCTCTCTCCACCTTCTCACTAGATTTTAAGGTGCAACAACTGGCGTGCTGCTGGAAAAAACGTGGGCCGGCTATAAATTCCCTTCACCGCCCCTCCTTCCTATACCTAGCAACATCCCAAATTACCCCCATTCAGCCACAGGTCATGGTATTGTCCGAGCCCCCCTCCCCCCAGCCCGACTATGGTGAGGAGCCGACCCACAATCTCGGCATAGTTCTCGGCGCAACGCGGTCGCCGACTCGAGCTCCACATCAGAATAGGACGGGGACAAGGGGATGGATGGAGGATGCCAACGACGAGGTGTTGCTCCTCACGTACAAGGAGGCGGGGTGGCACTACGAGCACGCTCTCCTGAAGGAGGCGGAACACCGCCCGACCGAAATGTAGCTTGAGGCGGAGCGCGCCGCCACTATTTTTGGTGATCGTGAAGCGGTGGAGGAGCACCTCGCTATTGAGGCATCGGTGGAGTGCGAGGTCACCGCCAACCGCGCGACATAGAGAAGGACCGTGCGGTGATGTTCGTGGAGCTCAGTTGTGACAACTCCACGATGAGCCGATGTCGTGGATTGGGAGGGCACCCACTTCCACGAGGTATAGGGCTATAGCAAGGCGCTGGTCACCGACCTCTACTCCGACGAGGAGTAGACGTATCTCATTTTAACCGTATTGAAAGTGGTAGTTAGTTTAATTTAGGTAATTCTATGTTTTTTAAGGCAACCCCTCCAGCCGCTCCTGCGAGCGTCCTCGGGGGAAACCCTAGCGCGTCGCCTCTTGTTCCTTCCCGTTGCCCCCCCCCACCGCCACCGCGTGGCATCGCCGGGCAAAGCCCGGCCGGCGTTGGTGGCGGTGGGGATCTCTTCCTTCTACTCGCGGTTGGTGTCCAGCCCGACGCGATAAGGCGCTCGACTATGCGGGGCCCGGAGGTGCGACTACGAGCGTGCTTGGTGGCGGCGGTGCGGCAGCGATTTGGGGCCCCGATGGCGCGTGGCGGCTGCGGCGTGGCTTGTCTGGCGGTGACGTGTGCGACAGGCTCGCCCAGATCTGGCGGTTATGTTGGGGAACATAGTATTTCAAAAAATTTCCTACGATCACGCAAGATCTATCTACTAGATGCATAGCAACGAGAGGGGAGAGTGTGTCTATGTACCCTCGTAGACCGAAAGCGGAAGCGTCTAGTGACACGGTTGATGTAGTCGAACGTCTTCGCGATCCAACTGATCAAGCACCGAACGTACGACACCTCCGCGTTCAGCACACGTTCAGCTCGATGACGTCCCACGAGCTCTTGATCCAGTTGAGCTTCATGGGAGAGTTTCGTCAGCACGACGGCATGGTGACAGAGATGATGAAGCTACCGGCGCAGGGCTTCGCCTAAGCACTGCAACGGTATGACCGAGGTGTGTTTCTGTGGAGGGGGGCACCGCACACGGCTGAAATATCAATGAACAACTTGTGTGTCCATGGGGTGCCCCCACCCCCGTATATAAAGGAGTGGAGGAGGGGGAGGCCGGCCCTCTCTATGGCGCGCCCTAGGGGAGTCCTACTCTCATAGGAAGTAGGATTCCCCCTTTCCTAGTAGAACTAGGAGCCCTTCCAAGTAGTAGGAGTAGGAGAGAAGGAAAGGGAAAAGAGAAGAGAAGGAAGGAGGGGGCACTGCCCCTCCCCCTAGTCCAATTCGGACTAAGCCTTGGGGGGGGGGGACAGCCTCCTCTCTCTCTTTCCCCTAAAGCCCAATAAGGCTCATATACTCCCCGGCGAATTCCCGTAACTCTTCGGTACTCCGAAAAATACCCGAATCACTCGGAACCTTTCCGATGTCCGAATATAGTCGTCCAATATATCGATCTTTACGTCTCGGACATTCCAAGACTCCTCGTCATGTCCGTGATCTCATCCGGGACTCCTAACTACCTTTGGTACATCAAAACTCATAAACTCATAATACAAATCGTCATCGAACGTTAAGCGTGCGGACCCTACGGGTTCGAGAACTATGTAGACATGACCGAGACTCATCTCCGGTCAATAACCAATAACGGAACCTGGATGCTCATATTGGCTCCTACATATTCTACGAAGATCTTTATCGGTCAAACCGCGTAACAACATACGTTGTTCCCTTTGTCATCGGTATGTTACTTGCCCAAGATTCGATCGTCGGTATCTCAATACCTAGTTCAATCTCATTACCGGCAAGTCTCTTTACTCGTTACGTAATTCATCATCTCGTGACTAACTCATTAACCATTTGCTTGCAAGGCTTATTATGATGTGTATTACCGAGAGGGCCCAGAGATACCTCTCCGACACTCGGAGTGACAAATCCTATTCTTGATCTATGCCAACATCACGAACACCTTCGGAAACACCTGTAGAGCATCATTATAATCACCCAGTTACGTTGTGACGTTTGATAGCACACAAGGTGTTCCTCTGGTATTCGGGAGTTGCATAATCTCATAGTCATAGGAACATGTATAAGTCATGAAGAAAGCAATAGCAGTAAAACTAAACGATCATAGTGCTAAGCTAACGGATGGGTCTTGTCCATCACATCATTCTCCTATTGATGTGATCCCGTTGATCAAATGACAACTCATTTCTATGGCTAGGAAACATAACCATCTTTGATCAATGAGCTAGTCTAGTAGAGGCATACTAGGGACACTCTGTTTTGTCTATGTATTCACACATGTACTAATTTTTCGGTTAATACAGTTCTAGCATGAATAATAAACATTTATCATGATATAAGGAAATAAATAATAACTTTATTATTTCCTCTAGGGCATATTTCCTTCAGTCTCCCACTTGCACTAGAGCCAATAATCTAGATCACATCACCATGTGATTAACACCAATAGTTCACATCACCATGTGACTAACACCCATAGTTCTCATCGCCATGTGACCACTACCCAAAGGGTTTACTAGAGTCAACAATCTAGTTCACATCGCCATGTGATTAACACACAATGTGGTCATGTTTTGCTTCATGAGAGAAGTTTAGTCAGCGGGTCTGTTACATTCAGATCCGTATGTATTTTGCAACTTTCTATGTCTACAATGCTCTGCATGAAGCTACTCTAGATAATTGCTCCCATTTTTAATACACATCCAGATTGATACTAAGAGTCATCTGGATTAGTGTCAAAGCTTGCATCGGCGTAACTCTTTACGGCGAACTCTTTTTCACCTCCATAATCGAGAAACATTTCCGTAGTCATCCAGTAACTAAGGACAATTTTGACTGCTGTCTAGTGATCTACTCCTGGATCACTATTGTACCTCATTGTCAATCTTATGGCAAGGTACACAACAAGTTTGGCACACAACATGGCATACTTTATAGAACCTATGACTGAGGCATAGGGAACGACTTTCATTCTTTCTCTATCTTCTGCCGTGGTCGGGTTTTGAGTCTTACTCAACTTCATACCTTGTAACACACGCAAAAACCCTTTCTTTTGACTGATCCATTTTGAACTTCTTTAAAACTTTATCAAGGTATGAGCTTTGTGAAAGTCCAATTAAGCGTCTTGATCTATCTCTATAGATCTTGATGCCTAATATATAAGTAGCTTCACTGAGGTCTTTCTTTGAAGAAAAACTTCTTTCAAACATTCCTTTATGCTTTCCAAAAAATTCTACATCATTTCCGATCAACAATATGTCATTCACATATACTTATCAAAAATGTTGTAGTGCTCCCACACACTTTCTTGTAAATACAGGCTTCACCGTAAGTCTGTATAAAACCATATGCTTTGATCAACTTATCAAAGCGTATATTCCAACTCCGAGATGCTTGCACCAGTCTATAGATGGATCACTGGAGCTTGCATATTTTTGTTAGCACCTTTAGGATTGAAAAAACCTTTTGGTTGCATCATATACAACTCTTCTTTAATAAATCCATTAAAGAAAGCAGTTTTTTTTATCCATTTGCCAGATTTCATAAAATGCGGCAATTGCTAACATGATTTGGACAGACTTAAGCATCGCTACGAGTGAGAAAATTTCATCGTAGTCAACACCTTGAACTTGTCGAAAAACCTTTCGCAACAAGTCGAGCTTTGTAGACAGTAACATTACCATCGGCGTCAGTCTTCCTCTTAATAATCCATTTAGTTTCAATAGCTTGCTGATCATCGGGCAAGTCAACCAAAGTCCACACTTTGTTCTCATACATGGATCCCATCTCAGATTTCATGGCCTCAAGCAATTTTGCGGAATCTGGGCTCATCATCGCTTCCTCATAGTTCATAGGTTCATCATGGTCTAGTAACACGACTTCCAGAACTGGGTTGCCATACCACTCTGGTGCAGAACGTACTCTGGTTGATCTACGAAGTTCAGTGCTACCTCTTGAGCTTGCGTTGTATTCCCTCGAAGAGGAAAGGGAGATGCAACACAATAGCGTAAGTATTTCCCTCAGTTTTTGAGAACCAAGGTATCAATCCAGTAGGAGACCACGCGCCAGCCCCTTGCACCTGCACAAACAAATAAGAACTTCGCAGCCAACGCGATAAGGGGTTGTCAATCCCTTTACGGTCACTTACGATAGTGAGATCTGATAGAGATGATAATTATATTTTTGGTATAGAAACAGAAAGTAAAGAAAGCAAATAAATAACAGCGGCATAAATTAGCTAGTTGACGGGAAAGTAATATGATAGAGATAGACCCGGGGTAGTTTTCTCTAATGGCTTCTCTCATGATAGCGATATTCTACGACGGGTAAAAAATTACCGTCGAGCAATTGATAGAAAAGCGAATAATTATGAGACTATCTAGGCATGATCATTGTATATAGGCATCACGTCCGAGACAAGTAGACCGAAACGATTCTGCATCTACTACTATTACTCCACACATCGACCGCTATCCAACATGCATCTAGTGTATTAAGTTCATACGAACAGAGTAACGCCTTAAGCAAGATGACATGATGTAGAGGGATAAACTCAAGCAATATGATGAAAACCCCATATTTTTATTCTCGATGGCAACAATACAATACGTGCCTTGCTGCCCCTACTGTCACTGGGAAAGGACACCGCAAGATTGAACCCAAAGCCAAGCACTTCTCCCATTGCAAGAACTATAGATCTAGTAGGCCAAACCAAACCAATAATTCGAAGAGACTTGCAAGGATATTATGAGAACACATAAAAAGTTCAGAGAAGAACCAAATATCTTGCATAGATAACCTTGATCATAAACTCACAATTCATCGGATCTCGACAAACACACCTCAAAAAGAGATTACATCGAATAGATCTCCTCGAAGACCAAGGAGAACTTTGTATTGAGATCCGAAGAGAGAGAAGAAGGCATCTGGATACTAGCTATGGACCCGAAGGTCTGTGGTAAACTACTCACAACTCATGGTGAGGGTGATGATGATGATGATGAAGGCCTCCGTGATGGATCCCCCTCCCTGAACAGGCTCCAAGATGGGATCTCCACGGGAACAGCAGCTACGGCGGCGGAATTATGGTTTTCTCTCTGCGTATGGAGTTTCTGGGGTACGTAGGCATATATAGGAGGAAGAGGGGCACCAGGGGCCACCGGGCCTGCCCTCGAGGCAGGGGGTGCGCCCTGGGAAGGGGGGGCGCGCCCCCACCCTCGAGGGTGGGCCCCCTGTCCTCTGGCTTGGCCCCGAAGTTTATCTCGTGTGATTTTCTCCAAAAATATCTCCTGCGAAGGTTTCATTCCGTTTGGACTCCGTTTGATATATCCTTTTCTGCAAAACCCTGAAATAGGCAAAAAACAGCAATCTGGACTGGGCCTTTGGGTTAGTAGGTTAGCCCAAAAAATGATGTAAAAGTGAATGATAAAGCCCATTAAACATCTAAGACTTCATAAATAATAGCATGGAACAATAAAAAATTATAGATACGTTGGAGACGTATCAAGCATCCCCAAGCTTAATTCCTGCTCGTCCTCGAGTAGGTAAATGATAAAGAAAGAATTTTTGATGTGGAATGCTAACCAATATAGTTTTTCAATGTAATTCTCTTAATTGTGGCACGAATGTTCAGATCTGAAGGATTCAAGATAAAAGTCTATACTGACATAAGAAATAACAATACTTCAAGCAAAATCATATAGTGTTGGATAAAGAAAGTTATCCCTACAAAATCATATAGTGTTGGCTATGCTCCCTTGCTATCACACAAAATATTCATATCATGCACAACCCCGATTTCGGCCAAGCATTTTTTTCATGCTCTATCTTTTCAAACCTTTCAACTTTCACGCAATACATGAGCATGAGCCATGGACATAGCACTATGGGTGGAATAGAGGTGGTTGTGGAGAAGACAAAAAGAGGGAGATAGTCTCACATCGACTAGGCGTATCAACGGGCTATGGAGATGCCCATCAATAGATATCAATGTGAGTGAGTAGGGATTGCCATGCAACAGATGCACTAGAGCTAAATAAGAATGAAAGCTCAACATAGGAAACTAGTGGGTGTGCATCCAACTTGCTTGCTCACGAAGACCTAGGGCATTTGAGGAAGCCCATCGCTGGAATATACAAGCCAAGTTCTATAACGAAAATTCCCACTAGTATATGAAAGTGACGAAGCATGAGACTCTTTACAATGAAGAACATGGTGCTACTTTGAAGCACAAGTGTGGAAAAATATAGTAGCAATTGTCCCTTTTTTTCTTTCCTTTTTATTTTTCTTTTTTTCTTCTTCTTTTTTTTGGTCCTTTTTTTGGCCTTTCTTTCTTTTTTTCTTTTCTTTTTCCTTTTTTTTGCGGAGGGGCTTTATAGATTCAGCCTTTCCTCCCATGGGACAATGCTCTATAAATGATGATCATCACACTTTCATTACAACACAAGATTACAACTCGATACTACAACAACAAAGTATGACTCTATATGAATGCCTTCGGCGGTGTACCGGTATGTGCAATGAAACAAGAGTGACATGTATAAAAAATATGCATGGTGGCCTTGCCACAAATATGATGTCAACTACATGATCATGCAATGGCAATATGACAATATGATGCGTGTCATATGGACGGAATGGTGGAAAGTTGCATGGCAATATATCTCGGAATGGCTATGGAAATGCCATGATAGGTAGGTATGGTGGCTGTTTTGAGGAAGGATATATAGTGGGTTTATGGTACCGGCGAAAGTTGCGCGGTACAAGAGAGGCTAGCAATGGTGGCAGGGTGAGAGTGCGTATAATCCATGGACTCAACATTAGTCATAAGAACTCATATACTTATTGCAAAAATCTACGAGTCATCAAAACAAAGCAATCAACGCATGCCCCTAGGGGGGAGGTTGGTAGGAGTTAACCATCACGCGTCCCCGACCTCCACACAAAGGTTGACACTCTACAAATACCTCATGCTTTAACTTAGTCACACAACGGTTCACCATACGTGCATGCTACGGGATTCACTAACCTTAACACAAATATTTCTCAATTTCATAATTACTCCACTAGCATGACTCTAATATCACTATCCTCATGTCTTAAAACTTTTATCAAGCATCCAACATCTCCTTCTACTCAATGCATTTGATGTGAATTTTTTTACTACATTGACATTAGATGTTTATCATGTGAAGACTAGTTCCTTTAGCCTAAACAGTTTACCATGCTGTTTTAATAGACTCTCAAATAGATCTAAGTGAAGCATGAGAGTTCAAAAATTTCTACAAAATATTACCACCACCGTGCTCTAAATGATATAAGTGAAGCACTAGAGCAAAAACTATTCAACTCAAAAGATATAAGTGAAGCATATAGAGTGTTCTAACAATTTCTAGGACATATTTAACTCTCTCAAATAGGTGTGTCCAGAAAGGATGATTGTGGCAAACTAACAAGCAAAGACTCAAATTATACAAGACGCTCCAAGCTAAACACATAACATGTTGCGAATAAAAATATAGCTCCAAGTATAGTTACCAATGGATGAAGACGAAAGAGGGGATGCCTTCCCGGGGCATCCCCAAGCTTAGGCTTTTGATTATGTTGAATATACTTGGGGTGCCATGGGCATCCCCAAGCTTAGGCCTTTGCTACTCCTTGTTCCATAGTCCATCAAAGCAATACTCAAAACTTGAAAACTTCACAACACAAAACTTAGACAAAAATTCTCGTGAGCTCCGTTAGTAAGAGAAAGCAAACCACCACTCAAAGGTACAGCAAGGAATTCATTCATTGTTTATATTGGTGTTAAACCTACTGTACTCCAAGTTCTCTACGGTTCATATCCTCCAATATTACTCATAGATGCATCGGAATAAGCAAACAACACACGAAAAATAGAATCTGTCAAAAACAGAACAGTCTGTAGTAATCTGCTGGGTTCGCCTACTGCTGAAACTCCACAAAATTAAAAATAAATTGGTAAATTTGTGCAATTTGTCTACAAATATGCAGCAAAAATAATCAACTAAAAAGCATGCTCCATTAAAATCTGAAGACTACTTTAGCGAGCGCTAACGATTCTGTTTTTCACAGCAAGATCAAATAAACTTCACACAAGTCTTACCAAAGGTTCTACTTGGTACAAACACTAAACAAAACATGAAAACACATATAATCAGAGGCTAGATGCAATATTTATTCCCTAACAGCAACAAAAGCAAAAACATAAAATTGGGTTGCCTCCCAACAAGCGCTATCGTTTTACGCCCCTCGCTAGGCACGAGATTTCAATGATGCTCACATGAAAGACAAGAATTGAAGCACAAGGAGAGCATCATAACACATGTGACAAACACATCTAAGTATAACATACTTCCTATGCATAGGCATTTTATAAGCAAACAAATTATCAAGACAAGCAAGATCTAGCATATGCAAGGAAGGAGAAAGAAACAATAGCAATCTCAACATAACGAGAGGTAATTTAGTAACATGAAAATTTCTACAGCCATATTTCCCTTTCTCATATTAATTGCATGTAGGATCATGATCAAATTCAACAAAATAGCTATCACATAACATATTCTCAACACGATCCACATGCATGCAAAGTTGCCACTCTTACAAAATAGTGGGATTAACATTAACTAAAGTCATGACCTCTCCAAACCCACTTTTATCAAAAGTTTCATAAGATTGAAAATTCTCCAAGTATGTGGGATCTAAAGTTGACAATCTTCCAAACCCACTTTCCATATTATTGCAAACATTATGATCAATCTTATATTCATCATGGGGATTAAATAAATTTTCAAGATCATAAGAAGAATCACCCCAATCATGATCATTGCAACAAGTAGTAGCCATAGCAAAACAAGCATCCCCAAGCTTAGGGTTTTGCATATCATTAGCACAGTTGACATCAATAGAATTTATAATAACATCATTGCAATCATGCTTTTTACTCAAGGAGCTATCGTGAATCAATTTATGTTTTTCTTCCAATATTTCATCACAATTTTCAGATTCACAAATTTCAAGCAAAACCCCATAAAGATAATCTAGTGCAGGCAACTCACTAGCAATAGGTTCAACATAATTGGATCTCTTAAAGAGATTAGCAAGTGGATGAGGATCCATACTTTAGCAAGCGAAGATGCAAGCTAATTGAGGGCACATAGCACACAAGCAAACAAGAGGCAAGCGAACGAGGAACACACGACGGAAGAAGGGCGAATAAAACGACAAAGGTGAAGTGGGGGAGAGGAAAACGAGAGGCAAATAAATGTAATGCGAAGGATAAGGGTTTCCGATAGGTACTTGGCATATGACTTTTGCGTAAGCCTCCCCGGCAACGGCGCCAGAAATCCTTCTTGCTACCTCTTGAGCTTGCGTTGTATTACCTCGAAGAGGAAAGGGAGATGCATCACAATAGCGTAAGTATTTCCCTCAGTTTTTGAGAACCAAGGTATCAATCTAGTAGGAGACCATGCGCCAGTCCCTCGCACCTGCACAAACAAATAAGAACTTCGCAGCCAACACGATAAGGGGCTGTCAATCCCTTTACGGTCACTTACGATAGTGAGATCTGATAGAGATGATAATTATATTTTTGGTATTTTTGATATAGAAACAGAAAGTAAAGGAAGCAAATAAATAACAGCGGCAGAAATTGGCCAGTTGACGAGAAACTAATATGATAGAGATGGACCCGAGGGTCATATTTTTCTCTAGTGGCTTCTCTCATGATAGCGATATTCTACGGCGGGTAAACAAATTACTGTCGAGCAATTGATAGAAAAGCGAATAATTATGAGACTATCCAGGCATGATCATTGTATATAGGCATCACGTCCGAGACAAGTAGACCGAAATGATTTTGCATCTACTACTATTACTCCACACATCGACCGCTATCCAGCATGCATCTAGTGTATTAAGTTCATACGAACAGAGTAACGCCTTAAGCAAGATGACATGATGCAGAGGGATAAACTCAAGCAATATGATGAAAACCCCATCTTTTTATCCTCGATGGCAACAATACAATACGTGCCTTGCTGCCCCTACTGTCACTGGGAAAGGACACCGCAAGATTGAACCCAAAGCCAAGCGCTTCTCCCATTGCAAGAACTATAGATCTAGTAGGCCAAACCAAACCAATAATTCGAAGAGACTTGCAAGGATATTATGAGCACACATAAAAAGTTCAGAGAAGAACCAAATATCTTTCATAGATAACCTTGATCATAAACTCACAATTCATCGGATCTCGACAAACACACCGCAAAAAGAGATTACATCGAATAGATCTCCCCGAAGACCGAGGAGAACTTTGTATTGAGATCCGGAGAGAGAAGAAGCCATCTAGATACTAGCTATGGACCCGAAGGTCTGTGGTAAACTACTCACAACTCATGGTGAGGGCGATGATGATGATGATGATGAAGGCCTCCGTGATGGATCCCCCTCCCGGAACAGGCTCCAAGATGGGATCTCCATGGGAACAGCAGCTATGGCGGTGGAATTAGAGTTTTCTCTCTGTGTATGGAGTTTCTGGGGTACGTAGGCATATATAGGAGGAAGAGGGGCACCAGGGGCCACCGGGCCTGCCCTCGAGGTAGGGGGCGCGCCCTGGGAAGGGGGGCGCGCCCCCACCCTCGAGGGTGGGCCCCCTGTCCTCTGGCTTGGCCCTGAAGTTTATCTCGCGTGATTTTCTCCAAAAATATCTCCTGCGAAGGTTTCATTCCGTTTGGACTCCGTTTGATATTCCTTTTCTTCAAAACCCTGAAATAGGCAAAAACAACAATCTGGACTGGGCCTTTGGGTTAGTAGGTTAGTCCCAAAAATGATGTAAAAGTGAATGATAAAGCCCATTAAACATCTAAGACTTCATAAATAATAGCATGGAACAATAAAAAATTATAGATACATTGGAGACGTATCATTCAGCAGTAACTTGATCCGAAGTTTCATGATCATCATCATTAGCTTCCTCACTAATTGGTGTAGGAATCACTGGAACTAGTTTATGTGATGTACTACTTTCCAATTCGGGAGAAGGTACAATTACCTCATCAAGTTCCACTTTCCTCCCACTCACTTCTTTCGAGAGAAACTCCTTCTTTAGAAAGGATCCGTTCTTGGCAATGAATATCTTGCCTTCAGATCTGTGATAGAAGGTTACCCAACAGTCTCCTTTGGGTATCCTATGAAGACACATTTCTGCGACTTGGGTTCGAGCTTATCAGGTTGAAGCTTTTTCACATAAGCATCACAGCCCCAAACTTTAAGAAACAACAACTTTGGTTTCTTGCCAAACCACAGTTCATAAGATGTCGTCTCAACGGATTTAGATGGTGCCCTTATTTAACGTGAATGCAGCTGTCTCTAATGCATAATCCCAAAATGATAGTGGTAAATCGGTAAGAGACATCATAGATCGCACCATATCTAATAAAGTGCGGTTACGACGTTCAGACACACCATTACGTCGTGGTGTTCCAGGTGGCGTGAGTTGTGAAACTATTTCACATTGTTTTAAATGAAGACCAAACTCATAACTCAAATATTTGATTCCGTGATCAGATCGTAGAAACTTTATTTTCTTGTTACGATGATTCTCTACTCCACTCTGAAATTCTTTGAACTTTTCAAATGTTTCGGACTTGTGCTTCATCAAGTAGATATACCATATCTGCTCAAATCATCAGTGAAGGTCAGAAAATAATGATACCTGCTGCGAGCCTTGATGGCTTCTCGCCCCTCGTTGGTTACCCCAAGTGGAAGGTTTGAGATGTAGCGTAGCAGCAAGTTTCCCTTGGCAAAGATACCAAGGATCGAATCCCGTGAGACTCCGAGGGTCGACAAGTAGGTGTCAACCGCTAACGGCGCCAGAAACTTAGCGGTTGACAGGACCTGCACACAGATACAAATAACTTTGCTCCCAACGAGTACATAGAGGTTGTCAATCCCTCCGGCCTTGCTGTTTACAAAGGATCAAACACAAGAGATAATAATGATAGCTATGACTGCAACTAGGAAATAGAAACGGGAAGTAAATATAAGGTGTGATCAGTGGTGGTAATATGGACCGGGGTCCCATGATGTTCACTAGTGATTTCTCTCTCCCAAAAGACGATAAAACAGCTAAGCGAGGTAAACAAATTACAGCTGGGCAATTGACAGGATTATGTGCGCAAACCAATGCTAACTATGTTGTAAAGAAAGGTAGAGGCTCAAAAGCATGGGCGGTATGCCAAGGAAAGTAGACCAAAATCCATCTGCATCTACTACTAATCATCCACCTTGAGATATCTATCCAGAACATCTCGCTGGTATTAAGTTGCGAATCCCACCCAAAGTGTAAACTCAAAGCAACGGACAACTGCATTAAAAAAACTTTGCGTAAAGTAAACAATCCTTGCACCCGCAAGTACAAGCACCATTGTTTTCCCCCTTGTGGCAACAACACATCCCCTAGACTCATGTTTCTGTCACTCAAGCTAGTCATCAGGGGGCATGAACCCACAATCAAGCATAACGCTCCCTCTTGGAGTTACTACCTACTACTCGGCCAAAGCAATAAACAGCAACGGAGAACATGCTAGAATTACTTAGGAACATAAATATAAAAGAGGTGAATCAAATATATTACTCACACACAATCTGAACATAATCTCATAATCCATCGGATCCCAGCAAACTCAGCAGAGCAACAGCATAAAGATTACATATGTGCCTCGATCATGTAGGGTAGCTCACGAGGTCTAAACCATGAAGAACAAAGAGGGGAGGAGAACATCACATAGCTACTGGTCATGGACCCATGGTCCAAGGGGGACTACTCACGACTCATCCGGGAAGCGTCCATGGTGGTGGAGAAGCTCCCGGTGGTGGTTCTCCTCTCCGGCAGGGTGCCGGGAAGAGTTCTCCCGATGCTCCCGATCTTGGAAGCGCTGCGGCGGCGGAACAGAGGCGAGATCGCGAAAAAGGGTTCCGTCCTCGAGGGTTACGGGACGCGAAGAATATATATGCAAAGGGGGGGTCACCAGAGGCAGAGAGGGGGCCCCAGGCGCCCCCTGGCGCGGCCAGGGGTGGGGCCGCCCCGGGTGGCCGCCTGGGCCGCCCCTGGCTCCCCTCTGGCCCCACTTTGGTTTTTCTCGAAGCTTCCTGTACGCGTATTTTTCCCGTATTTTTCCCAGAATTTTTGGAGCACTTTTAATATGGGGGAAATCTGAAATAGAAAAACAGCAGAAAACAGGAACTGACACTGTGGTGCACTGAGTTAATAGGTTAGTCCAAATATGATCAAAAGTGTATGGAAGTGCATAAATATCATAGCAATATCACACAAAAGAGGCATGGAGCAAGCAAAAATTATAGATACGTTTTGGACGTATCAACATCCCCAAGCTTAATTCCTGCTCGTCCTCGAGTAGGTAAATGATAACAAGAATAATTTCTGTGGTGACATGAAATCAACCATATAAGAACTTTTTAAGTAAAGCAATCAATGCATGTAATTCAATTCAAGTCATAACAAGCAAGAGTCTATATTAGCATTGTAACAAGTAACATAAGAACATAAAGGTGCAAGAGCTCTCGCTGTCCGTGACTCGAATGTCTCCAAATGGTGTTTGCGTGCAAGAAAGGGGATAGGGATATACGAGAGAGTAAAACATAGTTTTTATATTGTTGAGAACTTAATCTACTAAAGTTTCACACTTGGTCTTCTTTGGAATGTTATCTTGACTCATTCCCAGACCAACAGCCAGGTACAAGTCAAAATGATCCACTCCCTTTTGATATTTTGAGCACTCATGCAATGGATGAGCGTAAGCAAGAACGTTGACACTTAGGATGGCAAAGAGAGAAAAATGATGAAGGGGGAAGACAAAAAAGGTGTGAAAGGCTCACATCAATGAGGACAATCATCGGCGAGAGAAAGCCAAATGATAGATATGATGTGAGGAGTAGGGATTGCCATGCAACGGATGCACATATGAGCTAAGGTAAGCTCTCCAATGGAACTAGTGGGGGTGCATCCAACTTGCTTGCTCAAGAAGACCTAGAGCTCTTTTGAGGAGGCTCATCATTGGAATATACAAGCCAAGTTCTATAGTGTGAAGGTCCCCACATAGCTATATGCATAAATGATAATCTCTATGGAGTACAAGGTATAAGATGGAGTACGAGTGTGGATCTCTCAAAAGGAATAGTAGTGTGCCCCCTTCTCTCTTATTATTTCTTTTTCTTTTTTTTTTTTATTTTTTTTATTTTTTTTGTGGCCTCAATGGCTCTTTCTATTTATCTCTCATTTGTCCTCTTTGGGATCTTTTGATTTTGTCCTCTTTGGGATCTTTTGATTTGTCCTCTTTGGGATCTTTTCATCACTTTAGGGGCAACACTCTACAAATTACAAGAAGTATAGAAGATCTTTCACACTTTACAAAAGTACTCAACATAAAGAAAATGAAACTATCATGATGTATGCAAATGTATGCCTCTGCCAGTGTAGCAGGATATGCAATGATACTAGCGCATCATGTAGAAATGATTAGGGCAAGGCCCAACTAGCATGCGGCTCATCGATCAAGCAAAAAGCATGTATGACATGAAGATCAAGTCATGAGAAGATGGATGTTGCATGGCAATGTATCTCGGAAAGGCTATGGAAATGCCTTGATAGGTAGGTATGGTGGCTGTTTTGAGGAAGGATATAATGAGGCTTATGATGACAGAGCGTATCATGCCAAGGATTTGGATGCACCGGCGAAGTATGCGCCAACTCTCGAGGTGAGAAAGGGCAATGCACGGTACCGAAGAGGCTAGAAAAATATGGCTAGGTGGAAGTGTCAACTGTCGAATACTCACATTAGTCCGAAGAACTCATGCACTTATTATTGGTAACTCTCAATCTAATTAGGAGGTTCACAAAGAGACAAGTACCCCGAGGAGGAGTGTATGGGGGTTTGGTTATCCTTGCGCATCCTCGGCTCATGGTACGTGAGTGTACTCTAATATTCGATCCCTCCAAAGATTAGTGATCCATTTAGTAGCTAAAGTTCTCAACTATTTTGTAGGTTTTCGAAAATAAACACGGATTGCCCAAAATACGACATCTATCACTAATAGGCTAAAGCTCTTGACACCAAAAGTTCAGACATTACTCATGGCAATACCTCAAAACTATTGCAAGTTACTACTAAAATTAAATAGCAACCTCAGTTACCTACTTTAAATTAAGACACACAACTTAGTGCAACAGGCAAACTCTCTTAACAAGATAATCATGAAAACTCAAGAGAGTTCAACAACCAACTAAACAAAAGCTCTTTAAAAAGAAAAGCATGAAAACTAAGAGCTAAACATGACAGTAGCTATGGAAAGACAAAGAACACACACAGCAAAGATAAGCATGAAAATCCTATGTTGTGTTCTAGGTTGAAGTGGAGCGTGTTTCTCTCCCACACAAAGAAAGCTGGGTTCTAACTTGTTATGAACATCAAGCAAAGCTAAAGAAAACTAAAAAGGAAACTAAGAGCAAGACGCTCCAAGCATAGCACATAACGCATGAAGTGATTAAAATATAGTGGAACGAAAGACGAACTGATAATTGTTGATGGAGAAGGGGATGCACGGGGGCATCCCCAAGCTTAGACTCTTGAGTCTTCTTGAATATTTCTTGGGGGTGCACGGGGGCATCCCCAAGCTTGAGCGTTTGACCCTCCTGAATCTTCTTTTATCATCTTCCCTCGCACACTTGAAAACTCCCTTCATACATAACTCATCATAATCTGATTAGCGAGGTTAGTACCCATAATAAAATAATTTTTCCCTACTGGAAATAAGGATAATCTTGAAGAGCTACTGTTTCTCAAGATTGCCAAAAGGTTTTTGCAAAGAAAAAGCAAGCTCAAGGTTTGCAAAACGAAGAAAAGGCAAAACATGACAGAATCTGTGAAAAACAGACCAGCAGGTAGTAAATAATTTTTTCGGGGAACTTCTGCAACTCAACTCAAAAAACTCAGAACAGACACCCGAAAGCCAATTGTATATAGCACGCTGTCAAAAAAATTCAGATCAAAAAGATGATCTGGTGATTTTATACGAATTTTTTCTGTCCAAGGACAGAATCTGTTTTCTGGACAGCACTTCACAACTTTTGAACTTTCTTGCAATCAGAGGCTAAACTTGGCACAAAGCTGAAAAGAAAAGATACAATTATGATGCTACTGTAGTAACAAACATCAAGAAATAAAAAAAAGCAAAATAAAACCTAATTCGTTGTGGGCTGCCTCCCAAAAGCGCTTTCTTTTATGCCTTTAAGCTAGGCATGATGCAAAAAGAGAAAATTAAGTTTTATCAAGAGTGAGAGAATAGATAGCCCGTGTAACGGACTCAAAAGGAAACTTAATCTTCTTTCTAGGGAAGTGTTCCATCCCTTTCTTGAGAGGGAATTGGAATTTTATATTCCCCTCTTTCATGTCAATGATAGCACCAACGGTGCGAAGAAAAGGACGTCCCAAAATAATTGGACATGAAGGTTCACATTCAATATCCATAATAGTAAAATCAACGGGAACATAATTGTCATTGACAACGATAAGAACATCGTCGATCTTCCCAAAGGTTTCTTTACGGAAGAATCAACAAGACGAACACCAAAAGAACAAGGATCAAAAGGTTTCAATTTAAGCATATCATACATTCTTTTGGGCATAACGGAGGTACTAGCTCCAACATCACATAAAGCATAGCAAGAGAAGTTATTCAACTTAATTTTAATCATAGGATCCCAACCATCTTCTAGCTTTCTAGGTATGGAGGCTTCTACCCTAAGCTTCTCCTCCCTAGCTTTGATGAGAGCATTAGTGATATGCTCCGTGAAGGCAAGATTAAGTGTGCTAGTGTGGGGATCTCTAGACATTCTTTGTAAAAAGGTGACAACTTCTGAGAGACTACAATTATCAAAATCAATTTTATCATTATTGAGCAGAATTGTAGTGTCATCTTCTTTGTTTGAATTGCTCTCTATTATAAGAGTTTGGACGTCTTCCCAAGTTGTGGGAAGTGTGGGAGCAACTTTAAACAGAGGCTCATACTTTTTTCCTGGAAGACCATGCCATGGGCATAACTCTCCATTAAAACTAACATAATCACAAGGTTTATTACTTTTGTAGATCCCGACAGTGGTGATTGGCATGATGGAAGAAGGGGTGTACTCCTCCCAATTAGTGTTTTTGGTCGAACCCATAGCAGCAGCAAGCAAGATAACTATTTTTGTGATTTTTGGTAAGGGACACTAAGGCAAAAACTGAAAGGTAAACTAACAAGACTAAAAAGCAAAGACAAAAGATAGCGTGCAACTCCCCTATCTTGAAGAGTGGAGTCCCCGGCAACGGCGCCAGAAACTTTGCTTGATGGCTTCTCGCCCCTCGTTGGTTACCCCAAGTGGAAGGTTTGAGATGTAGCGTAGCAGCAAGTTTCCCTTGGCAAAGATACCAAGGATCGAATCCCGTGAGACTCCGAGGGTCGACAAGTAGGTGTCAACCGCTAACGGTGCCAGAAACTTAGCGGTTGACAGGACCTGCACACAGATACAAATAACTTTGCTCCCAACGAGTACAGAGAGTTTGTCAATCCCTCCGGCCTTGCTGTTTACAAAGGATCAAACACATGAGATAATAATGATAGCTATGACTGCAACTAGGAAATAGAAACAGGAAGTAAATATAAGGTGTGATCAGTGGTGGTAATATGGACCGGGGTCCCATGATGTTCACTAGTGATGTCTCTCTCCCAAAAGACGATAAAACAACTAAGCGAGGTAAACAAATTACAGCTGGGCAATTGACAGGATTATGTGCGCAAACCAATGCTAACTATGCTGTAAAGAAAGGTAGAGGCTCAAAAGCATGGGCGGTACGCCAAGGCAAGTAGACCGAAATCCATCAGCATCTACTACTAATCATCCACCTTGAGATATCTATCCAGAACATCTCGCTGGTATTAAGTTGCGAATCCCACCCAAAGTGTAAACTCAAAGCAACGGACAACTGCATTAAAAAAACTTTGCGTAAAGTAAACAATCCTTGCACCCGCAAGTACAAGCACCGTTGTTTTCCCCCTTGTGGCAACAGCACATCCCCTAGACTCATGTTTCTGTCACTCAAGCTAGTCATCAGGGGGCATGAACCCACAATCAAGCATAACGCTCCCTCTTGGAGTTACTACCTACTACTCGGCCAAAGCAATAAACAGCAACGGAGAACATGCTAGAATTACTTAGGAACATAAATATAAAAGAGGTGAATCAAATATATTACTCACACACAATCTGAACATAATCTCATAATCCATCGGATCCCAGCAAACTCAGCAGAGCAACAGCATAAAGATTACATATGTGCCTCGATCATGTAGGGCAGCTCACGAGGTCTAAACCATGAAGAACAAAGAGGGGAGGAGAACATCACATAGCTACTGGTCATGGACCCATGGTCCAAGGGGGACTACTCACGACTCATCCGGGAAGCGTCCATGGTGGTGGAGAAGCTCCCGGTGGTGGTTCTCCCCTCCGGCAGGGTGCTGGGAAGAGTTCTCCTGATGCTCCCAATCTTGGAAGCGCTGCGGCGGCGGAACAGAGGCGAGATCGCGAAAAAGGGTTCCGTCCTCGAGGGTTTCGGGACGCGAGGAATATATATGCAAAGGGGGGTCACCAGAGGCGGAGAGGGGGCCCCAGGCGCCCCCCTGGCGCGGCCAGGGGTGGGGCCGCCCCGGGTGGCCGCCTGGGCCGCCCCTGGCTCCCCTCTGGCCCCACTTTGGTTTTTCTCGAAGCTTCCTGTACGCTGATTTTTCCTGTATTTTTCCCGGAATTTTTGGAGCACTTTTAATATGGGGGAAATCTGAAATAGAAAAACAGCAGAAAACTGGAACTGGCACTGTGGTGCACTGAGTTAATAGGTTAGTCCAAATATGATCAAAAGTGTATGGAAGTGCATAAATATCATAGCAATATCACACAAAAGAGGCATGGAGCAAGCAGAAATTATAGATACGTTTTGGACGTATCAAGCCTCAACACTCATCGGTCCACAAACATCAGTATATATGATTTCCAACAAATCCGTCGCTTGCTCCATTGTTCTGGAGGACGGAGTTTTAGTCATCTTGCCCATGAGGCATGGTTCGCAAGCACCAAGTGATTAATAATCAAGTGATTCCAAAAGCCCATCACTATGGAGTTTCTTCATGCGCTTTACACCAATATGACCTAAACGGCAGTGCCACAAATAAGTTGCATTATCATTATTAACCTTGCATGTTTTGGCTTCAATATTATGAATATGTGTATCACTACGATGGAGATCCAACAAACTATTTTCATTGGGTGTATGACCATCGAAGGTTTTATTCATGTAAACAGAATAACAATTATTCTATGACTTTAAATAAATAACCGTATTGCAACAAACATGATCAAATCATATTCATGCTCAACGCAAATGCCAAATAACATTTATTTAGGTTCTACACTAATCCCGAAAGTATAGGGAGTGTGCGATGATGATCATATCAATCTTGGAACCACTTCCAACACACATTGTCACTTCACCTTTAACTAGTCTCTGTTCATTCTGCAACTCTCGTTTCGAGTTACTAATTGTAGCAACTGAACCGGTATTAAATACCCAAGGGTTGCTATGAACACTAGTAAAGTACACATCAATAATCTGTATATCAAATATACCTTTATTCACTTTGCCATCCTTCTTATCCGCCAAGTATCTAGGGCAGTTCCACTTCCAGTGACCTTTATAGTAGAAGAACTTAGTTTCAGGCTTGAGTTTAGCTTTGGGTTTCTTCACGGGAGTGACAACTTGCTTTTCATTCTTCTTGAAGTTCCCCTTATATCTCTTTGCCCTTTACTTGAAACAAGTGGTCTTGTTAACCATCAACACTTGATGCTCTTTCTTGATTTCTGCCTTCGCCGATTTCAGCATCGCGAAGAGCTCGGGAATTACTTACGTCATCCCTTGCATATTATAGTTCATCACGAAGTTCTACTAACTTGGTGATATTGACTAGAGAACTTTGTCAATTACTATAATATTTGGAAGATTAACTCCCACTTGATTCAACCAACTGTAGTACCCAGACAATCTGAGCACATGCTCACTGGTTGAGCTATTCTCCTCCATCTTGTAGGCAAAGTACTGTCAGCGGTCTTATACCTCTCGACACGGGCACGAGTATGAAATACTAATTTCAACTCTTGGAACATCTCATATGCTCCGTGGCATTCAAAACATTTTTGAAGTGCCGGTTCTAAGCCGTAAAGCATGGTGCACTAAACTATTAAGTAGACATCATTTTGAACTTTGCCAAACGTTCATAATGTTTGCATTTTCTCCTGTAATAGATCTGCCACGTAGAGGTGCATCAACGACATAATACTTATGTGCAGCAATGAGGATAATCCTCAGATCACGGACCTAGTTCGCATCATTGCTACTAACATCTTTCAACTTAGTTTTTCTCTAGGAACATATCAAAAACATAGGGGAGCTATAACGCGAGCTATTGATCTACAACATAATTTGCAAATACTATCAGGACTAAGTTCATGATAAATTAAAGTTCAATTAATCATATTACTAAAGAACTCCCACTTAGATAGACATCCCTCTAGTCATCTAAATGATCACGTGATCCAAATCAACTAAACCATGTCCGATCATCATGTGAGATGGAGTAGTTTTCAATGGTGAACATCTTATGTTGATCATATCTACTATATGATTCACGCTCGACCTTTCGATATCCAGTGTTCCGAGGCCATATCTGCATATGCTAGGCTCGTCAAGTTTAACCTGAGTATTCTGCGTGTGCAAAACTGGCTTACACCCGTTGTATGTGAACGTAGAGCTTATCACACCCGATCATCACGTGGTCTCTCGGCACGACGAACTTTCGCAACGGTGCATACTCAGGGGGAACACTTGTACCTTGAAATTTAGTAAGGGATCATCTTATAATGCTACCGCCGTACTAAGCAAAATAAGAAGCATAATAAGATAAACATCACATGCAATCAAAATATGTGACATGATATGGCCATCATCATCTTGTGCTTTTGATCTCCATCTCCAAGGCACCGTCATGAACACCATCATCACCGGCGTGACACCTTGATCCCCATCGTAGCATCGTTGTCGTCTCACCAACTATTGCTTCTACGACTATCCCTACTGCTTAGTGATGAAGTAAAGCAATTACACGACGATTGTATTTCATACAATAAAGCGACAACCATATGGCTCCTGCCAGTTGCCGATAACTTTACAAAACATGATCATCTCATACAATAACGTATAACTCATCATGTCTTGACCATATCACATCACAACATGCCCTGCAAAAACAAGTTAGACGTCCTCTACTTTGTTGTTGCAAGTTTTACGTGCCTGCTACGGGCTTAGCAAGAACCGTTCTTACCTACGCATACAAAACCACAATGATTTTTCGTCAAGTATGTGTTGTTTTAACCTTCACAAGGACTGGGCGTAGCCACACTCGATTCAACTAAAGTTCGAGAAACTGACACTCGCCAGCCACCTGTGTGCGAAGCACGTCGGTAGAACCAGTCTCGCGTAAGCGTACGCGTAATGTAAGTCCAGGCCGCTTCATCCAACAATACCACCGAATCAAAGTATGACATGCTGGTAAGCACTATGACTAGTATCGTCCACAACTCACTTGTGTTCTACTCGTGCATATCATCTACGCATAGACCTGGCTCTCATACCACTGTTGGAGAACGTAGTATTTCAAAAAATTTCCTACGATCACGCAAGATCTATCTACTAGATGCATAGCAATGAGAGGTGAGAGTGTGTCTATGTACCCTCGTAGACCGAAAGCGGAAGCGTCTAGTGACGCGGTTGATGTAGTCGAATGTCTTCGTGATCCAACCGATCAAGCACCGAACGTATGGCACCTCCGCGTTCAACACCGTTCAGCTCGATGACGTCCCATGAGCTCTTGATCCAGTTGAGATTCATGGGAGAGTTTCATCAGCACGACGGTGTGGTGACGAAGATGATGAAGCTACAGGCGCAGGGCTTCGCCTAAGCACTGCAATGGTACGACCGATGTGTGTTTCTGTGGAGGGGGGCACCACACACGTCCGAAAGATCAATGATCAACTTGTGTGTCCATGGGGTGCCCCCACCACCATATATAAAGGAGTGAAGGAGGGGGAGGGCCGGCCCTCTCTATGGCGCGCCCTAGGGGAGTCCTACTCCCACCGGGAGTAGGATTCTGATACGTCCAAAACGTATCTATTATTTCTGCTTGCTCCATGCCTCTTTTGGGTGATATTGCTATGATATTTATACACTTCCATACACTTTTGATCATATTTGGACTAACCTATTGACTCAGTGCACCCCAGTGCCAGTTTCTGTTTTCTGCTGTTTTTGTATTTCAGGTTTTCCCATTGCGAGAACTGCCAGAAAACTCCCGGAAAAATTATATAAAAAATCAGCGTTCCAGAAGGTTCCTGGTAGCCAAAGTACACCCC
>LR738709.1:84335752-84374753 GCA_902687465.1 Secale cereale
GCCGCGCCGGGGGGGCGCCTGGGCCCCCCGAGCCTCGTCTGGTGCCCCCCTTTGGCATATATTTAGACCGTCTCCCAAAACCCTCGAGACGGAAACCCTTTTTCGCGATCTCATCTCTGTTCCGCCGCCGCCACCGCTTCCAAGATCGGGAGGACCAGGAGAACTCTTCCCGGCACCCTGCCGGAGGGGAGGATCACCACCGGGAGCTTCTCCACCACCATGGACGCCTCCCGGATGAGTTGTGAGTAGTCTCCCTTGGACCATGGGTCCATGACCAGTAGCTATGTGATGTTCTCCTCCCGTTCTTGTGCTTCACTAATTAGTCCTCGTGAGCTGCCCTACATGATCGAGGCACATCTGTAATCCTTATGCTGTTGCTATGACGAGTTTGCTGGGATCCGATGGATTATGAGATTATGTTCAGATTGTGTTTGAGTAATATATTTGATTCACCTCTTTTATATTTATGTTCGTAAGTAATTCTTGCATGTTCTCCGTTGTTATTTATTGCTTTGGCCAAGTAGTAGGTAGTGACTCCAAGAGGGAACGTTATGCTTGATTGTGGGTTCATGCCCCTCGATGACTAGCTTGAGTGACAGAAACATGAGTCTAGGGGATGTGCTGTTGCCACAAGGGGGAAAACAACGGTGCTTGTGCCCGCGGGTGCAAGGATTGTTTACTTTACGCAAAGTTCTTTTAATGCAGTTGTCTGTTGCTTTGAGTTTACACTATGGGTGGGACTCGCAACTTAATACCAGCGAGATGTTCTGGATAGATATCTCAAGGTGGATGATTAGTAGTAGATGCAGATGGATTTCGGTCTACTTACCTTGGCGTACCGCCCATGCTTTGAACCTCTACCTTTCTTGCAACTTAGTCAGCATTGGTTTGCGCACATGGTCCTGTCAATTGCCCAGCTGTAATTCGTTTACCTCACATAGCTGTTTTATCGTCTTTTGGGAGAGAGACATCACTAGTGAACATCATGAGACTCCGGTCCATATTACCATCATTGATTACATCCGCTATTTACTTTTCGCTTTTACTTACTATTGCAATTATACCTATCATTATTATCACTTGCGTTTGATCCTTTGTAAACTACAAGGCCGGAGGGATTGACAACCTCTCTGTACTCGTTGGGAGAAAAGTTATTTGTATCTGTGTGCAGGTCCACGTTGATTGCTAATATCTGGCGCCGTTAGCAGTTGACACCTTCTTGTTGAAACTGGGAGTCTCAGGGAAATCGATCCTTGGTATTGCCAAGGGAAAACTTCCGCTACACTGCATCTCAAACCTTCCACTTGGGGTAACCAACGAGGGGCGAGAAGCCATCAGATTCCCCCTTTCCTAGTAGAACTAGGAGCCCTTCCATGTAGTAGGAGTAGGAGAGAAGGAAAGGGAAAAGAGAAGAGAAGGAAGGAGGGGGCGCTGCCCCTCCCCCTAGTCCAATTCGGACTAAGCCTTGGGGGCGTGCAGCCTCCTCTCTCTCTTTCCCCTAAAGCCTAATAAGGCCCATATACTCCCCTGTGAATTCTCGTAACTCCCCGTACTCCGAAAAATACCCGAATCACTCGGAACCTTTCCGATGTCCGAATATAGTCGTCCAATATATTGATCTTTACGTCTCAGACATTTCGAGACACCTCGTCATTCCGTGATCTCATCCGGGACTCCGAACTACCTTCGGTACATCAAAACTCATAAACTCATAATACAAATCGTCATCGAACGTTAAGCGTGCGAACCCTATGATACGTCTCCAACGTATCTACTTTTCCAAACCCTTTTGCCCTTGTTTTTGACTCTAACTTGCATGATTTGAATGGAACTAACCCGGACTGACGCTATTTTCAGCAGAACTGCCATGGTGTTGTTTTTGTGCAGAATAAAAAGTTCTCGGAATCGCCTAAAAATCAACGGAGAATTATTTTGGAAAATATAAAAAACATCTGTAAGAAGATCCACACCAGGGGCCCACGGCCTGTTCAAGAGGGTGGGGGGCGCCCCCCTGCCCAGGGCGCGCCCCTGCCTCGTGGCCCCCCTGGTGCTCCACCGACGCACCCCCAGATCCTATATCTTCACTTTCGGGGAGAAAAAAATGAAGGAGAAGGAATTCTCGCGTTTCACGAGAAGGAGCCGTCGCGAAGCCCTAATCTCTCTCGGGAGGGCCGATCTGGAGTCCGTTGGGGGCTCCGGAGAGTGGAGATCATCGCCATCGTCATCATCAACCTTCCTCCATCACCAATTCCATGATGCTCACCGCCGTGCGTGAGTAATTCCATCGTAGGCTTGCTGGACGGTGATGGGTTGGATGGGATCTATCATGTAATCGAGTTAGTTTTGTTAGGGTTTGATCCCTAGTATCCACTATGTTCTGAGATGGATGTTGCTATGACTTTGCTATGCTTAATGCTTGTCACTAGGGACCGAGTGCCATGATTTCAGATCTGAACCTATTATGTTTGCATGAATATATGTGTGTTCTTGATCCTATCTTGCAAGTCTATAGTCACCTACTATGTGTTATGATCCGGCAACCCGGAGTGACAATAATCGGGACCACTCCCGGTGATGACCATAGTTTGAGGAGTTCATGTATTCACTATGTTTTAATGCTTTGGTCCGGTACTCTATTAAAAGGAGGACTTAATATCCCTTAGTTTCCAATAGGATCCCGCTGCCACGGGAGGGTAGGACAAAAGATGTCATGCACGTTCTTTTCCATAAGCACGTATGACTATATTCGGAATACATGCCTACATTGCATTGATGAACTGGAGCTAGTTCTGTGTCACCCTAGGTTATAACTTCTACATTATGAATTGCACCCGACATAATTTCCCATCACCGATCCAATGCCTACGATCTTTTCCTATATTGCTTGTTGCTTATTTACTTTTCCGTTGCTACTATCATAAAAAACTACAAAAATACTATCGTTAATTTTATTGCCGCTACCGCCATTATCATATTACTTTGCTATAAACTATCTTGCTGCAGATACTAAGTTTCCAGGTGTGGTTGAATTGACAACTCAGCTGCTAATACTTAAGAGTATTCTTTGGCTCCCCTTGTGTCGAATCAACAAATTTGGGTTGAATACTTTACCCTCAAAAACTGTTGCGATCCCCTACACTTGTGGGTTATCAAGACTATTTTCTGGCGCCGTTGCCGGGGAGCATAGCTCTATTCTTTAAGTCACTTGGGATTTATATCTGTCGATCAGTATGAAGAATTTGAAGGACTCAAAAACCAAGATCTTACCCTCAACGACGAGGGGAGGTAAGGAACTGCCATGTAGCTCTGCACTTGATTCTCCTTCTGTTATGAGTAAACTAGCGACACCTACTCCTGCTATTGAATCTGATATGTCGTATGTTCTTGATGATGCTACTTCTGCTATGTATGACGAAACTTCTTCTATGCCTGATACTGTGCCACTAGGTGAATTTCTAGATGAACAAATTGCTAAGGTTAGGGAGAATGCAAATGTTGAAACTGATGATATTTATGAAAGTGATGATGAAACTACTCCCAATAGATATGAATTGCCTATTGTGCCTCAGGGTTATGTTATGGATGAAGAAACTGCTAGAGACTTTCTTGCTTGCAATGATAGATATGATCTTTAGAAGTTATTAGCTAAGCTGAAAGAAAAGTCCTTGAATGCTAGAATGAAACATGACCCTGCTTTTGCCACTTCACCTATCTGTGTTACTGATAAGGATTATGAATTCTCTGTTGATCCTGAGTTAATTACTTTGGTTGAATCTGGTCCTTTCCATGGCTATGAGTTTGAAACTGTTGTGGCACATCTTACTAAGTTGAATGATATAGTCACCCTTTTTACCAATGATGAAAAGATTCGCTATTACTATATCCTTAAGCTATTTCCTTTCTCGTTAAAGGGTGATGCTAAGACTTGGTTTAATTCTCTTGATCCTGGTTGTGTGCGTAGTCCCCAGGATATGATGTATTACTTCTCTGCTAAATATTTTCCCGCTCATAAGAAACAAGCTGCCTTACGGGAAATATATAACTTTGTGCAAATTGAAGAAGATAGTCTCCCACAAGCTTGGGGGAGGCTTCTCCAGTTACTTAATGCTTTGCCTGATCATCCTCTTGAGATGCATGATATACTTGATGTATTTTATAATGGACTAACCGATGCTTCCAGAGACCACCTGGATAGTTGTGATGGTTGTGTTTTCAGGGAAAGAACAATTGAACAAGTTGAATTATTATTGAATAATATGCTGGCCAATGAAAATAATTGGACACTTCCTAAACCAGCCCCTAAGCCAACTCCGAAGAAAAGAGGTGTTTTATTTCTTAGTCCTGAAGATATGCAAGAGGCAAATAAATCTATGAAAGAAAAAGATATTAAAGCTGAAGATGTTAAGAATTTACCTCCTATTGAAGAAATACATGGTCTTGATAACACGACACAGGTAGTAAAGGTAAATTCTCTTTATAGATTTGATGAAGGTGATATTCCTCGTTATAAGTCTGCTAGCCAATGTTTAGATGAGTTGGACTATTTAATTGTGAAACAAGAAAACTTCAATGCTTATGTTGGTAGACAATTACAACACAATGCGTATATGATTGAACGCTTGAGTGATTATCTGTCTATAGCTAAAGGTGAACTGAAACTTATTAGTATACATGCTTCTATGGTTACCACTCAAGTAGAACAAGTACTTAAGGCTCAGAATGATTTGCTCAATGAATTAAATAGTAAGAATAATGACTATGCTGTTAGAGTTGCAACTAGAGGTGGTAAAATGACTCAGGAACCTCTGTATCCTGAGGGCCAGCCTAAGAGAATTGAGCAAAATTCTCAGAGAGCTAATTTAGATGCACCTAGTTCTTCTAAGAAGAGGAAAAAGAAAAATGATAGGACTTTGCATGCTCCTAGTGAACCTGTAGCTGTCACACCTGAGAATCCCAATAATATATCTGTTTCTGATGCTGAGACACAATCTGGTAATGAACATGAACCTCGTGATAATAATAATAATGATGTTCATGATGGTGCTCACCTAGCAATGATAATGATGTAGAGATTGAACCTGCTGTTGATCTTGATAACCCACAATCAAAGAATCAACATTATGATAAGAGAGACTTTGTTGCTAGGAAGCACAGTAGGGAAAGAGAACCATGGGTTCAGAAACCCATGCCTTTTCCTCCGAAACCGTCCAAGAAAAAGGATGATGAGGATTTTGAGCGCTTTGCTGAAATGATTAGACCTATCTTTTTGCGTATGCGTTTGACTGATGTGCTTAAAACAAATCCTTATGCTAAGTATATGAAAGATATTATTACCAATATAAGAAAGATACCTGAAGTAGAAATTTCCACCATGCGTGCTAATTACACTTTTAAAGGTGGAATGCCTAAGAAATTAGGAGATCCAGGAGTACCTACTATACCTTGCTCCATTAAGAAAAACTATGTTAAAACTGCTTTGTGTGATCTTGGAGCCGGTGTTAGTGTTATGCCTCTCTCTTTATATCGTAGACTTGACTTGAGTAATTTGACACCTATTGAAATATCTTTGAAAATGGCTAATAAATCAACTGCTATACCTGTCGGTATTTGTGAAGATGTGCCTGTTGTAGTTGCAAATGTTACTATTCTAACGGACTTTGTTATCCTTGATATTCCCGAGGATGATAGTATGTCTATTATTCTTGGAAGACCCTTTTTAAATACTGCAGGGGCTGTTATTGATTGCAACAAAGGCAATGTCACTTTTCATGTCAATGGTAATGAGCATACGGTACACTTTCCGAGGAAACAACCTCAGGTCCACAATATAAATTATATTGGAAAAATTTCAACTATTACTATTGGAGGTTTTGAGTTTCCTCTGCTACTATCAAGAAGACATATGACATCCTTATTGTTGGGGACATACATATCCCCATTGAGGTAACCTAGTGTTATTCGAAAATTCTCCGGTTTCATGTTACTCGGAAAGAGTTTATTAACAAGACCTGATCAACCTTGTTAATGGATTCCTTTTGATGAGCATGGGATAAGTGAATCTAGATAGCACAACCTTTTGTACCCTCTTTTTACTTTCTGTCAATTAAGATAAATAAAGCAAAAATAGTATTTTCTGTCTGTTTCCAGACTTATCCGTGCAATAAAAATATATCTCGAAAATAAAAGTTCTCCAAATGCCATGAAAATGAAATATGATTTTTTCTAGAATATTTGAGGAAATATGGCACTGAACACACAACGAGGGGAGCCAACACGTGGCCACGAGGGTCCAGGGCGCGCCCCCTGCCTCGTGGGCCCCATGTGCCCCCCTCCACTTATTCCTGCACCCATGCTCTTCTTCTTCCTCCCAAAAAAATCACCAACCAGCTCAAACCCGAGTTCTAGCTCATCTTGCTGCCATTTTCGGTCTCCTTGCTCAAAGCACCATTCACCAAACTGTTTGGGGAGATTGTTCCTTGGTATGTGACTCCTCCATTGGTCCAATTAGTTTTTGTTCTAGTGCTCTATTTATTGCAAATTTATGCTGCTGTGGTGACCTTGTTCTTGAGCTTGCATGCCAAATTTTCTTGGTCCTAAGTAGTTCTAATGCATGATATAGTCTCTGGGCACTAGTAGGAGTTGTTGCTATCAATCTTATTGAGTTTGGTTAACTTTTATTTTGAAGTTACTAAAAATTTCAGGAAATTTCAAAAAATGCATAGGAGAAAATTCCAAGGTGGTTCTTCAAGGAAGCAAGAACCGAGGCGCGCGTTCCGCGAGCCGGACGATGAACCACCAACCGATCCTAATGTACGGCCCTGTGAATGGCCGTCAGATGAATTCATGGGTCAAGCTGGCATCAAGGATGAATTTTACGCATACGTGCGCAACGCTGACCTCGAGGGCTTCATACAAGATAAGTGCCCTCAATACCGTGGCTTAACTGATAGCTTTGTGAGAAGGTTTAAATTTTCATCTTCACGTAATTCTCACACTGTACTATTTGACATGTATGATAAATCTTATACCATGGATTTGGAGGATTTTAATTATGCTTGCAAGCTCCCACAATGGGGCAGTATGAGTGATCCTCACAAATCTGAATTTAGAGAATTCCTTGCTAGTATTACAGTGGGGGAATCCAGGGAAATCACACATGCTACCATAGGGAGCATTCGTTTTCCTGCTATTCATTACTTTGCTCTCTTTATCGGTAGATGCATAAACGGCAAGGATGAGGCTTGTCACATGTGTGTCCCTGATCTTAGTGTTTTCAGGAGTGCTGTACTAGGTGATAGGCAATATAACTTGGAGCCATTGTTGCACGTAGGCTACACCATAATGGTTTGCATGGAGATTTATTTGGTGGGATCTATGCTACCCGCATAGCCCGCTTTCTGGTGTGTCTGTGCACGTGAGTGATGAACGTTTACCTCCTGCTTATTTAGACTGCCATGCTATGACTAGTCATCGGTTTATAGAGTGGGATGATCAAACCCTCAAATATCGACTAATCTTTAACAGGCAGCATGCCATCCCTATTGTTCTTCCTGCCCCTACTTTGTTTAACTTTCAGGAAAAAGGGAGATACACTAGAACTATGGAGGAGGCAAATGCTTATTATAACATGACGGAGGCAGCCCGCCTTCAACATGCAGCTCAGCATGCAGTATCTGCTGCATCCCAGTACAACCCCAACTACGACTTTGGATATCCGTCAGGCCAATACTGGCCATAGACCAAGTTAGGCCAAAAGCCTAAGCTTGGGGGAGTACGTGTTTCTCACCGACTTACATTCATGTTCACACTTATTCTAGTTGTCGGTGCTCACACTCTTTCACTGTACCATCCATGCTTAGTTTCAATTTTTTTTCTTAGTTTTTTTTTCTTGTCTGCTAGAAAAACCCAGAAAACAAAAAACATTAGTTTTAGCTTCTAGCTAGTTTACTTTATTTGCTTGTAGTAGTAGTTAAAATGAAAACCCAAAAAGATTTCCCGTTCTTCTTTTGCTTGTTGGGAGCTTTCCCGTGTAAATATTTTCTTTTCTTTTCTTTGGGGTTAAGAGTAGAAGATCATGATTGAAAATGCTTAGTGTCTCTCATATGCTTTGTTGTTGATTTAACCTTGAGCCATATTACCTTGTCTTCTCTCTTGTATTAAATGTCTGCAGATTCCAGCTTAGTCCAATGCACGTACACTATTATTATTATCCACACCGTTCGGTCGTGCGAGTGAAAGGCAATAAGGATGATATATGATGAACTAATTGAGACGAGAAAAGCTGGTATGAACTCGATCTCTTTTGTTTTTGTAAATATGATAGCTCATCGTTCTTGATTCAGCTTGTTATGAATGAAACATGCTTGCAATGACAATTAGAGATCATAACTGCTTATGCCATGCTTAATTAGCTGAGAGTTTATAATGGTCTATCTTGCGTGCCAACATGATATTAAAATGGTTGTAATGTGGTATGATGGGTGGTATCCTCCTTTGAATGATTTAAGTGATCTGACTTGGCACATGTTCACTCATGTAGTTGAAACAAATCAACATAGCCTTCACGATATTTATGTTCATGGTGATTTATATCCTACTCATGCTTGCATTCATTGTTGATTAATTTTAATGCATGTTCATGACCGTTGTTGCTCTCTAGCTGGTCGCTTCCCAGTCTCTTTCTAGCCTGCACCTGTACTAAGCGGGAATACTGCTTGTGCACCCACTTCCATAAACCCCAAAGTTGTTCCATATGAGTCCACCATACCTTCCTATATGCGGTATTTACCTGCCATTCCAAGTAAAATTGTATGTGCCAAACTCTAAACCTTCAAATGAAATTCTGTTGGTATGCTCGAACAACTCATGTATCAACTAGGGCTGTCTATATCTTCCATGCTAGGTGGGTTATTCTCACGATGAGTGGACTCCGCTCATCATTCATGAGAAAATGGCTGGTAATCAGGATGCCCAGTCCCATGCTCAAAATCATAATAATTAAACAAAACTCCCCCAGCTCTGTTGCTGGTTTGGACGGTACCCGTTGTTTCGGGCTAGCCGTGGAGTGTGCTTGTTGGTGGTTGGGGGAGTATAAACTTTACCATTCTGTTTGGGAACCGCCTATAATGTGCGTAGCATGGGAGATATCAAGATTCTTGGATGTTATGTTGACAATGAAAGTATACCGCTCAAAAAATGTTATTCATCTTTATTTAAACATTGAGCTCTGGCACCTCTACAAATCCCTGCTTCCCTCTGCGAAGGGCCTATCTATTTACCTTTATGCACAGTCATCATCCTCTTATCAAAGAGCACCAGTCGGAGATCACCTCTGTCGTTGCATGTATTACTATTAATTTGCATTGAGTATGATCATGATTGGATCTCTTTTACCATGAATTACAATGTCTAGTCAGTCCTTGATCTTTAAAGGTGCTCTGCATTTATGTTTTGCGGTCTCAGAAAGGGCTAGCAAGATACCATCTTGTTATATCATATCATGATTGTTTTGAGAAAGTGTTGTCATCCGAGGTTTATTATTATTGCTCGCTAGTTGATTATACCATTGATGTGAGTAGTCTTGAGACCTGAAAGTTATTGTGAATGTGGTTGGTTCATGATCTTGTTGAAACGTGGATGCTAGCTTACATATTTACAACAACAAGAGCAAACAGAGTTTGTCAAAGTTTTTCTTTATCACTTTCAGTTTATCAACCGAATTGCTTAAGGACAAGCAAATGTTTAAGCTTGGGGGAGTTGATACGTCTCCAACGTATCTACTTTTCCAAACCCTTTTGCCCTTGTTTTGGACTCTAACTTGCATGATATGAATGGAACTAACCCGGACTGACGCTGTTTTCAGCAGAACTGCCATGGTGTTGTTTTTGTGTAGAATAAAAAGTTCTCGGAATCACCTGAAAATCAACGGAGAATTATTTTGGAAAATATAAAAAATATCTGCAAGAAGATCCACACCAGGGGGCCCACGGCCTGTCCACGAGGGTGGGGGGCGCGCCCCCTGCCCAGGGCGCGCCCCCTGCCTCGTGGCCCCCCTAGTGCTCCACCGACGTACCCCCAGATCCTTTATCTTCATTTTCGAGGAGAAAAAATGAAGGAGAAGGAATTATCGCGTTTCATGTGATGAAGCCGCCGCCAAGCACTAATCTCTCTCGGGAGGGCTGATCTGGAGTCCGTTCAGGGCTCCGGAGAGTGGAGATCGTCCCCATCGTCATCATCAACCTTCCTCCATCACCAATTCCATGATGCTCACCGCCGTGCGTGAGTAATTCCATCGTAGGCTTGCTGTACGGTGATGGGTCGGATGGGATCTATCATGTAATCGAGTTAGTTTTGTTAGGGTTTGATCCCTAGTATCCACTATGTTCTGAGATTGATGTTGCTATGACTTTGTTATGCTTAATGCTTGCCACTAGGGCCCGAGTGCCATGATTTCAGATTTGAACCTATTATGTTTGCATGAATATATGTGTGTTCTTGATCTTATCTTGCAAGTCTATAGTCACCTACTATGTGTTATGATCCGGCAACCCCGAAGTGACAATAATCGGGACCACTCCCGGTGATGACCATAGTTTGAGGAGTTCATGTATTCACTATGTGTTAATGCTTTCGTCCAGTACTCTATTAAAAGGAGGCCTTAATATCCCTTAGTTTTCAATAGGACCCCGCTGCCACGGGAGGGTAGGACAAAAGATGTCATGCAAGTTCTTTTCCATAAGCACGTATGACTATATTCGGAATACATGCCTACATTGCATTGATGACTGGAGCTAGTTCTGTGTCACCCTAGGTTATAACTTCTACATGATGAATTGCATTCGACATAATTTCCCATCACCAATCCAATGCCTACGAGCTTTTCCTATATTGCTTGTTGCTTATTTACTTTTCCGTTGCTACTATCATAAAAACTACAAAAATACTATCTTTATTTTTATTGCCGCTACCACCACTATCATATTACTTTGCTATTAAACTATCTTGCTGTAGATACTAAGTTTCCAGGTGTGGTTGAATTGACAACTCAGCTGCTAACTCTTAAGAGTATTCTTTGGCTCCCCTTGTGTCGAATCAAAAAATTTGGGTTGAATACTTTACCCTCGAAAACTGTAGCGATCCCCTACACTTGTGGGTTATCACCCTACGGGTTCGAGAACTATGTAGACATGACCGAGACTCATCTCTGGTCAATAACCAATAGCAGAACCTGGATGCTCATATTGGCTCCTACATATTCTACGAAGATCTTTATCGGTCAAACCGCATAACAACATACGTTGTTCCCTTTGTCATCGATGTGTTACTTGCCCGAGATTCGATCGTCGGTATCTCAATACCTAGTTCAATGTCGTTACCAGCAAGTCTCTTTACTCGTTACGTAATTCATCATCTCGTGACTAACTCATTAGTCATTTGCTTGCAAGGCTTATTATGATGTGTATTACCGAGAGGGCCCAGAGATACCTCTCCGACACTCGGAGTGACAAATCCTATTCTTGATCTATGCCAACACCACGAACACCTTCGGAAACACCTGTAGATCATCTTTATAATCACCCAGTTACGTTGTTACGTTTGATAGCACACAAGGTGTTCCTCCGATATTCGTGAGTTGCATAATCTCATAGTCATAGGAACATGTATAAGTCATGAAGAAAGCAATAGCAGTAAAACTAAACGATCATAGTGCTAAGCTAACGGATGGGTCTTGTCCATCACATCATTCTCCTAATGATGTGATCCCGTTGATCAAATGACAACTCATGCCTATGGCTAGGAAACATAACCATCTTTGATCAATGAGCTAGTCTAGTAGAGGCATACTAGGGACACTCTGTTTTGTCTATGTATTCACACATGTACTAAGTTTCCGGTTAATACAGTTCTAGCATGAATAATAAACATTTATCATGATATAAGGAAATAAATAATAACTTTATTATTGCCTCTAGGGCATATTTCCTTCAGGATATGGCTCCGGTGGCCCGACGTGCGGCGGGGGCAGCATGCAGGTTGGGTCACGGGCGTCTGGCTCCACCATGGCCGGCGTCTAGCGGAGCTGGAGGCGTGGCAGCGGCGATGGTTGGTGCGCGTCTAGGAGGGCGGGTGGCAGCTGGCTTGCTTGCTCGGCCTTGTGACGGCGCGGGCCGTGGGCGGCTTGGGCCACGCGTAGGACCGAGCTCGTCTCGCGCCCGATGCCGCAGGACGGGGCAATGGAGCATAGCCTTGGCCGGCCTATTGGGTCCCGGCACTGTGGCAGCCCAGGGGTGCGAAACGCGGGTCCTTTCCGCTCGTGTCTTTGGTTGGGGTAGCGGCGGATCTCGGGTGAGGTGGTGTCAAGGTCTTGGATGCCGGGGCGGCGGCCCTCGTGGTGGGTCTGTGGGACTCTTGGGCAGAGCTCGTAGCTTGGTGCTGCCCAGTTGCCATGGCCGTGTGGGTGGCATGGTAGCGGGGGTGTGGCGTTCGGTGGCGGTGAATGGTTGCCGGGGTGAAAGTCTGCTCTATATTCGGATGGACCGGCGTCATCGCAACTCTCATTGCCCTTCGTGTTGCTCCAGGGAAAACTCTGCCGTCCCTTCCTGAAGGCGCCGCCTTGAAGCCCGCAGTTCGTCATATGCAATTTCACCTCTTCGCGTAGTGCTAGGGATGGTGTTGCTGCCCTCAGCGTTTATGTATGCTGCCTTGGGTGTGTGTGCGTGCGCTTGTATCGGGTGATGTTGATTGTTGCTTTATTTATAAAGCGGGGCGAAAGCTTTTTTCTTTTTTTATTAATGTGGCAGTGTGTTGTATAATAATTAACCACTAAGTTATCTAATCTTGTTTAAAATTATGTTCGAAACGATTATTTGTGCAAATTTGAGCTTTTGAGTTTTGACGAGTACATAATTTTTGCAAAGAGCCAAGTGCAAAGGGTTTTGACCCCTCAAGGTTTTGGTTAAGTTTTAGGGGGTTCATTTGAGGAGTTAATGTTTAAGGCAAGGGCTAGAGATGCTCTTTGGACGTTTCGTGCGTATATATCGCAACATCCGTATCATTTGAGCTGCCGCAGCACGTAACAGCTTTTGCACTCGTACAATTGCCTGGTGGTAATTAACCTGGAATACGGACAGATGCCGCCGCACTCCACGCTTCAGGTGACTCACGTCTATCTATGCCGCTGCTTTGTCGCACCAGTCCCGTCACTCCACATCTCAGGTATGAACGTACTTCTCATCGGATAACCTTACGGCTTTCCGATCGCACAAAGACAACCTTTTCTTCTCCTACCACCGTGCATTGACCAATAAACCAGAGCAATAAAACAAAATATCTGTCTAATTTAGTGAAATGCACAACTCACACTTTTTACATAATACAAATTTTAGAGTGGTTAGGGGACACTGGGGCTCGGTTGGGAGTGCAGAGGATCTACAGGTGGAGGGGATAGGATCAGTGGTAGTAGGTGGTGTTCGTGAAGGAGGAGCGGCGTTGCATCTGACACGTCGACAATGGCGGGTCTCAGCGGCATGGAGCAGTGGGGTCTCGCTGCTGGGCGTGTGTTGATGGACGAGCGCAGGATGGTGGCGTTGTCTGGCGTCGTGGTGGCGTCGACGGCAGCTAGACCGGGCAAGGTAGATGCAACAGTACATCTCTGAAGATGGATTGGTGACAGGTGGCTGCGGCGGCCTCATACCCGGCAGGCGTCCTGGTTGAGGAGTGCGCCGGACCGGCGGGTGACCCATACCCGGCAGGCGTCCTGGATGAGAACTCAGGTCTTAGATGTTAGGTTTGGCTGCGAGGTCTGTTTGGTATTAGGCCCAGACTATCAACATCCCTTTATCAAATGGATAGAAGTAGCGACAGATGTTGCCTAGACGGTGGCTTCAGACTTACTGCTGGATTTCTTTGTAAGGTCTTTTGAGAATAATTAATAAAGTGGCTGTATGCATCGTCCAGATGCAGAGGCCGAGGGTCTTCCTCCTTTTTTAAAAAAAAACAAATTTTAGAGTGATTGGAAATTTTAGAAACCATCCATCCACCCTAATCTAACGACGCTAAAATATGAGGCATCAGACTGAAAATACTTGAAAGTATGAGTACCTGTGAGACCGATACCAAAATCAGAGATTTTGCTAGTCTGACAAAATTAATGTTTAGTTTATGCATTATACTAGTAACTTGCTCATTCTTTATCAACAAAAATAAAAATTGATGAGGGAGCCATGCAAGTGAGGCTAAGATATTTTATAGTGGAGAGTATCATAAATTAACATAATGCACAAAATGCAAATCTATGACACTACTTTAATGTATAATATTAAACACTAGTACTCCAATATAAAATTGTTGTTTCCTTAATTCAACTGTAGAATTCCAATATAAAATTGTGGCTAAGATCTACTAATGTTTATTAAAGAATAAACTGGCATGCTATGATATTGTATCATAATATGATATACTCCCTCCAATCCTTTTTAATTATCATTGATTTAGTACAACTTCGTATTAAATCAGCGACAGTTAATATGAATTTGAGGGAGTACTACACTCTATATCTCGTCATTAACAATTATTTTTTACATAGAAAATATATTAATATCGCGAAGATATCAATTACATCTGACATTTATATCAACAAGAAGTACAAAGGCATCCAAGATACACACAGCGAAAAAAGAAAATAATAAAACAGAAGGAAAATGACCTAATTTTGCTAACTCGCAAGAAAAACTAATGTAAGGATATTACAACGTGTATGGAATATTGAGATATGTACTTTTTGAGGACTTGTTACAACACTGATACCTTTTACAAAACACAGAACACGACGGAACAATACAAGGTAGTGAGGAGGCGTGGCCCTCGTACAAGCAGCTCCTGGGATAATCGGGCAACGTAAATGCATGCGACTACGCTGCCGAAAGAGAACACAGGTAGGCCTGAACAACTACACCATGACAAGCCCTAAGACACCTAAGCTCCACGACAACGCACTCGGTAGGGTGCACAGTGCGAAGCGTCACCGCTGTAGAGTCCAAGATGGACAAGGGTTTTTACCCAAATCTAACACATGGAGGAGAACCACAACGACGTCCTTAAGAGGATAGTAGCACCAACGAGTGTCGCCTTCACCGGCGCCAAAGTGCAGAGCTTTCGCTCGACAACTCAACTGTGACACCATGAGCTATGCAGGGAAATCATGATGAGTACAAGCCTCCAGCTCCGTGTTGGGAAATGTAGTAGAAAATAAATCGCACCTACGATCACCCAAGATCCATATGAAGACGCCCAACGGGTTGGGATCACGATCGTTGCCGTCACCAAGTTGCAGCGAAAGAAGAACGTGACGATGCAAATCGTACTCGGAGTCCCTCGAATCATCGATGAATGATCCCGCGAACCGGCCACGAACAGTCCCTCGAATCGAAGACCGAAAGCATGGCCTCTCTACTTCGTTGCAAGTGTGCAGCCTTCACGATCCGGCAACGCTTTGCCATTCAGAGCTAATCATCGTTGAAGAATTAGAGGGAGGAGATTAGAACCACATGGGACTTCTAATTATGAGGACAAAAAGATTATCCTAGCTCTAATGAATCAAGTAGGAGCAACTAGAACTAGAACTAGAGGAAATAGAGGAGGCTCCAAACTTGTGTATCCAAAGGGTGGAAATCCTCTAGTATATAGGTTGGAGGGGAGAGGAGTGGTGCCATAAGGGGAGGGAATCCCCTTTAGCCGGCCAAGGGTGGAGGAGTTGGACTCCTCCCCCACTCCAATTTGCCCCCCTTACTTTTGGGAAGGGAGGCACCTCCTCACTTGGGCCTTTGAGACCCAAGTTGTCTTTCACCTCTTGGCCTTTTAAGGCCTCTTGATATTTAAATTAAATATAAAATATTCTAAATACTTTTAGACCATTAACATCTCCGAAAACATTTTTCACACATATATAATTTACCAATAAACACTCAGTATTACCCGATACTCACCAAAACCCTTCCAGTGACCCCGAAACGCATCTCGATCCTCTCAGAATTATTCCAAATATTCATGAAATAATTCCACATATATATTCTCATGACACCTGTCCTACTAACACTCGGGAGATTGTGATGGTCTTAAGCTTGTGACCCCATAGGTTAGGTAACTCATGGACATGAACGAAATCCCTTCATTCGATGACCGACAGTGGGACCAACTACAATAATCCCCTGTTAATGGTGCCATGACATCACATTAATGTTGCTAATCTTCAGTTGATCCAAATCATAATTCAAATTCATAACCAAGTTTAAATTCAGAATTAAAATTGTGTCGGACATGAAAACTAAAATGTTCAAAGTGTTGCAAATATTCCATAACTAGTAATGGTGGTGAATCAACATTTTTTACAAAGTGGTTTAATGCCCTATACTAATTAAAACAGTGGTCAAAATAATTATTTAAATGCTTTTAATTTATAAAATAATAAACTACTTTATTTTGGTGCCAAATTAATTAAAACAGTGATCTAAGTTATAATGATATTTTTAGGTGCAAGCTTTGTATTTTATAAAACTATTGTGCTTTTTGAAAATAAAAGAAAACATAAAAGTTTCAAAAGAAAACACAAAAAAAACTAAAAAGAGAAGAAAGGCCCCCTGGGCCACTTGGCGCAAAAGGCTGAGGCAGCCCTCCCGAGCCAGCCGGCCCATCCCATTCTCCCCCGGTCGTCTCTCTCCTTTCCCCTCTTGTTCAATCGACCGCCTCCTCCCCGCTCGTCCGTGCCGGACCCGACGCCACGCCCCGTACGCCACGCTGACGGGGGCATAAGGACGCCTTCCCCCGCGACGCCTCGCCCCCTCGCCTCCGCCTGCTCCACTCCCCTTCCCTCGCCCCCTCTCCCTGCTGGAGCTCTCGCCTGATCCTGTGGTGGCCGCGCTCGCCATCGTCTTCGTCGCCGGCATGGCCATCGCTTAGAATTGCGTCCGGAGGACAGCATCAACGAGCCGCACCGCCATGCGCAAAGAACTAGACCACAGAGGCCCTCCTCCGTCGCCATCGCCGCCTTCCTCGCCGCCTCTGCGATCTCTGTCGCTGTTCCGGCCACCTCGATCCTCCCTTGAGCCCACTAAGCTCACCTACAGGTTCTCGGTGAGCCACTGTCGGTGTCAAAACTAGCAGATCTCGGGTAGGGGGCCCAAGCTATGCGTTTAGAGGATCGATGGTAACAGGAGGCTGGGGACACGATGTTTACCCAGGTTCAGGCCCTCTCGATCAAGGTAATACCCTACCTCCTGCTATATTAATATGGATGAATATGGATACAATAGTTGATCTACCTCGAGATCGTAATGGCTAAACCCTAAAGTCTAGCCTATGAGGATATTGTGATGTTGATGATCCCCTCTTCAGACTAAACCCCCCGGCTTATATACACGCCAGAGGGGACCTAGGGTTACAAGGCTGACTTGGGGAGGAAGTAATTTGATACATCCGGACTCTACACTTGCCTTTCAACGTACATAAGAGTCCTGACCGAACACGGGGAGGGACTTCTGCTTCTTCTTTACGTGACCCACCAATACAGCCCAACTTCAACGACCCAGATGCCTGAGGACCCCTGAATACAGGACTCCCTCAGTAGCCCCCGGACTTGCTGATGTCTACACACGCTTCTACTCTTGTAGACTATGTTGGGCCTCCAAGCGCAGAGGTTTGTAGGACAGCAGCAATTTCCCTCAAGTGGATGACCTAAGGTTTATCGAACTCAGGGAAGTAGAGGTTGAAGATGGTCTCTCTCAAGCAACCCTGCAACTAAGATACAAGAAGTCTCTTGTGTCCCCAACACACCTAATACACTTGTTAGATGTATAGGTGCACTAGTTCGGCGAAGAGATGTTAAATGGCAAGTGATATGGATGGCAAAACAAAGTAATATAAATCTGTAATAAAAAGTGCAGCAAGCAAACAAGTGGTAAACGTGAGAACAAATGGTATTGCAATGGTGGAAACAAGGCCTAGGGTTCATACTTTCACTAGTGGCAACTCCCAACAACATTAACATAATCGAATCACATGATATTTCCCATAAAACATGCAAAGGGGACACACTCGGAGGTCATTCCTTCGTGGTCAAGAGAGGACGAGAATTATGTAGGGCTACAAAAGCACACCTCAAAGTTCGTAGTTCTCAATCTAAGGATTTCCCAATGTCACCGCGGCCATCCAAAGAGAGTCCCACAATCACCACAACATATCTAAAGGATAGTCAAAGACAAGCACCAAGAGACTCTCAATCTTCAATCAACACACAAGAGAGGAAATTACTCATGAAAATATTGATCTAATCCATGTCCAATAGACCGCTGTCACCTTGGTCTCGGGGATTATACTAGATAAAGACAAGTGAGTACATCAATCCAATACATAGAGGAAGGGGAAACATCATGGAATCACCCTAGATTAACATAGCCTATGATCACAACGAAGATCACATCATGGGAGAGAGAATTGACCACATAGCTACTGGTAAGAACCTCAGCCCCGAGGAGGAACTACTCCCGCATCATGGAGGGAGGAAGCAACGTCGATGGAGATGAATCCGGGGGCACTTCCCCGTCCCGGCAGGGTGCCGGCGCAGGAATTCTGGTCCCCCGAAGCTTGATGGCGATGGCGGCGGAGATCGGAATCGCGTCTGGAGAAAAGGGGTCTGGAATCAGGGTTTCCTCGACGGACCTTAAATATACGCCAAAGGGGGTCACCAGAGGGGGTCAGGGGTGCCCAGGCACCCCCCCGGCGCGGCCCAGGGGGGGCCGCGTGGGCAGGCCGCCTGGAGCCCCTGTGGGCCCCCCCGACTGTACTTTGGCCGCACGGTAGCTCTTGGAACGCTGATTTTTTATATATTTTTTCTGGATTTTTCCTGGCAGTTCTCGTAACATGAAAACCTGAAATACAAAAACAGCCGAAAACAGAAACTGGCACTGGGGTGCACTGAGTTAATAGGTTAGTCCAAATATGATCAAAAGTGTATGGAAGTGTATAAATATCATAGCAATATCACCCAAATAAGGCATGGAGCAAGCAGAAATTATAGATACGTTTTGGACGTATCACTTGCCTTCAAGGACGAGATTGTGTCCGGCTTCATGTCTTCGGTCTTGCAAGGTGAGTCCTCCTGGATGATAGTTCGATTTCTTTAAATATTGTATTCCGTGTCCAACAAATGCGAACCGTCTGTGAAGTTTTACAAATACTCCCTTGACTGTGCACAGAAGGCGCCTATATAAGAGAATAGATCCCAGTTGCCTCTCCATCCCATTCCACGCGGAAGAAACCCTAGTGCCTGCAAAAAATCTTCAAACATGGCTAGCGCCCCAAGCTCTTCCTCGCGCCCTCATGGCCCTCATGCAGGAGATTGGAAAAGCTGCTCTGTTTCCCATGCGCATCTGAGGACACTTCAAGCGCAGGGATGTCTCCCTCCAGAGGATCTAGTCCCCGTCCGGGCCGGACTAACTTCTATCGACAACCAAGCCCTGGGAGAGAGCTTTCCCAACCCCTCCGATGGAGAGCGGGTATGTTTTGTCCTCTTCCTTTTAAGAGGCGTAGGGTTCCCCGTCCACCCCTTTCTTAGGGGACTCCTGGAGTTCTATGGTCTCCAACTGCACGATCTTACGCCGGGGTCAATCCTGCACATCGCGGGTTTTGTCGCTTTATGCGAACTGTTCTTGGGCTGCGAGCCTCACTTAGAGCTCCGACGAAAGTTCTTTTGCCTTGTCCCTCACTCAGAAAAGGGATCCATATTTTAAGTTGGGGGCGCCGAAGTATGGCGCATAGTCGGGATAGGCTATCTGCCCGGTACTCCGAAGAAAGCATCCGAAGAGTGGCCTTCAGAGTGGTTTTACATCGAGGACGTTGCTCTGCCGGATCCAGTTCGGCGAGGCCTCCCCAAATATTCCAGTGCTCCGCCAAAGAAGCTTTTGAATTGGTGTCCCCACAGTCCTTCAGAAGAAGAGAGAGCGGAGGTTAGCAGACTGCCTGGCAAGATAAAATTGCTCGCCAGTTCGGGGTTATCTATAATCGAAGTGATGGACATTTCAATGAAGCGATGCGTGCAGCCGCTTCAAGTCAGAGGATTTCCAATGTGGCACTATAATGGCTAGGATGATGCCTCGCGCTGCTTACACCTAGGTCTAGATGACCCTGCCGCTCTAGCCGCAGTCCTGGAAGGTCTTTATAAGGGAGAGAAGCAAGACTTCATTCATTTAACGTGCCGGGAGGGTTTTTCTATGTACAATCCTCCTGACTGGGTAAGTCTCTCTCTTGACCGCCCACTTTTTCTTCGCTATGATGTATTGACCGAACTAAACTCGTTTTCTCCCTATAGGAGAGGAGGAAGGTGATCGAGGGGGTTAAAAGTCCCACCCCTCAGACAGAGGACTGATTCCAAAATGCGGGCCCCGGATATGATGAAGATCCAGACATAGGCATAGAGCTAGAAGAGGGAGTCTTCTATCAGGCCTGCCGTGAGGGCACCCTGGTGGCTATAGTAGCCGATTACCCATGCCTCATTCCTTCTTCCCGTGTAAGTACTTTAGGACATATCTCATCAAAGAGAAGATTCCCAGTGCGCCTTACCCACTGTATTTTATCATACTTGAACAGGGACGGCGCTCCTCAAGCCGAACTGTGCGAAGATCGTCAACCCAGAGGGTGTCGCCCTGATGGCTTCTCGCCCCTCGTTGGTTACCCCAAGTGGAAGGTTTGAGATGCAGTGTAGCGGAAGTTTTCCCTTGGCAAATATACCAAGGATCGATTTCCCCTGAGACTCCCAGTTTCAACAAGAAGGTGTTAACTGCTAACGGTGCCAGATATTAGCAATCAACGTGGACCTGCACACAGATACAAATAACTTTGCTCCCAACGAGTACAGAGAGGTTGTCAATCCCTCCGGCCTTGTCGTTTACAAAGGATCAAACGCAAGTGATAATAGTGATAGGTATTGCTGCAAATAATAAGTAAAAGCGGAAAGTAAATAGCGGATGTGATCAATGATGGTAATATGGACCGGGGTCCCATGATGTTCACTAGTGATGTCTCTCTCCCAAAAGACGATAAAACAACTATGTGAGGTGAACAAATTACAGCTGGGCAATTGACAGAATTATGTGCGCAAACCAATGCTAACTATGTTGCAAGAAAGGTAGAGGTTCAAAGCATGGGCGGTACGCCAAGGCAAGTAGACCGAAATCCATCTGCATCTACTACTAATCATCCACCTTGAGATATCTATCCAGAACATCTCGCTGGTATTAAGTTGCGAGTCCCACCCATAGTGTAAACTCAAAGCAACAGACAACTGCATTAAAAGAACTTTGCGTAAAGTAAACAATCCTTGCACCCGCGGGCACAAGCACCGTTGTTTTCCCCCTTGTGGCAACAACACATCCCCTAGACTCATGTTTTTGTCACTCAAGCTAGTCATCGAGGGGCATGAACCCACAATCAAGCATAACGTTCCCTCTTGGAGTCACTACCTACTACTTGGCCAAAGCAATAAATAGCAACGGATAACATGCAAGAATTACTTACGAACATAAATATAAAAGAGGTAAATCAAATATATTACTCAAACACAATCTGAACATAATCTCACAATCCATCGGATCCCAGCAAACTCAACATAGCAACATCATAAGGATTACATATGTGCCTCGATCATGTAGGGCAGCTCACGAGGTCTAATTAGTGAAGCACAAGAATGGGAGGAGAACATCACATAGCTACTGGTCATGGACCCATGGTCCAAGGGAGACTACTCACAACTCATTCGGGAGGCGTCCATGGTGGTGGAGAGGCTCCCGGTGGTGATCCTCCCCTCCGGCAGGGTGCCGGGAAGAGTTCTCCTGGTGCTCCCGATCTTGGAAGCGCGGCGGCGGCGGAACAGAGATGAGATCGCGAAAAAGGGTTCCCGTCTCGAGGGTTTCGGGACACGATATAAATATATGCCAAAGGGGGGCATCAGCGGAGGCCTGGGGGGCCCAGGCGCCCCCCCGGCGCGGCCAGGAGGGGGGCCGCGCCACCAGGGCGCCTGGAGCCCTGGTGGCCCCCCTCCGGCTCTACTTTGGCTGCCGGGAAGCTTCTGGAATGCTGATTTTCTATATAATTTTTCCGGGATTTTTCTGGCAGTTTACGTAATGGGAAAACCTGAAATACAAAAACAGCAAAAAACAGAAACTGGCACTGGGGTGCACTGAGTTAATAGGTTAGTCCAAATATGATCAAAAGTTTATGGAAGTGTATAAATATCATAGCAATATCACCCAAAAGAGGCATGGAGCAAGCAGAAATTATAGATACGTTTTGGACGTATCAACATCCCCAAGCTTAATTCCTGCTCGTCCTCGAGTAGGTAAATGATAACAAGAATAATTTCTGTGGTGACATGCTATTAACCATATAGGACTTTTCATAGTCATATGACAAAAGCATACTGAGACAATGAATCTGTAGTAATTAAGTTGCCTCATGAGAGAATCACAAAGAACTGAAAGTTTTACAACATGATACTGAAACATCAAATAGATTTGTAATGAGCATGGTGTGCAAATATGATAAAGTGATATCTCGCTTGCCCCCTTTAGTGAAGCAAAACATAAATGCAGGGGCACCTTCAAGGTTTAAGTGATAACTAGATACAATGATTTCAGAATAAACAATATCACAATCATGCAAAAGACAATGCTACTTTGGGACAATGCACATTACACTCAGAATGACAATCATGCTCTTAGTAGTTGGTGCTTTAAAAGAAGGTGGAGACTCTCGAACCGTGGCTTTTGTTGGCAAGGTTGAAAACCCGTAGTCGGAAACAAAGACAAAACATGTACTAGAGCTCTTGGTTTTAAAAACAGAGGTAATAATTAATATTTTTTTAGATTATGCATGTTTCGTCAACGAATGCTAGAAGACAACTCAATCACTTCTTGAGATGGACAAGTTTCGAGGAATGGCTCCCGAATGAGGACGATCACATCCTCTTAATCTCCTTTGTTTATCACTGCCAAAGTTTTCTGATTTCTCATGAACAAAGCGTGAAGGAGGGTTTGTTTGTTATATTATTTTTGAGCCGGGCGCACTCAATGCCAGTTCCTTCTCGTATTATGGGTTTGCACATTAGACATGCAATCCCAGGGTGAAGCTTGTCCAACTTACAAAGATCATGAATTAACTACTACTTCCTCATGAACTTAAAACAGAGGCACAAAACAAAAATGCATTTTTTTTGAATAATTTCGAGATGGTACATGAAAGTCTTCGTTAGGAATGGCAGGTAAATACCATGTATAGGAAGGTATGGTGGACTCATATGGCATAACTGGTTTAAAGGATTTTGGATGCACAAGCAGTCAGTCCGCTTAGTACAGGTGGAGGTTAGCAAAAGACTGGGAGCGACCAACTAAAAGAGCAATGACGGTCATAATCATGCAGAGCGACAAAGCAACATTGAATCAGGCATGGAAGTTATATCGCTACTCAGAAACAAAAGATCATCAAGGCTTGATAGACTTTCTTTACAGTCTTAAATATGCGTGAGCATACGCCAAGTCAATCAAAATAAATTCTCGAAGGAAGATATTACTAAACCATACCACATCATAGGCAAACAAATCATGTTGGTACTCCAATAACTCATTGGGAACCCCCTAGCTATTTGAGACTAACCATAAGAAAACATGAACTACTAAGCACCATTATGCACGTAGCATCTTTATCATAGACATATCAACCAATGCAACAGAAGCAAACTCTCTTAATAAAATAAGCATGATAACTAAAGAGAGTTCAAGCAACCAACTAAACAAAAGCTCTTTAAAAAGATAAGCATGAATACTAAGAGCTGAACATGATAGTAGCTACTGAAAGACAAAGAACACACACAACAAAGATAGACATGAAAATTCTATGTTGTGTTCTAGGTAGAAGTGAAGCGTGTTTCTCTCCCACACAAAGAAAGCTGAGTTCCGACTCGTTATGAAAAGCTAAAGAAAACTAAAAAGGAAACTAAAAGCAAGACGCTCCAAGCATAGCACATAACACAAGAAGTGATAAAATATAGCGGAACGAGAGACGAACTGATAATGTTGATGGAGAAGGGGATGCACGGGGGCATCCCCAAGCTTAGACGCTTGAGTCTTCTTGAATATTTCTTGGGGGTGCATGGGGGCATCCCCAAGCTTGAGCGTTTGACACTCCTGAATCTTTTTATCATCTTCCCTCGCACACTTGAAAACTCCCTTCATACATAACTCATCATAATCTGATTAGCGAGGTTAGTACCCTTAATAAAATAATTGTTCCTTGCTGGAAATAAAGATATTCTTGAAGTTCTACTGTTTCTCAAGATTGCCAAAAGGTTTTTGCAAAGAAAAAGCAAGCTCAAGGTTTGAAAAATGAAGGAAAGGCAAAACAGGACAGAATCTGTGAAAAACAGAACAACAGGTAGTAAATGATTTTTTCGGGGCACTTCTGCAACTCTAATAAAAAAACTCAAAATAGACGCCCGAAAGACAATTGTATAGAGCACGCTGTCGAAAAATTCAGACCAAAAAGATGATCTGGTGATTTTATACGAATTTTTCTATCCAAGGACATAATCTGTTTCCTGGACAGCACGTCACAACTTTTGAACTTTCTTGCAATCAGAGGCTACACTTGGCACAAAGTTGAAAAGCAAAGATACAATGATGATGCTACTGTAGTAACAAACATCAAGACCACTAAAACTGAAAGAACAAACTGAAAGCAAAGATAACAAGGGTTGTCTCCCTAGAGCTCTTTCTTTATAGCCATAAAGATAGGCTTAAGACTTTAATGATGCTCTCGTAGGAATAAGAGTTGAAGAACAAAAGAGAGCATCAAGAAGCAAATACCAAACACATTTAAGCCTAACATGCTTCCTATGCATAGGAATATTGCAATACAATAATTCATTGAAGCACAAAGCAATAAGCATAGGAAGACAAAACAAGTGCAGCTTCAAAACCTTCAACATAAAGAGAGGGAACTTGATATTATTGAAATATCTATAAGCATATGTTCCCTTCTCATAATAATTTTCAGTGGGATCACGAATGAACTCAACAATATAAGCATCACATAAAGCATTGTTACCATGATCCACATGCAAAAAGGTATCATTACTCTTCATATAAGCAAAATCTTTCTTATTAGGAATAGTGAGAGTAAAGCAATCATAACCATCATGGTAATCATTGTATTTAGGAGGCATATCATAATCATAATAAATTTTATCCTCAATAGTAGGTGGACTGAAAACATCATATTCATCATTGTAATCATATATAGGAAGCAAAGTATCATCAAAGTAAATTTTCTCTTCAAAAGTTGGGGGACTAAAAATATCATGTTCATCAAACGTGTCATCCCCAAGCTTAGAGCTTTACATGTCATTAGCAATATTGATATTCAAAGAAAGCATACTAATAACATCACCACCATCATGATTGTTATGCAAATAATAAAGTTCCATATGTTTTTTAATTTTCTCTTCAAACACATCATGTCCCAAAGCAAGGTAGAGCTTATAAAGCTCTCTCATATTTTTGTTGTTTTCCATTAAGCAAAACTAGTGAAAAGACATAAAGAAAACTGAAAGGTAAACTAACAAGACTAAAAAGCAAAGATAAAAGATAGCGTGCAACTCCCCTATCTTGAAGAGTGGAGTCCCCGGCAACGGCGCCAGAAAACTTTGCTTGATGGCTTCTCGCCCCTCGTTGGTTACCCCAAGTGGAAGGTTTGAGATGTAGTGTAGCGGAAGTTTTCCCTTGGCAAAGATACCAAGGATCGATTTCCCCTGAGACTCCCAGTTTCAACAAGAAGGTGTTAACTGCTAACGGCGCAAGATATTAGCAATCAACGTGGACCTGCACACAGATACAAATAACTTTGCTCCCAACGAGTACAGAGAGGTTGTCAATCCCTCCGGCCTTGTCGTTTACAAAGGATCAAACACAAGTGATAATAGTGATAGGTATTGCTGCAAATAAAAGTAAAAGCGGAAAGTAAATAGAGGATGTGATCAATGATGGTAATATGGACCGGGGTCCCATGATGTTCACTAGTGATGTCTCTCTCCCAAAAGACGATAAAACAGCTATGTGAGGTGAACGAATTACAGCTGGGCAATTGACAGAATTATGTGCGCAAACCAATGCTAACTATGTTGCAAGAAAGGTAGAGGTTCAAAGCATGGGCGGTACGCCAAGGCAAGTAGACCGAAATCCATCTGCATCTACTACTAATCATCCACCTTGAGATATCTATCCAGAACATCTCGCTGGTATTAAGTTGCGAGTCCCACCCATAGTGTAAACTCAAAGCAACAGACAACTGCATTAAAAGAACTTTGCGTACAGTAAACAATCCTTGCACCCGCGGGCACAAGCACCGTTGTTTTCCCCCTTGTGGCAACAACACATCCCCTAGACTCATGTTTCTGTCACTCAAGCTAGTCATCGAGGGGCATGAACCCACAATCAAGCATAACGTTCCCTCTTGGAGTCACTACCTACTACTTGGCCAAAGCAATAAATAGCAATGGAGAACATGCAAGAATTACTTACAAACATAAATATAAAAGAGGTAAATCAACTATATTACTCAAACACAATCTGAACATAATCTCACAATCCATCGGATCCCAGCAAACTCAACATAGCAATAGCATAAGGATTACATATGTGCCTCGATCATGTAGGGCAGCTCACGAGGTCTAATTAGTGAAGCACAAGAACGGGAGGAGAACATCACATAGCTACTGGTCATGGACCCATGGTCCAAGGGAGACTACTCACAACTCATCCGGGAGGCGTTCATGGTGGTGGAGAGGCTCCCGGTGGTGATCCTCCCCTCCGGTAGGGTGCCGGGAAGAGTTCTCCTGGTGCTCCCGATCTTGGAAGCGCGGCGGCGGCGGAATAGAGATGAGATCGCGAAAAAGGGTTCCCGTCTCGAGGGTTTCGGGACACGATATAAATATATGCCAAAGGGGGGCATCAACGGAGGCCTGGGGGGCCGAGGCGCCCCCCCGGCGCGGCCAGGAGGGGGGCCGCGCCACCAGGGCGCCTGGAGCCCTGGTGGCCCCCCCTCCGGCTCTACTTTGGCTGCCGGGAAGCTTCTGGAACGCTGATTTTTTATATAATTTTTCCGGGATTTTTCTGGCAGTTTACGTAATGGGAAAACCTGAAATACAAAAATAGCAGAAAACAGAAACTGACACTGGGGTGCACTGAGTTAATAGGTTAGTCCAAATATGATCAAAAGTGTATGGAAGTGTATAAATATCATAGCAATATCACCCAAAAGAGGCATGGAGCAAGCAGAAATTATAGATACGTTTTGGACGTATCACGCCCGCGTCGGGTGAGGCCTCGAAGAGAAAGAGTATCGCGAACACCAGCGGTGACACGTGCTGGGTGGTGAAATCGGTGTTACAACTTTTCGCTTTGTTCTTTCCTTTTAGGAGGAATACACACCGGATTGTCTCCGGAGACAATGCAGACCATGCTTCAGCCAATCCGGCATCAGGCCCATCAGGGGTTAATGCTGATTCAGTGCCGGATTGTCATCTCCAGGAGGATTCACACAAAATGTCAGTTACTAATTCCAAAGTGGAGGTTGCGATGGTTCATCGGCGGCAGAAAGCAGCCATGCGTGACCCCGCCTTTTTTGAGGTGGCGTTTAACGCCCTCAGCTCTGCAGATGCCTATATCCGAGCCGCTCAAGATGGACTCGCTGGAGCCACTCACTGGCTTTCAAAAGATATGCGGGCGAGTGTATATTTTGGTGTTCCCATGCCAGTAGCCCCCGAGACTTAAAGCAGTTGGTACAACTGATTTGAGGATCGTTGTGTTTTTGTAGGTGCTTCAAGAAAAGAATAACTCCTTATCCAAGGAGCTTGAAGAGTGCCAGACCCAACTCACCGAATTGAAAAATTCAAAGGAATCTAGAAAGGATGCTGGTGGTAAGAACAATGGTGTCCGAGTACTATGATAGTTGTGCTGATCACTAGGACGTTATGTATATACTAATTGGTAATACAGCAACAGGGTCGACCGACCAACTGGAGAGGGAGCTAAGAGCTACTTTGGCAGACAAAAAATTTGCCGAAGGGGAAACAACCGCTAGCAAGCGTGTATTGACGCAAGCCATAGAGAAAAGAAACAAAGTGCAGGATAAAAGTGTTAGGTTGGAAGTGTAAGAGCCCAGCTTTCAAGTACCATGGAAGAGAACCAGAGGCTAAAAGGCGGCATGTTCAGTATGTCCCTTATACCTAGCTCTCCTTATAGAGTCTTATTTTAGAAGTTTCTCATAAAACTTATCCTGCAGGTTTGTTAACTAGGCAGCCCGAAGAAGGAGTGCCAGTTTTGAGGCTGACGTGCTGCAAGAGCTTTCCAGGGTCCATGAGCGGGCTCGGAATGCCATGAAGAGTATGGCCAGGGCTTTATGGCCGGGCGACTTACCTCCAGAAACTATGGATGACTTGGCGGACCTGTCCAAAGGGGCTCGATGCCGCTTTGAACTGTGGAAAGCATCAGCATGTCGCATGGGTGCTCGAGAAGCTTGGGCCATGGTGAAGACGCGCTATACTCGCCTTGATCCAAATCATATGGCCCGTGTGGGACCTCGAGGGTCCGATGGACAAGAGATTCCTCCTCATTTGGTGTATGACTAAGTAGAAATAGCTGCCAAGCTTTCCCAACAGGACTGTAAACTAGATAGCCTTATAGAGGGAATAGAAAAACATTAGTCATTTGATTCTATGTATCAATGTACTTTTACCATCAAACTTATCTCTGGCCGAATTTATAAAAAAGTTTGTCATGGCCGACCATCTGCTTTAACCTCCATAAACCCAAAGGCTGGAGTGCTTCCGAATACTACATCTGTGGCAAACACGTGATATGTTCGGAAACCAGGCAATCCGGTCATAATTGCTTGAATAGACGAACTGTGTTCGGGGAGCTATGTTATATTACTGTTTAACGTAAGAAACATCTTCCAGAGAGAATAGTTCCGTTAGGGGTTCCTTTCCCTGGGTCAGTGTGAATACAAATGCGGCCCTGGGCTTTTAATCCTATGAAAAAGGATTGTAGGATGTAGTATCCTGTGGTAGTTTAAAGTATGCTTTTAGAATGCGATATGTCGTGTATCCGCCGACCAATTATTCCCTTAAGAGCACTAGCTTTCGGCTTCACCCAGTCTGAGGTACATATCCGGATTACCTGGTTGTAACAATCGCAGATGTGCTCCCTTTACATCCTAGCCGAACAATCGGGAACATAGGGGTAAGCATAGGAGCCAGGCAACCCAGCTTGGCCAGAACTTAAGTCATATTGGTGCATATAATGGCAAGGATGGACTCTAAAAAAACAAACGACATTTTAAGCAGTAGGCTTTATTGGTAATGGGCTTCGTTAAAGAAGGCCCCAGATATATTTGAGGTAGATACATTCGGAGATGTACTTATCCTGTGGCAGTTCGGGCGAGCCGAATACTTGCCAATGAGGAAAAAATGTAAAAAGAAAAGGAGAAAAGATAAAAGGTAAAAGACAAGACCTAACTTATAAAGAGGAAAAAATTGCTACCGAACTATCCATAAATCGTCGGAGCCTGGCAGCATTCCGCGGGTTCGGCTCAAGGCGGTTGTCCTGTGCATTGCGAAGGCGATAGGCTCCACCGGCCAGTACTTCATCGATAATGAAGGGGCCCTCCCATTTTGGTTGGAGCTTGTCCTTTTTCTTCTTTGGGAGGCGTAAAACGAGTTCGCCGATGTTGTATGTCTTGGCCCGCACTTCTCTTCTCTGGTATTGCCTGGCCTGTTGTTGATAAAATGCGGAACGGGCTTGCGCTGTATCGCGCTCCTCTTCAAGTCCATCTAGGTCGTCCTCCCGATCTAGCTCAGCTTCTCTCTCCTCGTACATGTGCACTCGAGGTGTGTCATGAATAATGTCACATGGCAGAACAACATCTGCGCAGTACACCATGAAAATAGGTGTATATCCGGTCGTACGATTGGGTGTGGTCCGCAGACCCCAGAGTACGGAGTCAAGCTCTTCGACCCAGTGTTTATCAGACTCCCGTAGGGAGCGCACTAGTCGGGGTTTAATGCCGCTCATTATCAGACCATTGGCTCTTTCGACTTGACCGTTTGTTTGAGGATGGTATACAGAAGCATAGTCAAGTTTAAAACCTAACTTTGCGCACCAATTTTTTACCTCGTCAGCTATGAAGTTGGAGCCATTATCTGTGATAATACTATGAGGGAAACCATAACGGTGTACTACGTCGGATATAAAATCTATCACAGGCCCTGCCTCAGCTGTTTTTACTGGCTTGGCTTCTATCCATTTAGTGAATTTATCTACCATCACCAGTAAGTATTTCTTTTTGTGGCTTCCCCCTTTAAGAGGTCCGACCATATCAAGCCCCCAGATCGCAAAAGGCCAAGTAATGGGGATTGTTCTCAGAGCGGTGGGAGGCATGTGACTTTGATTTGCAAAGAGCTGGCAGCCAACGCAGTGTTGGACTAAGGTCTGGGCATCTGCTCGGGCAGTGGGCCAGTAAAAGCCTGCTCGAAAAGCTTTTCCTTCGAGCGCCCGGGCTGCGGCATGGTGGCTACCCATTCCAGTGTGTATTTCAGCGATAATTTGCCTTCCCTCCTCTTCGGGATGCACCTTTGTAGAATACCAGTTGTGCTTTTCTTATAGAGTTCACCTTCGTGAATTTTGTAGGCTTTAGGACGCTGGACTATAAGGCATGCCTCGGTTTGGTCATCGGGGAGCTCCTGCCTTTTAAGGTAAGCTAGGAAGGGCTCTGACCAGGGGGCTATGACAGCCATGATCTCGTGAGCCGAAGGAGTTATCTCCATGTCTTGGTCTCCGATGACGTCCTGGTTAAGTTCGGCCGGGGGTGTATTCGGATCCGAATTCGTATCGCCACTTGCGTCCTGCCAAGTTACTGATGGCTTAATAGCCTTTCCAAAAATGTGTTAGGTGGGACGGGGTCACGTTTAGCGCCCATACGAGCGAGTACGTCAGCGGCCTGGTTATTATCCCGGGCTGTGTGATGGAATTCCAACCCCTCAAATCTTGCCAGCATTTTCAATATAGCATTGCGATAAGCTGCCATTTTTAAATCATTCGCGTCAAAATCTCCAGTAATTTGGGAGATAGCGAGGTTCGAGTCTCCGTGTACCTCGAGGCGTTGTATGCCAATGGATACAGGTAGGCGGAGACTGATACGTCTCCAACATATCTATAATTTTTGATTGTTCCATGTTATTATATATGATATTTTGGATGTTTAATAGGCTTTATTATACACTTTTATATTATTTTTGGGACTAACCTATTAACCCAAAGTCCCAGTCCAGATTGCTGTTTTTTGCTTATTTTAGGGTTTCGCAGAAAAGGAATATCAAACGGAGTCCAAACGGAATGAAACCTTCGGGAGAGATATTTTTGGAACTATATCTTCACGAGAGACTTGAGAACCAACGCAGAGGGGACACGTGGCGTCGACGAGGGTGGAGGGCGCGCCCCCTCCCCCTGGGCGCCCCCCCTGCCTCGTGGGCCCCATGTTGCTCCCCCGATGCCCTCCTTCCTGCTATATATACCCATGTACCCTGAAAACATCGAAGCAACAGAGAAAACCCTAATTCCACCGCCTCAACCTTCTGTTCCCGTGAGATCCCATATTGGGGCCTGTTCCGGAGCTCCGCCGGAGGGGGGGATCTTCCACGGAGTGCTTCTACATCAACACCATCGCCTCACCATGAGTTGTGAGTAGTTTACCACAGACCTTCGGGTACATAGTTAGTACCTAGATGGCTTCTTATCTCTTTTTGGATCTCAATACCAACTTCTCTCGGTCTTCGAGGAGATCTATTCGATGTTATCTTTTTGCGGTGTGTTTGTCGAGATCCGATGAATTGTGGGTTTATGATCAAGATTATCTATGAGAAATATTTGGTTCTTTTCTGAATTATTTTATGTATGATTATAATATCCTTGCAAGTCTCTTCGAATTATCGGTTTGGTTTGGCCTACTAGATATAGTTCTTGCAATGGGAGAAGTGCTTGGCTTTGGGTTCAATCTTGCGGTGTCCTTTCCTAGTGACAGCAGGGGCAGCAAGGCATGTATAGTATTGTTGCCATCGAGGATAAAAAGATGGGGTTTATATCATATTTCTTGAGTTTATCCCTCTACATCATGTCATCTTGTTTAAAGCATCACTCTGTTCTTATGAACTTAATACTCTAGATGCATGCTGGATAGCGGTCGATGTGTGGAGTAATAGTAGTAGATGCAGAATTGTTTCGGTCTACTTGCCACGGACGTGATGCCTATATATAATGATCATGCCTAGATATTCTCATAATTATTCGTTTTTCTATCAATTGCTCGACAGTAATTTGTTCACCCACCGTAGAAATCTGCTATCATGAGAGAAGCCACTAGAGAAACCTATGTCCCCCGGGTCTATTCTCAACATATCAATCTACAATCTACTTTACTTTACTGTTTTTACTTTCTGTTCTTATATCCAATACCAAAAGACCAAACTATCATATCTATCATATCTCACTTTCGTAAGTGACCGTAAAGGGAATGACAACCCCTTATCGCGTTGGCTGCGAAGTTCTTATTTTTTTGTGCAGGTGCGAGGGACTCGCGCGTGATCTTCTACTGGAATGATACCTTGGTTCTCAAAAACCGAGGGAAATACTTACGCTACTGTGCTGCATCACCCTTTCCTCTTCGATGGAATACAATGCAAGCTCGAGAAGTAGCAAGAAGAATTTCTGGCGCCATTGCCGGGGAGGCTTACGCAAAAGTCATATACCAAGTACCTATCACAAACCCATATCCTTCTCATTACATTTATTTTCCTCTCGTTTTCCTCTAAACCACTTGACCCTTGCCGTTTTATTTGCCATTCTTTTGCCGTGTGTTTATCGTTCGCCTTGCCTTGCCGTCATGGCTAGTCCCTTATTCTCTCCTTTGTCCCCCGAGTTTGAAGTTCTTCACTTCAAGCAAAAGCAAGGAGAAAACTTAAAAGAGGCTTGGTTCAGGATGATGAAATCTTACCGTAACTGTACCTTAGAGGTGAATTTTAGGATTGTACTTCGCAATTTTTATGTTGGACTAAATATGTCCTGTCGGAGATATGGACCATGGGTACCCTCAGCACCTACCCTTGGTATTTTAAGACAAGTAACAGCCGCTTGGTCTACCGCGGCCGTCTGCTCTTCGAGCCGCCTCCTAGGGTAGCCTGCCCTAGGAGCCGGCTGCCAGCAGGCGGCAGGGACCCAACAGGCAGCAACACCAAGCGCCACCAGCCAGCAGACGGCCCCGCACTCTGTCGTGGTTCTAGGTCTGACAGTGAAGGTAGGGGGTATGAATGGAGAGGCAAGGTCCTAGCTATGGCGCAGTTGTACACAAGGTGTTTTGCGAGTTCAGGCCCTTCTCGGAGGAAGTAAAAGCCCTACGTCTCGTTGCCCGGAGGCTTGGTCGACTGATGAGTGTATGTATGTGTTACAGAGGTGCGAACCCTTGTTCTGGAGGAGGGGGGTGGCTTATATAGTATGCCAAGACCCCAGCCATGCTCCACGTTACCAAGGGCTTAAAGGTACATTAAGGCAGGCGTTACTGATAACGCCTACAGTAAAGGGTAGTTATGGGGTTTACTGTAGTGAGTAAATACATGACCGTTGCCGTTCGAAAGGTGTTTAGTCTTTGGGGGTCGAGTGCCTGATCCAGTCGAGTGGAGTTGAGTCGTCCTGGGTACTTGAGTCAGTCGAGTGAAGTGTCATCTTGGACCGTCTCAGTCGATCGTCTCCACTGTCGTGAGTCTTGTCTTTTGATCTCCTAGGATAGTGACCATGGGAGGGGCCTTTAGGTCAGGCCTATGACCCTACCCTAGGTCTGTAACCTGGTCAGTAGCCCCCGAATGGATCGGGGCTTGAGCAAGGGGATGCTGAGGGGAGCTCTATTCCTGGCTCGGCGTCCTCGGGGCATGTTGTTTTGAAGCTTGTGGCTCGGGTAGGCCTCCTCAGCTGTGTCTTGGTCACCTCGATCGATTCCGAAGCCATTGGTGAATTAGTTGTCTTTGCGCCGACTGGATGTCTTGTGTTGACTGGGTTTTGCGCCGGGCGTCGAGCGCCACGAGTGCGTGCCGTTTTCGACGGAATCAGTTGCCTTCTGTCCGCCGGATTCGGCGGGGTTTTCGAGATTTGGGGAAGTGCGCGGGGCGGGGCGTGCCGCACCAATCGGAGGGGTGCGGTTCGAACGCCTCGATCCCCGCGCCCCCCTTTTTCGCCACGTATCGCTCCAGCGCCTGTTACGGGATCGGATAAGATCGCCAGGGGCCACCAGTCAGCCACTCGACCGGGTCGTTATAAAAGCGCGCTAAGTCCGCTGCGGGGGGTACTGTGCGCCCAGCTTTCCCCCGTCCGCCTTATCTTCTCCGCAGCGCCTCTGCTTCTCTGCCGCGCCCCCAATCCTCCCCGCTTCTCTCCGCCGCAACCGCCGTCTCACGAGCCATGGTTAAGGACAAGACTGCGGCCATGAAGCGTTCCAAGAAGGCGGCGTCGGGGAAGGGGCGGCGAGCCGGCCGGGTCGGGTCGTCGTCGCGGTCCGGGCTCCCCGCTGGATGGATCCAGGGGGATTGGATCCGGTCTACCATCATGGTGGAGGATCTGGAGGAGCTGGAGGAGGAGGGACTGATCACCAGCGGCTCCTGGAGGGCGCCGGGAGGAGAGCTCGAGCCTCAGCCGCGGGAGGGCGAGTGCGTGCTCCACGCCACCCACGTCGACCGAGGTTTTTCAACTCCTCCGCGCCCTTTCCTCCACGCATTTCTGATCTTCTTCGGTGCTCAGCTTCATTATTTCACGCTTAACTCCATCGCCTTTCTCTCCGCTTTCGTCTCTATGTGCGAGAACTTCCTCGGTTGCCGACCGCACTGGGGATTGTTCAAGCATATCTTCACCTGCCGCTCCCAGACCGTTAAGAGAGTGAACCCGAGTGACGGCAAGACACACGTCCTTCAGGCGTGCGGCGGGCTCGGGATTCAGCTTAGGAACAGGAGTGCCTTCCCCCCCATGAACCTCCCAGATTCGATCCGGGGCTGGCAGTCGACTGGTCTTCCTCCATTTACCCTAGGTCGAGCCAGTCCGCCTCCTTCGATGGTAGTGAGCAAGGTCGAGATGGCCGAGGTTGACATGCTGATGGAGAGGGTCGTCCAGCTAGTCCGCGAGGGGGTCACGGGGATGGACTTGCTTGAGGTGTACATCTCGCGGAGGATCCAACCACTCCAGGCCCGGGACCACCCGATGTGGCTGTACTCCGGCACTGATGACACGTCGCGAGTCCACCCGGAGGCGGCCGACCCGAAGTACGTGGTGCAGTGCTTGAAGAGCGTCACCGGAAACAAGGATAACCCCAAGGGGTCGGGGAGGATCATCCCATTCGACGCTGACCACCTGCCAGACAAGGTTAGCCTTCTGCTTCCGAGTGATGTATCTATCGATTGATTCGCGATCTTCATTGATGATTCCGACTGGTATTTGGTGAACTTCCTTTCGTTGCAGATATATAGGGAGATGTATTCGCAGCCCAACGAAGACTCGGGCCAAGGAGTAGAGGAAGGTACGGGCGACGCCGCCGAGTGGAAATCGGAGGAGGAGACCGAGGAGAGCGAGGAGTACAGCAGCGGGGAGGAGGTCGAGTCACCTCCCCGTGTCGAGCGCCGCTCCAAGGAGAAGAACGACCCAGGGGCCGCTCCACATCGCGTGGGTCCCTCGGGGTCTCGGACACCCAAGCGCACCCGCACGACTACCCCCGAGCCAACTGAGAGGACGCCCAAGCAGCCCAAAGTCGCCCCCGCCAAGCCCCGGAAGGCTCTGCCAAGGATCAAGGTGGATGTACCCATCGCCTCCACATAAGTGTTGCTCGGGCTTGCTTTTCTTTGTTTCTTGGGGGTCGACTGCAGTTTTGGTCGACTCATTTCTTGATCGAATTTTCCAGAGCTGCCGCTTCCACGACCTCGATGGACATCGACCGGGGTCGAGATGACGAGGAGATCGTGGACGCCGCGACATCTCGAGCAGGTATGAGCTCCATGAGACTCGATTTTGGTCTTCTTTTCTTTCGCGGGCGATAGTCGATTGACTTGGTTCCCTGTTTGATCTGAAGCGCCGCGCCTTGTCATAGAGCTACCGGACGATGACGAGGACGAGGGGCGGCTCTGCGAGGACTACCAGCACTCAAGGAGGAAGGACCGGAAGGCGCCTTCTGGCTCGGGGGCCCAGCGACCCGAACCGCGGTCTCTTTCGCTGTCCCTGTGCCAACCGTGCCCGTCGTCGACCCACCGCCTGCGCCGAGCATCGACCCAGCGCCCGCCTCGGTTGTCAACCCAGCGCCCACTCCGGTTGTCGACTCGGCGCCGATTCGAGCCGGCGATCCAGCGCCTGCGCCTGCGGCCGGCTCGACGCCCGCTGCTTCGTCTGTCCTTTTCTCCACCTATCGCCTCCCAGAGGACCCTGTGGGAGCGGCACAAGAGGCCGTTCGCCAGGCGGAGGTGATGATGGGGCAGACGAAGGCGGCGTATGAGGCCAGCATGGCGGCTTACGACGCCAGCTCTGCTCTTCGGGCCAACGTCCAGGTATGTTATCGGAGTACTTTCTGATTTCGGCAAAAAATCTGCTTGTTTTGCTTTGTGAGGTATCACACCACCCACTGGGTGCTCTTCTTTTCTAGTCTTCCTTGAGCTCGCGCCGGACTGATTTCGGCCGAGTGAGACCAGTGGGGGCACGCTCAGTGCACCCACTGGGTGTAGCCCCCGAGACCATGGTCGACTGATTGCAGTCGACCATGGTCTTACTATAGGACTTCCATGTGTTGTTTTTTTTTGCTCGCGCCAGACTGGACTTGGCCGAGTGAAACCAGTGGGGGCACGCTCAGTGCACCCACTGGGTGTAGTCCCCAAGGCTGCGGTTGAGTGATCTGACTCGACTGTAGTCTTATAACCTTTGCTTTGTCTTCTTGATGCAGAAATCTTGCGAGTTCGGGGCCAAGTTTGCGGATCTTGAGCATAAGCAGATCCAGCTAAATATTGACTTGCAGTTGGCCCGGGACCATCTGAAGAAGATGCAGGACAATGCGGCTGGTAACTTACTTCTGTCCCCCGTCGACTGATTTTTCGCTTAGAGTGTTCCTTCATGTTCATCTGTCTAGTGGCGTCTTTGGTAGGACAACTACGAGCAGCTTTGGAGCAAAAGGACCTTGACTTGGCGGCAGCGCAGCAGGCGGCCCAGGAGAAGTCGGAGATGGCGGAGAAGAAGCTGGCTTCTATGGGCGCACTCGAGGCGGAGATCACTCGACTGAAAGGTTCACTCGACACGACCAACAAGGAGGTGGCTCAGCTGAAGAAGTCCAGGGCCGACTTGAACGACAAGTATGAGGCTCTGTTTCGGAAGAGGCTTGATCTTGAGGTGTATTTGGGCGACCTCACCAAAAAATGGTACCTCGTGCTCGAAGGTATGTCCTCTTTAAATTGGTTGACATTGGGCTGGTCGACCCGTGTTGCATCCGCTGACTCGACCGCTGTTTTCGGTGCAGAGTTTTGTCGTAACTTCGGAGAGGAGACTAGCCGGGTCGAGCCTGGCTTGGATCCCGCCAACTCCATTGTGAAGGACGAGGTTTCCATGAACATACTGAGGTCGGAGTCTCGCCTCACCGCGGCCACTGATTATCTGGGACGACTGAAGGCGGTGATGGCCCGAATCGACGTTGCACTCTGGAGGGGAGTCGTGCAGGAGAATGACCTCAAGTCTTTGATGACTCGACTCAATGAGGTCCCCGACCGAGTGCAAGAATGGAAGAAGTCGGCAGTCCGGGGAGGAGCGGACGTGGCGCTGGCTTTGGTCCGAGTGCACTGCAAGGAGGTGAAGGAGAGGAAGCTTGCTGCGCTGAAGTTCGCAAACACGAAGGAGCTCCAATTCCAGACCTTCATGGAGACTTTCTTGGAGGCTGCCACTCCCATCGCCGACGGGATTGATTTGGACGAATTTGTCGCGCCTACAAGCCCGCCTCCTTCCGAGCCACAACTTTGATACATTGACTTTATTTGCCGCGGAATGCCGCGTGGATCTGTACTCGTTAAACTCTGGTGGGTTTGTGGCCCAAGTACTCTCGCCCGAACCTTGCGGGCCTTTTTTATTTGATTTTGATCCTTCGGATTTGACGCTCCTCTTTTGATTGCTTGGAATCTTTGAGTCGACGTCTGTAGCCGGGTCTCCGAGTGAGAAGGTCGCCCTTCACTCGGAGTAGGTAGTTGTAACTTACGAGAGTCACGGGGTCGCAGCTAAGCCCCCGAGTGAGAGGGTCGCTCTTCGCTCGGAGTAGAATGTTTATAACTTAGGCGATTCCAAGCTACGTTGTACTTGTGGAGGGGTTCGGAGGACCGAACCGCCTCGTATTTGTGACGTAGCTCGGAGGATCGCAGCTAAGCCCCCGAGTGAGAGGGTTGCTCTTCACTCAAAGTAGATAGTTGTAACTTCGGCGAGTCACGGGGTTGCGGCTAAGCCCCCGAGTGAGAGGGTCGCTCTTCACTCGGAGTAGAATGTTTATAACTTAGGCGATTCCAAGCTACGTTGTACTTGTGGTGGAGTTCGGAGGACCGAACCGCCTTGTATTTGTGACGTAGCTCGGAGGATCGCAGCTAAGCCCCCGAGTGAGAGGGCTGCTCTTCACTCGGGGTAGATAGTTGTAACTTAGGCGAGTCACGGGGTCGCGGCTAAGCCCCCGAGTGAGAGGGTCGCTCTTCACTCGGAGTAGAATGTTTATAACTTAGGCGATTCCAAGCTACGTTGTACTGGTGTCGGAGTTCGGAGGACCGAACCGCCTTGTATTTGTGACGTAGCTCGGAGGATCGCAGCTAAGCCCC